>QEPC01010217.1:5090031-5104825 GCA_003113815.1 Sphenodon punctatus
GAGCCTTGGGGAACACCAACCGAGAGCGGAAGAGAGGAGGAGGTAGAGTTGGCAAGAGACACATTAAAGGAGCGGTCAGAGAGGTAGGAGGAGAACCAGTCGAGGACGGAGCCACGGAAGCCAAGGGAGTGAAGTGAATCCAGCAAGAGTGAGTGGTCAGTATTGAAGGCAGCAGAGAGGTAAAGGAGGACAAGAATGGAATAGAGGCAGTTAGATTTAGCCACAAGAAGATCATTGGTGATCTTAGCGAGAGCAGTTTCAGTAAAGTGAAGGGGGCAAAAGCCAGACTGGAGGGGGTCAAAGGAGGAGTTGGCGGAGAGGAAGTCAAGGCAGCAGGAGTAGACAAATTCAAGAAGCTTGGAAGCAAAAGGAAGGAGTGAGACAGGACGGTAGCTAGAAGGGTCAGAGGGGTCAAGAGTGGATTTTTTGAGGATAGGAGAGACAATGGCATGCTTGAAGGCAGATGGGAAGGAGCCAGTAGAGAGAGGGGTCGATGATGTGCAGGAGGGAAGGGGCAACAGTGGGAACAATGGAGGTCAGGAGGCGGGAGGGGATGGGGTCAAGGGGGCAAGTGGAAGGGTTGGAGGAGGAAAGCAGGGAGATTTCCTCAAGGGAGGGAAGGAGGACAGGAGAGAAGGAGGGGGAGGAGGGAGAGGGGAGGGAGTAGGAAGAGGAGAGGAGTGGGAAGCGATGTTGAGGCGGATCTTACCTATCTTGGAGGTGAAGAAGGAAGCAAGATCCTGAGCAGAGAGGGAGGAGGACGACAGGGGGGCTTGAGGAGGGAGTCAAAAGGTGGAGAACAGGCAGCGAGGGTCCTGAGAACAGGACTCAATGCGGGAGGCGTAGTAATTCTGTCTAGCGAGGAAGACAGCAGAAGTAAGGGAGGAGAGACAGAATTTGAAGTGAAGGAAGTCAGCATGAGAGTGGGATTTGCGCCAAAGACGTTCAGCAGCACAGGTGGAGGAGCGGAGGTGGCGGATACTGGGGGTGAGCCAAGGACGGGGGTTGTGGGAGTGGGCAGGATGGGAGGAGAGGGGGGCAAGGGAGTCAAGGGTGGTGGAGAGAGAAGCATTGAAAGCAGAAATGGCAGAGTCAGAGGAGAAGACTGAGGGGAGAAGAGGGGAGAGAGAGGAGGCAAAGTCCAGGGGGTTAATGGCCTGCAGGTCACAGAAGGGGCATGGAGAAGGGGAAGAGGAAGGGGGCCAGTGGGAGACATTGAAAGAGGAAGTGGTCAGAGATGGGATGAGGATCGCAGGACAGATCAGAGAGACACCAGTTCCTAGAGAAGACGAGGTCAAGAGAATGGCTTTCATGTTCGCTCACCTCGTATTGGAGGGAAGTATATCTTGCGCCCCTTGGCTTACTGGCCGGCCTTACTCTTTGCCTGAGCAGTTGCTGCAATTTTGTCTGTTGACCAACTCTGTTGAGTTACTGCACAATGTAGCAAAGATGGCCTTCCAACTTAACAAACGTTGAGTTCAATTATAAAGAGAATGGTGCCTGGTTGGTTGCTAGGGGTTATTAATTGCTGCTACTAATTATAATTGAGTATTATTCTCAGATCCCAGGGGTGGCAGGATATTTGGTACTGTCATCTGTTTAAAGTTGGTAATATTGGGACTCCTTTTTTAGAGAGCCCTATGACGGGGGAAATTTGTATCTGTTTACAGTCAAAGATATGGATATATGGACTTGCGTAACTTGTAATTTGCTGTTTTATTTTGTTCAATTTTAACTATTTGTTGTGTGTTTGTGCAATGACCTTTGGTCACGCACTACTAATAAAGTTACAATGTATATATATTTATGAAGAAAATGGCCGTTAGCGTGAGTGGGGGAGTTGGTCCAAAGGTGAAGGCTGAAGGAGGCGGCTAGTGAGCGGAAGCGAGAGATGGAGGGTTGGGAAGGGACATCAACGTGAATGTTGAAGTCACCGAGGTGAGGGGGGGGGGGTATTGTCGGAGAGGAAGAAAGTGAGCCATGACTCAAATTCAGAGAGAAAGGAGGAGAGCACATCAGGGGGGCAGTAGATGATAGCGGCACAGAGATGGAGGGGGGAGTACAGGCTGTCACGGGTTTGAGGGTCCAACACCCCACTTTCCTGGGTTGGGTGACTCAATTTCCCTCACTTGCAGCCCACCGGAACCAGTTCTCTCTCTGGCTGGTCCAGTCCTGCAAAGGGGAGAATCCTTTTGCCACCCCCAACTCCCAGAAAGCTTCCCGTTTACAGACTCTTTCTCTCTGGGTTCACAAGAGTTTGAGAATTCCAGTGGCTCGTTTGTGCTCTCAATGTTAGACCACCGACACTTCTTCATAAAGATAAGAAGAAAGTTTATTGATTAAATAAGACAATATATTTGATACAGAGTGGGCTAAAGAAATGAAAAGTAATATAACACATCCTATTCTATACTGGGTAACCCCTATATAAAGCTTACCCTATAGGAAGTCCCTTCTCAGTCAGTGGTGAAAATGACTGTGCATTGATCTCTTAGATGGTAGAAAGCAAAGTTCTCTCTCTCAATCCATTGTTCCAGCAGTCGCTTGCTGGCATGCAAGATGGAGCTGAGAGCTCTCTCCAAGAGGTAGCAGAAGATGGCTTAATGGCCCTCTTTGTCTTGTCCGTTTGCTTAAATACCCTTTTCGAAGTTTTTGTTGGTTCTTCCCACCTTGGGGAAACCTGAGGTTTGTCACGTCCGCAGAGAGGTAAACAGGAAGGTCCATTTGCATCTAAATTGGTTTCTGTCTAGCTCTCCAGAGTGGGAATCTACATCTTTTATCTCTCTGTCTTCCTGGAGGGATTTCCCAACTGTTAGTTTACACTACATTGTCCGTTCTCAACATCCATGTTTGACCTTTAGCTTTACATATATGTTAGACCTATAGTCCCGTATCTCTCCTGTGTGGCCTCATGTTCCTTCATGACAGTCCCCGCCCCCTTAAGACATCATGTGGAGTGGGCACAACAGAGTCCCGAAACATGACCAGACTGGTGTGTCCCTGTGTGGTAGTACATCTGTTACCACATTGTGTTTACCTTCTACGTGTTCAATTCTCATGTCAAATTCGTGAAAAAATAGACTCCACCTCAACAGTTTGGAGTTTTTAACACCCTTAAGCCAGGTCAGAGGTGATTGATCCTCAGGGCCCATTCTTTCTGGGTTTGCTCTCTGGGAGAGGTATACACTAGGATGTCTATGTCCCTCCGCCGCATGTTGCATGTGGGGTACCCCTTGCACATAACCTTTGAGGTACATCAGTATGGGTGATAGGGTTCTTAGGACCATGCCCATGAGTGTGACAAAAGGATGGCAATGCCATGCCAACATCCCTTGTTTGCCTGTTAGAAACTTTGGCCATGTTCCCCAATTACATGGTATCATGTTTCTCATTGGCTGTATTTCTGTTCCCCATGTCATAACTTCTTTGTCTGATCTACCTGGGCTATCCAGACTATAGATCAGGAGTTCAAGTTGGTGCTGTCTTTTTCTTTCTCATCCGCTCTCATTTTCTCCAATTCCAGTTCCTTGTTGATCTGGTATTGTCTTTCTTTTTCCTTCTCCTCCGCTCTCATCCTCTCGAGGTCCAGCTGCACCTTAAGTTTCTTTTCATTTTCTCTCTCCTCCTTTTCCAGTTTTAACTGCTCCAGTTTGAGTCTGGCGAGCTCAACTTCATTGTTTGAGCCCTGTCTCTGGTTGTCTCCAGGTATTCCAGCTCCTGGTTGCTGGTTAGGTGGGGGGCTTGGAGGGAGGGGGGTTGCACACCCACTCCAGTCCCCTCCGTTCCATTCATGCTCATCTCAAATTCTCGTATCAGCTGCCTCAGTTGCTTTTTAGTTTCCCCCTCTATTTGGAGGCATCTGGCTTGTGCCTCCGTTTCCAATTCTGGCTTCAAGAGCGTGGAGAAATGCTTTGGCAGTCCTATTTTGATATCTGTTCCTGACCTGAAATAAAAACTAAAATAAACTCAATGCACTCTGTTCCACTCTGAGTTGAGTTCCAGAAAGCACTGGCATCTCACTCTCTGCAGATATGGGATTTACTCCCCTCAGAGGATTCCACTCGCTTGGTTATCCTCCTCTACTTTCTACACATTGGTACACAAACTGAGCGTAACCCTTCTCGTTGGGCGCCACTGTCACGGGTTTGAGGGTCCAACACCCCACTTTCCTGGTTGGGTGACTCAATTTCCCTCACTTGCAGCCCACCGGAACCAGTTCTCTCTCTGGCTGGTCCAGTCCTGCAAAGGGGAGAATCCTTTTGCCACCCCCAACTCCCAGAAAGCTTCCCGTTTACAGACTCTTTCTCTCTGGGTTCACAAGAGTTTGAGAATTCCAGTGGCTCGTTTGTGCTCTCAATGTTAGACCACCGACACTTCTTCATAAAGATAAGAAGAAAGTTTATTGATTAAATAAGACAATATATTTGATACAGAGTGGGCTAAAGAAATGAAAAGTAATATAACACATCCTATTCTATACTGGGTAACCCCTATATAAAGCTTACCCTATAGGAAGTCCCTTCTCAGTCAGTGGTGAAAATGACTGGGCATTGATCTCTTAGATGATAGAAAGCAAAGTTCTCTCTTTCAATCCATTGTTCCAGCAGTCGCTTGCTGGCATGCAAGACGGAGCTGAGAGCTCTCTCCAAGAGGTAGCAGAAGACGGCTTAATAGCCCTCTTTGTCTTGTCCGTTTGCTTAAATACCCTTTTCGAAGTTTTTTTGGTGCTTCCCGCCTTGGGGAAACCTGAGTTTTATCACATCCGCAGAAAGGTAAATAGGAAGGTCCATTTGCATCTAAATTGGTTTCTGTTTAGCTCTCCAGAGTGGGAATCTACATCCTTTATCTCTCTGCCTTCCTGGAGGGATTTCCCAACTGTTAGTTTACACTATATGATTACATGACTTGAGTTGTCAGTTTTCAACATTACATCTATGTTTGACCTTTAGCTTTACATATATGTTAGACCTATAGTCCTGTATCTCCTGTGTGGCCTCATGTTCCTTCGTGACAGAGAAGCACAGAGCGAGCCTCAAAGGAAGGGAAGGAAGGGGGGGGGGGGGAGAGGAGAAAGTGGTTGGAATTGACAGGGAGTTAGTGAGGAGGAGGCCCATGCCACCACCCCGGCCTTCGGAGCGTGGCTGGTGGGAAAAGGAGAGACCCCCAAAGGAGAGGGTAGCTGGGGTGACAGAGTCTGAGGGAGAGATCCAAGTTTCAGTAAGGGCAAGGAGCTGGAGGGAGTGGGAGAGGAAGAGATCATGGATGTAGGGGGCTTTATTGGCAGAGGAGCGAGAGTTATTATTTTATTATTATTATTATAAACATTTAATATAGCGCCAGTAGTGTGACCTGGTGCTGTAGAGAACATAGAAATAGACGTGGTCCCTGCCTGTGGCTTACAATCTAATAGACAAGGAGGGGGAGACAGGTAGAGGGGACAGTGGGAGAGACAGGGGAGAAGACCAACAAACATTCAAGCGGATGTGAAGTCTCAGGTGCGTGTGCTTGGCTTGGTTACAATCAGGTTGGTTGCAGCAGTCTGCAGAGGAGGGCAGACAGTAGGTATATGGGAACGACTAGCAGGCATTGGGAAAGGCGACGAGGAAAAAGTGGGTCTTGAGGAGGATTTGAAGGAGCGGAGGGAGGGGGCAAGGCAGATGTGGGTAGGGAGGAAGTTCCAGGCATGGGGGGCAGTGAGGGAGAAGGGTCGAAAGCGGTTAGGTGAGCAGGAGAAACGAGGGAGAGTGAGGGAGGGGACAGAGGAAGAGCGGAGAGCTCGTGCAGGAGTTCGTAGGGAGATTAGGTCCGAGAGGTAAGGGGGAGCTTGGTTGTGGAGTGTTTTGAACGTGAGTACCAGGAGTTTAAATAGGATATGTTCAGGAAGGGGGAACCAGTGAGGAAAGGAGAGGAGTTTTGGATTGAGGGAGCAGGAGAATGGGAGCTGATCAGGGGGAAGGCAGGGAATGGGGATAAGATTGGGAGAAAGGGGGTGGCGAGGCAGGCAAGAGATAGGGAGGAGCAGGAGGGGAAGGTAGCCAAGGGGGAGGAGGAAGTGCGAGGAAGTTGGAGAGAAGTGATGGGCTGGGAGGGAGGAAGGAGCGGGGGGAAAAGAAGCAGAGGAAGGAAGAGGTGGGGGTAGAGGGAAGGCGAGAGATTAGGGCAGGCATGATGGTGGGGAGAATAGGTAACAGAGAAGAGACAGAGAACAATGAAGTGGAGAGTGGCTGTTACTGGCCACCGAGGAGCCGCCAAGTGGTAGAAGTACCCTTAAGCTTACCCTTAGCTGCTGCTGTTGTAGTATTCTGCTGGTGAGTGTCCCTGGAAACTGTCCCTAGAAGCTGACTGGAACTTATCTGATATTCTATCTTAGGTAACAGAGACAAAGCAGTACAGTGATATCTTTTATTGGACCAACTACAGTTCCAAACTACTCCAGTTGGTGGAGGTGTGCAAGCTTTCGGACCTCACAGGGTCTGAGTATCATACATCCACCAATTCTCCACCAACTGTACTCTGTCCAATAAACGAGATCACTATACTACTTTGCCTGCCTCTGTTGTTTATATTTGGTACTAACACGGCAACTTTACTTTCTCTACACATTTTATGTTAGACCACATTTCCATTCCAACAGATATACGAGTAGTTAATCTCCCATTATTACTGTTTGATGAGACCTAGCTACTCCAAATAACTGCTCTAAAAATGTTTCATCCCCAATCCTCTTCCTGATTTGGCAGTCTTTAGTAGACCCCCCATTACGTTACTTCTATTTCTTGTTCCTTTTATTTTCACCCAGAGGCTTTCACCAGATCTGTCTCCCCTCTTTCCTTGGACCTAATAAGGGCAGAGAGCCCAAACTGCACCAGAGCCCAAAAGCCTGGGGGAAGCGATAGGCAACTAGGTGATTAGCACCCACTGAAGACTTGCAAAGTTCCCCAGCAGCTTGAGCAAACAATAGAGGGCTAATAAAATTCCATTACTAATGGGCTAATAAAATCTAGTCATTTTCATTCTAACTGATTTCATTTACAGGACAATGGAGTTTGGGGCAGGTTCTCTCTCTGGGACTTTAGACAAAAGGTAGAAAATGCCCATATTGCATATTGCAGGGGTAGAGTTTTTCCTTCCAGGGGGCACTTTGAAAATTAGTACAAGCTCTGAAGGCCACACAGAAGCTGGAGGTTGGGGTGCTTGATGGGTGCGCTCAGAAAAAGGAAGGTCCAGTTCATGGATCTGTGCTCTGTTCTTGTGTGCATGCTCTCATACACTTTCCCTTACTTACCCCGAGCTCAGGTTTTTCCCAGTTTTTGCAGGTAGGAACTGAATCCAAGGGCCAGATCTAGGGACTGGAAAGAGACCACGTAAAAACTAGCCAAGGACCACTCCTGGCCCCCTGGCATGAGATTTCCCACTCCTGGCATACTATCTAGGATGGGTCTCATTCTGAGTTAGTGGGATGCCAGTGAGCTGGCAGACAATTAACTGCCAATAGCTCAGGTTGTTGGCAATGGTGTGGAATGAGAAAGATCTTCAGGTTCAGTGAGGATGGTTCCTGCCCTTGTTATTGAGAGAATTTGTGCGCCATTAATGGGGAGATGATGGGACGACAAGAAACTATGGGTGTTTTTCAACAAGGGCCTCCCACGCATTACCGTGTCATTCCATCATCGCCTCATTGTCCTGTCAAGTGCGTTTCCTGGGAGGCAGCCAGGAAACAACTGTCTCTTTTGGTTTCTTTGTCTCTCCCTCTTGAATAAGGAACTTTGACCCCCTGAAAGGACAGTGGGATCCAGCATTCAAGGAGGGACCATCCCTCCTGAATAGGGACTGTCAGGAGGTATAGTAACCCTACAAAGGAGAATTAGATGTATTTCGCAGAGTAAACCACTAAGGAAAAGACAAAATGGTTATTTCCTGTGGCTGATGCACGAGGAAGACAAAAGTATTAGAAGAATATAAAAAATGTAATAAATTCTGACACTGAACCAAGTGTTTTGTTGATGTCAAGATGTAGCTATACACTTTTCTGGCTGATAATGATACTAGAGTGACATATTTATATAGGACCAACAGAAATCTTTTCAAAACAAGCAGGCTCAAGCTGATTTGAGGGAAAACATTAACTAAACGCTCAAGGTTTATCTTGTAATGATGTGTGTACAAAGAGATATCCACTCTGAGGTCACTGGCTAGGCTTTTCAATTGGGACTGCCAATAAGGCAGGTATTTTTCTGAACATTACCAAATAAGGCTGTTTTTGATGGCGGTAGGATGGCCTATTCTTGGAGAGATCAGCTTGGAAGATGTCAAGGAATCTCCTAACTGAACTTGAACTGAGGGGAAACACTCTGCATTCATTATTTATCATGATGATGGTGACAATCCTGATGCCAGCAATGTACCTGGCAGGGTCTACAATTGTTAATTAGAGACAGGTCCACACACCAAGGGGCTTGCATGAATTCTGACTTTTGATAGCATGTTGTAACATTGCATAACAACATTGTGACATTACAGTAAAATATTTTGTTCTTTTGGACCTGCCCATGAAGCCTCAATAAATGGAATCTCACTTTCATTGGATAATGGAAGTAACTTATAAAAAGTCAGTGGAAGGCAATTTCAACCAATGCTGTAATTTTGATGTGCTGCAATCTTCTCCGAACATAAAGAGGAGTTTGGTGTGCGCAATGTAATATAAGATGAATATGATTAGTACGATTAATAAGATCTTAATTTTGAGGAATCTCTCTAAAATGCAAAGATTGGGGATCAAGATTTATACTCATCATAGTACCAGTGTGTCTAAGACCACCTAGACAATAGAGGTTAAACATTTACATTAAATTACATTGTATTTGAAATGTATGTAAATTGTATTTTAATATGCTCTGCAAAGCAGTCCAAGGCAACACAGGTAACTAAAATATTAAGTGTAAAGTAATATTTTGTTTCCTCCTTTTATGATGTGTTTTAATTGTTTTTATTGCTGTAAGCCACCTCGAGCTGCCTGTGGCAGGAGGGACGGAGTAATAAATTCTTAAAATAATAAATAAATAAATAAAGTAAACATAATTTGCTTTTCAAATCAGGGCAATATCTTGTTTGGTATTTTATACATGCTTTATTATATTGTACATGGCGGAAAATGGGAAAGTATATATTTTTTGTGTGCCTTAATTATAAGGCAAAGGATCATGAATCATAGGGTAACAAGAAATGTGACAGCAGCCCACTCTAGCCCAGATCTTGCCTGCATGCCTGTGCAGATACTGCCAGATGTTGGCCTGGGTAGTGTTGATGACTAGCCCAAGCTCTGACTTCAGAAAAATCTCTGAGGTCACAGCCCAGGCTAAAGCCCCGCCAACCGGGCCATCGCGTCTGTTCGGGCCAGCCGACACAGCCCGGGTTGGGGACTGCCATGGCTGACTTGGGCTGCCCATCATGGCGAGGGGCAGGGCGGTGGGCACAGTGCGGGGCTGGCTGGCCATATATTTGTTCAAGTTCTTTTATTTGCTGTGACCCATAGGCCTTAGCAATGTGTTAATACGAAAAGGTCATATATTTGTGTTTCCACCCACCCCTGGCCGCAGGCATGTTTGTTCTGTGGCCCGGCCTGGCCTGCCCCGGCCCATGTCCACTGTGGCTTCCTGCCCCAGGCTGGGTTGCCACTGCACCGCAGTCACATGTGTTTTTACCAATACTCATATTCCATTGGGCCCAACTCAGGTCTGATGGGAATTTCGATCATAGTGGTACATGGAGGAAATCCAGATGATCTTTCTCTCCCGATCATTAAACAACAGCTACGCTCCAACTGTAAATTATTTTCGGCTTATACTCAATTAGTCACATGGTTTTAGATCTGATAAAATATTAATATGAACTTTAAAAACAATTCAGAATGTTTATAATTTTTGAGCTGTTTAGGGCTCCAAATCCCTACATTGGGAAATGTTCAATGACTTCATAGGAATTTTGCTTGGATTTAGCCTTTGCCTCAGCCAGGACCATGGCATTAAATTACTATGGCTTTGATTCAGTAGGCACATAGTCCTTTTGAAGTCCCTTTGGGACCATATCTACACAAGCGTTTCCTATGGACAAGAGAGCATGAATAGGGGTATGATTTGTGTCAATACAAGATTTGGCAAATAAGTTAGAGATGCTTTTAATGAACTTTAGTTTGTGTCCCTTTATTTTCAAATGTTCATTTGGTTCCCCCTGCCCCTGAGCAGAAGGCAGCTTACTCTTTTGTACAACTGCCACCCCTTTTCATACATTTCTTCATGTTCTCTGAACAAATCTACCCCCGGAGCAAAGAATTTAAAGGATGGTGAAACACAGATGTTACTTAAATTAAACAAGGCGGCTCGTTTTACGAAATCTGGGATAGCTACAGGGTAAACCAGGACAGAATATAAAGCTTGTTATCTTAGCTGTAGTAGTTGGGAGCAGTTCCAGTGAGGGTAATGACATACTTAGTATGTGTTTAACAAATTGATAAGATAGTATATCTAATATAATAACATGCCACAGGCAAAGATGGTGGAACCTTTTCTAAAATGGGGGGTGGGGGGGAAGAGACAGTCTGGGGTTAAGAAGCTAGCTGGGTGGAGGGGGGAAAGGAGCCGGGTGGAGGGGGGAAAAGAGCAGCATCCGGCGATCTGGGCTAACCCTCCCTCCACCCACTGTCTAGTCTCCCCTGAAGCCATTGTACTGTGTGGGCTTACAGTGCTGCAGCCTGCTACCAGCTGATGAAAGGGCAGATCTGTACCACCCACAGAAATGTGGCGCAACAGTGTTAGTTATTTCAGGATGAGATAACTGAAGAGGGGCGGCAGCACCCAAGGAGCTGATCACCCCTGCAGCCACTGACTGCCTACCGTGCAGGGCCCCAAACATCAGCTTAACCAAGATGGTGGTGGCCAAAATTACAGCGTCACCATTTTCGTTAAGGGTGGTGGCTATTTGTGCATGTGCAAAGTGGCCATTTTGCACGTGCGATACAGAGAGGGAGCCTGCCAGAGCCCCTACAGCAGCAGCAGCGCTTCAATCAAGCTCTCTGAGGCTGGTAAGTACCATTCCAGGGCCCGGGGGGTGGGTGGGTGAACTCCGGATCCCATCATTAGCAGGGCTAATGACGGGATCTTCGTTACAGGCCATTAAGGATTAATCCCAAACCATAATTCCCACCCCTAATAAGCATACTGATTTTTATTACTTTCATATATACTTTTTTTTAGTTCTGTATGACAACAGAACTAAAAAAAAAAAGGGCTGAATGTTGCCTATTACGTGTGAGCGAACCCCTCACAGGATAAGCATATATTCTTTGTTTTCCAGAGGCTTGCCTTTTTTTTTTTTTTTTTGAGCCAGTTAAGATTCGCTCTTTAACTATGGGTGTAAACAGACAGACAGACAGCTTCACTTTTGCCTGTGCCAGCCCACATCACCCCTGGGCTGACCTGCCCTTTTGAAGAGTGACCACCAGATGTGCAAAGCGGAGGGGGCAGCCTCTCCGGAAGAGCTCCGGAAGATCCCAGAGCACAACTTGCCGAGGGAGCTCGCTAAACACAGAACCCGTCTGTCTAAACAGGCCTGCGACAAAACACAGTCCGACCTGGATCATAGATGCCAGTAGACTAAATGGCCAGAGAGGCGGCTGCTGCCGCCACCGCATCCCATTGCCATGGTTACCACAACACGCCATGGGGCCAGAGCACAGAGTTGGCTTGCCTGTTTGTGTTCATGACCTGGGGGGGAGGCATGTTTGCCACCTGCACACTCAGTTCCCCTGTACGTGGGGCTTTCTGTCTGAAGACATGCAAACCCATGGATGCACACAGCTCGCTTGGGTCACTCACACGCCTGCTCTGGGGCTCCTGCCCACAACCTGTCCATTTGAAAACACCCTATGAGGAAACTCTTATCGTTCCTTGAAACCCTCTTACTTCTAGGACCTTGGAAGGAACATGGAATAGAGCAGCTGCTTATTCTGCAGACAAATATGGTTGTGATTGAAAAACCAAAAACAACGTACGCTGTTAGGTAATCTCAAGGGCCCCATGAAGTACATGCTCTCAGACTACAGTGATTTTAGTGGGAGTTGAGGGCTCTTCTGCAGGACCAGGCTACAACGGAGTAAATACTAGAATGTAACCCAAATGCATGTGTATTTATTCGGAAGAGTGCTCTTCCATGGTACGCTCCCTCCTTTTCTCTCTACAGCACGCTGGTTGTACAAAGGGAAGGTTTTTCTCTGAGGGCATCATTCTGTAGACTTACACAGTGCCGCTCCCTGACATCCCTGCTTTGAAGTTTGGTGAGAGGATGCGACAAGATACAGAAATGTTTTCAAATGTATTTTCTAGAAGTTAAGCAAATTCTGTATACTGTCAACATAATGTAACTTGTTTTCTCATGAAAAACGTGTTTTTCTCTCCAGCGTTGATAGACTTGTCAAGGAGAGTTTATAGCCAAAAAAAAAAAAAAAAAGGTCCTCCATATAAGATCGCTGCTTAGACTTTGTTTTCCAGCTAACATTAAGAAGATAAAAGCAAAACACTCCCAGCAGTTTTCCCAGACAGTCTATGTTTACATTCCCAGTAAGGACAGCACAGTTTATCAAGCTCAGTTTCCCAGGGAACTGCAAGATTTTTCTAGTTGTAAAGTGGTCTCAGAGCATTTCAAATAAGGTCAATCCTCCTTTCTGCTGATGCAAGCCTATCTAGCCCCAGCGGAGCGGGTAAAGAGTCAGCTGCCTTCCACTCCACCTTCCTTTTGAGGACATTACTCATTTTATTATTATTATTATAAGCATTTGTATAGTGCCACTGATGTACCTGGTGCTTTACAGAGAATAAGATAGACACGTTCCCCAGTATCTAAATTCAATACAAATCTGGTGACCCCTTACTTTTAAATGTTGAAAAATAATTTATATCCAATATACAGAATTATGAAGCTGAAATTAAGTTGTTTGCACAGGCAGCACAATCCTGTGGCAGGATAGCATATGCTGGTGGTTAGCCCAGGACAGTTTTAGTCACACCAGTGCTAATTGCTGGTACGTACATTATCCTGCCAGAGGATCAAGCCCCCCCCCCAAAAGAATCAGCTGCATATAAGTCTCTGTCTGCTTGCTTTAATGAAGTTGCTCTCATTGCATCATGGGTGTTTCTGGCAACTCTTCTAGATTATGAACCCTAGAGGAACACATTTTAATCATCTTATTGTTCTAATGATCAGGGTGGTTAAAGCTTGATGAAAAGGGGGGAATTTGTACCATCAATAGAAACCTGGCTCAATTGTGTTATTTCATGAATACATAATACAGACAGAATAAACTTTTGAGAACCTGCCCTGCCACCCTCCACATTAGATCCTAGACATCTTGGTCTTAAGACAGTATTTGGGGACAGTCAAGTAATGGTGGCAAGTAATAAACTAAACTAATAGGTCTTCACAATCTCTGGATCCAGGGATTTCCATCTCTGCTTGTATGTCTTGCCCAAAGGTTACTGAGAAACAGAAATGTTTGCCAGTGCAGCTCACTTGTGGCATAGAAATGACACAAAACCCAGTCAGGTTGGTAAGGACTGCCAGGTAACTGGGGTTGTTTAAGGTGAGAATCTGGGAGAAGGACAAATGAGATTATTACTTATAAAGCACTTTCTGTATTTAAAGCACTTTATAATCCTTATCTAGTTCACCTCCTCAACCACCGTGAGGTAGGTAATTATTATTTCCATTTTATAGATGGTGGAAACTCAGGTTAAGAGACAGGCCACTCAGCCAGTTCATGGCTAAGATGGAATTTGAACCTCCAACCCCCAGAACCAAGACCAGCACTTATCCACTAGGCTACACTGGCTCTTGGGGATGAAGGAGACAGGGTAAAGAGGGTGAAGCAAGCAAAGAGGGGGGGGGGATGGTGAGGAAAGAGAGGGGAGTCAGAGGGGGTGAGGGGAAGCTGGAGGAAAGTGAAGGGGAGCAGGAGGGAGGGAGCAAGGGAAACAGGGAGCCGGAGGGAAGGTGTAAGCTGGAGGGAATGAGGGAAAGTGGTAAGGGGAAGTTGGCAGGGGAAAGGGAAGGGGATAAGCTGGAGAGGGAAAGGGACTTGGAGGGAAGGGGAAACTGGAGGGAAGGGGTAAGGAGGAGCTGGAGGAGTGAGGGAAAGGGGCTTGGGAAGGGGGTAGCTGGAGGGAAGGGGTAAGGAAGAGCTGGAGGAGTGAGGGAAAGGGGCTTGGGAAGGGGGTAGCTGGAGGGAAGAGGGAAAGGGACTTGAAGGATGGAAGGGGAAACGAGTGAAGGGGTAAGGAGGAGTGAGGGAAAGGGGAAGCTGGAGGGAAGGGGTAAGGAAGAGCTGGAGGAGTGAGGGAAAGGGGCTTGGGAAGGGGGAAGCTGGAGGGAAGGGGTAAGGAAGAGCTGGAGGAGTGAGGGAAAGGGGCTTGGGAAGGGGGAAGCTGGAGGGAAGGGGTAAGGAAGAGCTGGAGGAGTGAGGGAAAGGGGCTTGGGAAGGGGGAAGCTGGAGGGAAGGGGTAAGGAAGAGCTGGAGGAGTGAGGGAAAGGGGCTTGGGAAGGGGGAAGCTGGAGGGAAGGGGTAAGGAAGAGCTGGAGGAGTGAGGGAAAGGGGCTTGGGAAGGGGGAAGCTGGAGGGAAGGGGTAAGGAAGAGCTGGAGGAGTGAGGGAAAGGGGCTTGGGAAGGGGGTAGCTGGAGGGAAGGGGTAAGGAAGAGCTGGAGGAGTGAGGGAAAGGGGCTTGGGAAGGGGGTAGCTGGAGGGAAGGG
>QEPC01010217.1:5106668-5145260 GCA_003113815.1 Sphenodon punctatus
GAGTGGGGAGCTAAAGACACTAAGGGAGGGTGCACGCTCGGGGGCCAGACCGCCCCTTTAAAAGAGGGCGCTTATGAAAAATGCATGTTGCAGGGCTGCAGCACCATGTATTTTTTCATGTGTCCTCTTTTAAAGGGGAGGTATGCCCCCACCCCCAGGTGTGAGGGGGAGCCGCCCAGAAAGAAGCGAGCGGGGGGGGGGAAGCCGCCCAGTTTGCACTGAATACTCCGAGGGGCGCTGTCTACACCCTGTTAGTTCCTGCTACCCCCACCTTTGGCTTCCAGATAGATCCAGTCGCCGGCCCCAACCGTGGCTGCGACGAGAGCCCCTTTCACGGGGGATGGGGGGGGGGGAGGGGAGAGAAAAACTAGCCGGCACTACCCACAGCGCTCTCGGATTGGAAGGCTCCCTGAATGGCGGAAGGAGAGAGGGTTACCAGCCAATGAGAAGTAGGCATGGTCGGGCAGACGGTTCCCGGCACTAGGATTGGCTGAGCTACGCAGGTGCAGCCAATCAGGCGTCCGGGAGGCCGTGTGACGTTCTGGGTGCTCGGGCTGTGACAGCTGCTGAGAAAAACCTCCGCCTCTTTCTTGTGCGCTCCCGGCAGAGAAGCATCCGCAGCAGCAGCAGCAGCAGCGTTGGCATCCGCAGGTACCGCGTGCGGGGGGCGAATGATGCCCATCCTGGCAGAGGGGTGGGGCTAGCCGCGTCCTGACAGGCCCTGCTGTTCCCCCCCCCCCACTGACTCCATCCCTGGGGGGCAGCCGGGCCAGCCTGGCCGCCCAGCAGAGCGGCGGGGTGGGTGTCTGTCTCTGGGTCCCCCTCCAGGGTTCTCTCTGCCCATCCCTTCCTTTAGGGCAGGGCTGGACCCGTCGGCCCAAATGCCGCCCCCGCCTGCAGTTTTTATTTGACCCCTTTATTTGACCTCCAGGCTTGCATCTGGCCTGTAAGCCAAGCCCCCCCCCTACCCCCCCAGCGTGGAGGGAGCAGAGGGATTAAGGCAAGATGCCCTTGAGGATCGAGCAGATGGCTCCGTGGGTCAGAGCGGTGATCTGGACCCTTCCCTCCCCCTGTTCTGTGCCCCTCCGGTCCCATTGGTGTTGCTTTTTACTAAGGACAGAGAGTGCTCCCCCAGCCATGAGGATTCCCCCACTCCCTCCCTTTCCCAGCAGGGCCCCATTCCATCTTCTTCACCAGGGCACCTTCCAACCGAGCTACGCCTTCGTCGGGTGGCTCCCCATCTTTCAACTCTTACCTGTGCCAGAGTTGCCCCCAGGAGAAAAAGGTTGCCCACCCACCCTTGCCTTAGGTGAACTATCGGGAAGAACGTCCTAACCCTTAGAAGGTCAGGAAGCTTCTGCTCTTTATTTATTTAGATTTATCCTCTGACCTTTCCGAACATTGGCTCTGAGTGACTTACAACAACTGCGAAAGGAGGTTGTGGAATTGCCTTCGCTAGAGGTTTGCAAGAGGAGGGGCCAGGATTGTCTAAATCTAGTTAGTCCTCTCCCAGTGCCAGGGGGATGAAATAGATAAACCTTTGAGATCTCTGATTCCTTCCTCATCTCCTACTTCCACCCTTTCCCCTGCTTCTTTGTTTAAGCCATGAGTGGTGAGCCCTACGGCCTATGAGCCAAAGACAGCTCAGATTTGGTTTTTATTTGTCCCCTTACCATTTCCTGGATCTGGCCCGTAGATCTAATCCCTACTCTCAAGCCCCGAAAGAGTGAGTTTAGGAGAAGGGAGAGAAGATTATAACAATAATAGTAATTTTATTTATATAGTCATATAGTCTCTCTTCCCCTTCCCCCCCCCCCCCCCCCAAACCGATGGCAAATGTGTTGGTTCACAAAATCATTACAATAAATACATTAAGAGGAACCAGCAGTGGACCCCTGGAGAATAATAATAATGCGAATAAAAGTCTTAAGGTGCTTTTTAAAGGTGAGGAGGGGGAAATTGAAAGGAACATCTGGAGGGAGGGAGTTCCACACTGCCCACCACAGCCAAGACCTGTTTGCCTGCTGACTTAAGGCAGAATTCCCAAACGGTGGGTGGTATCTGGTGCAGATAGCCATCAGGGTGAGAATCCACAAGCAGGTCTTAACTGTAGCCAGGGCCATACCATTCAAGACCCTAAAAACCAGCAGCACAATCTTAAATTCAATCTGCCACTCCACAGGGGATCAGAGAACACTGGCTTCTTTGGTGCATACTCTTCAAGGACAGAGGATGGATCCATGGCATAGATATATGGTCTGGACCCTCCCTTTCCTTCCCCTATCTTGAACACACCTTTTTCACATCCTTGCCCTTGGCCCTTAGGTGGCCCACGGAGCTTGTACTAACTTTCTAAATGGCCCACATTGGTGAAAAAGTTCCCTACCTATCTGAGCACTCCCCTCTTTATTTCCTTCCCTTCCAGAAGAGCCTCATTCACGCTTACCTGTAGGTGAGTATGTCAGTGCAAGGTTTTTCCTCGTCCCCTCTGCTAAAATTGTCAGCCAGAAATCAGTGAATTGTTGGACTTTAGAAGTAAATCTCCATATGGGGACGTGAGACATCACAGTGGGCGCAGCTAGACAAGCTGCGGTAGCCTCATCGCCACGTGGTCTCAGTTGCTACTGCCACACTGCAGGGCCAGGTAGACGGTCACGGGGAAGCTGGGTGGGCCAGCCGCTGCTGGAGTTGCCGCCATAGTTGGGGTGGGCTGTAGCATCAACCGCACGAGTCTGCAGTCTGTTTCCATCTCCTCCTCTTTCAATCCTCTGTACTGGTTTTGCCTTCTCTTCTATGGGTGTTAGGAGAGAAATGTGTGACGGGAAGTGATGCGATTGGTAATTTCCCTTCCACTAAAGGCCCTCGACACAATTTTTTCTAATGATGGTTGCTCTAGAGTCTAATGCTGATGTGATGCTCACTTCACAAACCTCCTTTCTTAGGTCCAGGTTTAATTAATACATAATCAGCCAAGCTTGTTCTAGGTTCTGATCAGCTTGGTTTCTATGGCCTGCCACCTGTAAAGGCTCCAAGATTGCAGTGATTTCAGTTCCTGGATCCTGAATCCAGTTTGTACCCTGAAGCACTGACAGATTGAATTCAGGGTAAGAGAGCAGTGATGAGAACACGCACACAAAGCTCGGGGACAGAGCCAAGGCACAGATCCATGATCTGGATCCTCCACTTCCTAAGTGTGCTCCTTAACCGCTCCTGTTCCCAATTTCTATGCATTCTTTGGGAGGGGAAAGACTCCCCACCTCTGGTCTGAATTGTTTGTTGGCTAGAGAAACAATCTGACAATGGGTAAAAACACACGTGACAGTCGCCAGCACGTGTGTTCATGTGTGGCCAGATGATAGCCCGGGACTACCCTGAGATGGGTAGGCGGCTCGCTTGGGTTGCATCCTTGGCAAATCTCCAAGGACGCAGCCTGGGCTAAGGGCCGCCAATGTGGACTAGCCCGTACATTCAGTCCCACCGCCATGACTGGTTGCCATGGCTGCCCGTCATGGCGGGAGGTGGGGCGCTGGACGGGGGTGGGATCAGCCACCTGCACATTTGTTTAGCTCCCCGCTCTACCTGAGGCGAGTCGGTGGTGGGATGCCTTTCCGGTTGAGGGCGGAGGGGGGACATTAGTTTGGTGCCCCGACTCAAGCTGTGTTGGTTGTGGTTTCGTAGGCCAGGCCAGGCAGCCACCTGCATGCCTGTTTTTACCCAATCTCTCAGTCTTAAAGCTAAAAATATCTCTCTGGGTGAAAACAAACCAGATGTTAGCTCGCACCTGCCACATGTTCACCTGCTCTTTTATTAGGTGGCTGCCAGACATTAGCCCGCACCCACCATGTGGCCACCATGCACCGAACACTCACTGTGTTTTTGAGATCGCAGTCTGACTGTGCAGGCTAATCTGGGCTAATGAGTGCCCACCACATGTCTGTGCCCTGTCTGCAGCCTCGCCTGCAGCCAGGTCTGCCAGCACCATAGAGTCCCACCTAGTGCATCTGGGCAACTGACAGGCGGCCCAGAGAGAGGGAGAGGAAAGCAGGCAATCTCCCTGTCCCCCTGGGGCTGCCTGTCAGTTGGCTCCAAGAAGACCGGGAGATCGCTGGTGCACTGGCCAGCCCAGCCCAGCTAACAGGCAGAACGGGGAGGAAGATCGCTGGCATGGTCTGCCCAGCTGACAGGCGGGCCTAGGGGAGAGGGAGATGGCCTAGTGCCACGGTGTGGAGGCTGCCGCAAGCACGTAGAACACGGGGACTGCTTGTTTATTCTGTGGGACACACTAAACGTGGGTGTGGCAGCAGCGTGGGGGCTGCACAGAAGGAACACGGGCTCCATTGGGCTAACGAATGCTCGCCTGTCTTCACTTGCTGACTCTGCTCTCTGTGGAGGTGTGTGCAGTGGGCCAGGACATCATGGACCAATCGCGTTTGAGTAGTTGAAGCTGATGCAACTAAGCAGTCCGAATCTCTATTGCTTGGAAATGTATTTGCTCTTTTTATTTGTCAAATCTCTTCAGATGTCTCCATTTGAAGAATATTAACATGTTTAATTAATATTTAACAGGAGTGGAAATATCTGGTAATTTGCCCAGAACTGAACATTTTGAGAGACTGACTAGAATGAAAACTGTTGACTCTTCCTAAAGAGCCAGCATGGCATTTTCTGTCAAGAGGGAAAACTAACTGGCTGTCTTTGCTCGAGGCATTTGCTCTGTGCTGGTAAAGTTGTGCAGTGGAATCTAAGCTTGAATTTTTAGTTTTGATGGAATTTTTTTTTATTTTTTTTTAACTTTTATGGAAACTTTTCAAACATTTGTAAGCCAGTGCAGTTGTGTCGAGCTGTTTGCAGACTCCCCAACTGTGTTGTGAACTTCTATTGCGTCCCTTCCGACTTGATCCTCAGGCGCTTGGCAGGCACTGTAGGGGATATGCAAATACCGGCCCTCCCCAGAGAGTCACTTCAGGGCAAAATGAAAAATCATGGGAGGGTAATCTATTATTTTTTCCCTCCTGGAAGGTGCTTTTGAAAATTAGTACAAGCTCTGCAAGCTGGAGAGGAGTTTTGTGATTCTGGGTGCTATCTGAGTTTTGTTTTGGGATTGTTTAGTAGCTTTTACTTATGATTATTGTAAAACCAGGAGGAACTGGAAGTGATTAATCACTTCCATCTTCATTTTCTAGCAGATGGATGCAAGAACTGACTTGCAGGCAGAGGGTTTCTGACTGAGCAGCTGCCAACTCATCACATCTTCAGAGATTTTTTCTACTGAGTCATATCTCATGTCTAGGAATTTAACAGTGGCTACAACAGTCACAAAGATTTAATGCACTACATCACTGATTAAGAACCAGAGTTGCATTTGTATGCCCAGTTAGGAGTGTGTGAAAAATAATGATTAAAGACCGAGGTACTGTCAACAGACTGCAGAAAGCCTTGAGGGAGGTGAAAAGGACATTTTTGTAACCACGGGATGATTCTAGAGCGGCTCCCCCAGCCCTAGCCCACTTCAGTAGGATAGTGATGGTGTAGCAGCTGGAAAATTGTGCTGGAAGTGACTTGAATAGTGCTCTTTGGTGCCATTCACTTTGTTGTAATGGTGGTAGGTGGTAAAAAGAATATTACATAAAAACTTGAGAAAATCCACCTTTCTGATTGGATGTCAGAAAGATTCCCTAGTGAATTGGAGACTCAGTTGGTGCACTATTTAAGATTTTTAAAGAAGTGTGTTGCAATTTTAATTCCAAAGTGTTATGACGTTGCTCTCTCCTTGAAAATGCAAGAACTGCATCCTTATCCAAAAAACCTGTTGAACGTGTCACCTCGGCAAGGCTGGGCAGCAGAGAAAAAAATCAGAAATGTCTGTAAAACTGGTTGCATGTGTGTTTCTGCCCTACGATTATCATCTTACATTTGTTGGCATTTCGAAGGTCAGAATTACAAGGGTCCTATTGTAACAAGGATTAATTGTTCTTTAGAAGTTCATTGTATCTGTCAAACCCGGTCAATATCAGGCACAGCTGCAGCTTTGGTCTGTTTTTAATCTGGAAAAACCCACACAACAAATCCGAAGCAAAACATGCCGTTCTACAAGAGAAATCTATATAAGGTACTAAGTCAGCCCCAAAACTAGCCCTTATGGGGTTTTAGTCTGTAATCTTGGGAGAGGATGTCCTCCCACCCCATCTCTCTCTTAGAGTGCAGCCACACGAGCTGTGGCGGGCCCGATCCCTCTCTCGTCCCCCATGGCCGGCAATTGCAGCCACCACACTTTGGGCCGGCGGGGAGAGCAGGACACACGACCCACTTCCCTGAAGCCATCACCAGTTCCTTCATGCCTTGGGGTGGGCAGAGGAACCAGACACATGGGGCTGCAGGCGCCAACACCTGCTGTGGTGCAGGATTGTATCTGCTGCTGCTAGGCAGCTGTTGGTTGGAGGGGCGGAGGAGGGGGCACTCCTCCCCTCCCCCTGACCGCTGATGGGGTAGGGGAGCCTGAGAGGAGCGCACGCCCCCTTCCCAGGCCTCCCCCCTGCAACCAGCTGTTAGTCAGGTGGCTGGGGGGGAGAGGGGAACCTTGGAAGAGCTCCACCTGACTGCCAGCTGATCACCGGGCAGGGGAGCCTGGGAAGAGCACGCATGTCTGGCTCCCCTTGTCCCAGCCTTGTCGGAGGTGGGCCCTTTAACCCATTTTGGGCAGCCTTATCCCACTTTGGGTAAGGCTGCTATGCAATGCGTCTCACTCCTCAGCCTTTTTCTGAGAACGCATTTTGTAGCAACCGGCTGCCTGCCCTGCCATGGGGGATGGGGGTGGGAATCGGCTGCCGGGCACACAATGCACTCCATTGTGGAGCATCCATCACCGATGCAAGGTAAGGCTGCCCAGACTGAGGCAAGTGTCTCGTGTGGCTGCACCTTGTGGAATAGATGCCATGGAAGCTCACCTTGAGACTGACTTGTTTTCATAAGCAAGTGTAACTATTCTGGAGTAGCTGTCTCCCTCCATCTCTGTCTCCATGAGTAGAAGGAACTAGGGGTTAAGTAAGGGTGAAAAGAGACATGACGCTAACCACCCTTGGTGGTTATCTATGCATGTTGCAGGGCTGTACTGGTGCCCTATGCAGCCCTGGAACATGCATAAATAACCACCAAGGGTGGTTAAAGGGTGGTTAGCATCATGTCTGTTTTCACCCTATTATTATTATTATTATTATTATTATAAACATATAGCGCCAGTCATGTGGCCTGGTGCTGTACAGAACATAGAATTAGACGTGGTCCCTGCCTGTGTCCCTAAGTCTTCCCCTCTCCTGATCTAAAGGCCTGTGGCCTTGGCTGAGTCCAGTCCAGATCAGGTCAGGCACTCTGTTTGCTTGAGCCCCATGGAGTTGGGTCAGACCACACTTCCCAGATGGGGGAAGCCCTGCCCCTTTTGGAGTGCCAGGATGTTGCTGCGCATGGTAGGAGTGAGGCTATGTCAGAAAAGGTTGGGAAAGTACCTTAGCTCCGCTGATTTCGAATGCGGCTCTGCTCCTTAGGGAATGTGGCAGTATAAGCTACAACAGGGCTGGCCCCCTGGGCTCAGGTCTGACCTTGGAAGAGCATGGCTCCATTAGCCTCAGGTCAGATTCAGGCTCAGGCCCAAATTTCTGGCCCAAGCAGGGTTCTTCCCTGATCTTTCTGCTTGGGAATTTGCAGGGAACTGCCCATAAAGGGATCTGGAATAACAAGTAGTTCTTGAGGCAGAGACACCGAGGGAAACTTCTCTGGGGCAATTGGTTCCTTCTCTACACATCACCTTCTGTGGAGTAGAAACTTCCTTCAGCATTTTAAGTTCTTGTTTGAAGAGGTAAAAATACCTTGCCTTTATCCTCATTTTAACACCCTCCTATCGCTTGTGGGAACACAGAGGAGGTTAAAATGAGTCAGGAGATATTTGCCTCCCCCAAAGTGTTCGTGAGAACAAGCCCTTGGTAGCTCAAATCGGTGTATTAGAAGTTAAAAGGATGAAAGGCAAACTCATTCGGAGTTAATTATTCAACTGTTCGTAGCCAAAAATTCTCCTGTGCATCTTGATTTCCCCCCCTCAATTTTAATTGAATGTTATTGTTATTTATGTATTCATTGTGTAAGCTGCCCCAAGCTGCCGTGGGCAGGGTATCCAGTATTTTAATAAATACATTTAATAAAATAACATGAGTGGAACCTTTAATTTCATTTAGAAGGCATGAGAATGAAGTGTCCAATTTATATTGACCTAGATTCCTCTATCCATGTACATATTTCACATCCTAAAAAGGTAGCATAAATCACGTAGAACCACAACGTTTGCTGTCCGTGCTCCTGCTGTGCAGAAGTTCCTGGATCCCAAACTTAGCAATGCTGTCGTCTAACTTTGTGCCAGGATTGGGTATGGATTTCACTTGCTGCTTGGCAATCTGATTCATGTGCTGTGTCATTCAAGCTGGTGATATCAGCCATACTTCTCTAAGCAGAGGAGGCTAGTTCTGAGCATTTGATATTGAATCCTGGAGGAGCCACCACTTAATACAATGGGTGTTTTTAGACAACCCATCATGCATGTTGCAGGGCTGCATAGGGCGCCAATGTGGCCCTGCAACATGTATGATGGGTGGGGAGGCGTTTGTCTAAAAACACCCTATGTCTGCAATCTTGGCTGACATGAAAGATGGTCCTACAGATTGCTCTAGTGGGGACAGGGGTGCTGTAAAGTCTTTTGGTGGGGTGTTTTCAGACAAGACACTCTCCACCCACTAGCCATGTTATAGGGCAACACTGCAGCCCTGCAACATGTAGAGTGGGTGGGCGGTGGGTGGAAAGTGGCTTGTCTGAAAATGCCCATGTTTGTGGCATAGACATAGCAAGGAAGCTGTAGCACGCTCTGCAGGGATGTAGCGAGGTTGAAATGGTGCAGAAGGTGGAATGCCCCCTGCCTCTGGGTAGGAGGAGGGCTTGCCTGAGCTGGATAGTGAGGCGTCAGGTGGGCGGAGCCAGGGGACCTGGTGAGAGCTAGTGGGCAGAGCCCCGGACTTGAGCTTGGAAAGCTCCGCTTCTGTTCTTGTCACTGTCGATTTACAGTCGGATATTGGGCCCATCACTGCACATTGACATATCTCAGCTTTTTCATCTGTAAAATGGGGATAATATTTCCTCTTTTTTTGGCTCAATATTTTTCTAATGAAGCACAACGAAACAACTGTGGAGTATTATTCGTTTACAGAAACTTTTTCAGTAAATTGAACAGAAGTCTTGTTCAAAAGATTTGGTAACATGCAGACTACTTAAATAGTGCATTAAATTGGGAAACCTGCTTAATCTGGTATTTGTTCTGGATTCTACATTCCTTGGAAGGTGGAATAAGCAGTCTTAGCTGAATTAAAGTATTTACAACTCTTTTGCAATCCAACTGACAAATCCAGTTTAATTCCTGAAAATATTCTTCCAGAAGTACTGTATGCGAGCACTAAGTATTAATTTCTGTTTTCAGATCCACAACATTACACCTGAAGTTAAGAATGTTTTCAAAACTAGCCCACCCACGAATGCTTGCTGTCCTGCATCGTGGGGTTCACAGGTCAGTGACATCTGCTACATCAGTTGCAACCAAAAAAACCATCCAAGGACCGCCATCCTCTGACTGCATATTTGAACGCGAGGCAAAATATGGCGCACACAACTATCATCCCCTGCCTGTCGCTTTAGAGAAGGGCAAAGGTACCGTATTTTAATCTTCTTTTAGGTCTCAATGCTTTTAGGGAAAGTTGAATTAAAAACTTCTTGTTTGATGCAGAATTTAGTTGCATCTGAGAAAATTGTAAGGGAGTGGAGATCAGATGCTTGCTGAATATTAAAATCAGAATAATGTACTTGAACAACAAGACTTAACAGTAATCGGTAGGAAGAAATAGAAAGAGTGGGAGTTGTGAGAACTAAATACATATGAAAATTAGGCCATTTTAATTTTAAGTGTTTAAATACAATGTAAAGACAGGGCCTTAAAAGATAAGCTCACTTGCCTGCTTGCTTCTGGCGGGTATAGTTTTTGAATTGACACGTCTTGGTTTTTAGGTTTTTTTTAATGACCCTAGGCTCCTGCCCCCATTACATGTCCCAGCTTGGAAAGTAGTCTTTTATGCCAGACCAATGAACTAGTTATATACCTTTACAGCCCTGATTAATCTTAATTTTAAGCACTGAAACAGTAACAGTCTGGCCAAAACCTATATGTAAAAGATGTCTTCCTTATGTTCTACTCGACTTCTAGATTGATTCTTGCCATAAAATCTTAAGCGCTGAGCTATATGAAACAGGTTTTCAGGTATATTTTAAGCTTAAAGCCTGACTCAGAAGAAATTCTTTCCTTTGCAAGATAACCCTTTTTTGGCTGATGAGAGCTTCTTGCTTTATACTGAATCTCAAGGTTTTTCTACATTTGTCCTGAATGTGAAAGGCATAGTGTTGTCCTTTCTGCTCTCTGTTACAGTGCTCAGTGACTGCGTGACAGAGTTTTCGCCATGCTACCCTTCTCCGAGTAGTGCCTGTCAGTCACAGTTCATGCTCTCCGATCATGATCAGAAGTGCTCTCTGTGTGCTGAATGTGGAAATCAAGCCCAGTATTGAAAAAGTAGGCTGTAACGTGAACTACAGTAAGCCAAGTAACTGTTCATTGGCACTCTCCAGAAATAGAATTCGTCCCTTTGTGTGACCTGTAACTTAAGACTCCCTCCCTTGGTGAACCTTTTTCTACTTTACTGGTGGATCTGGTGTCACTTGGAACATGATGCAGGAACTACTGAGCTGTCTATATAGTTCCTGTAAATCCTAGGAAGTGTGATGGTGGGCAGATTATTATTATTATTAACAAACATTTATATAGCGCCAGCAGTGTACCTGGCACTTTACAAAGTAATAAAATAGACACGGTCCCTGCCCCTAGGGCTTACAATCTGAGAGACAGGAGCTGGGGGAGAGACTTAGGAAGGGGAACAGAGGGAGAGACAAGGGGTCTAACATTCATGAAGATGCGAGGTCTCAAGTGCACGTACTTGGCTTGGTTACGATGAGAATGACAGCAGGCAGGTCCATGTTGCAAGGATAAGGGTAAACCGATCGTAGGTATAGGAATAGTGGCTCAGCAGGATAAAGAGTCAGACAGAGCAGAGCGAAAGAGGTGAGTTTTAAGGAGAGATTTGAAGGTATGAAGGGAGGGGGCAAGGCAGATGTGGACAGGGAGGGAGTTCCAGGCATGGGGGGCAGCAAGTGAGAAGGGACGAAGGCGCTTAGGGGAGCAGGGAAGGCGCGGAAGGGTGAGAGAAGGGACAGAGGAGGAGCGAAGTGCACGGGCTGGAGTATGGAGGGCGATAAGTGCAGAGAGGTAGGGGGGAGCAAGGTTGTGAAGATGTTTTTTGGCTGTTTGGGAAGAGAATGTCTTCATTTGGATTGTGAGGTGGGTGCAGTAGATGGGCCATTTCTGTAAACTTCTGTACTGCTCTTTTTATTAAACCCACTCCATTAATTTAAGTTGTCCTGCATTTTCTTGTTTCTGCTCTTCTGATTCAGAGGCAGTTTGTGCATCCAGCATTTGCTTTATATTTCCACCGGCTCTGGAGATTCAGCAGCAATATGTCTAAAATATTCTACAAGTTAGAGTCTTTACTGAACCTTCCCAATTCAGAGCTAGAGTCTTTGACGAGGGCTAGGTAATAGGGCTCTTTTTTTCCCCTTAAAGCGGGTCTTAATATAGAGATTTGGACTTCTTTCTCCTTGTATCTTTTTGCCACGCAAACGATCAGTTCAAAATACAGGCAGTATTCCAGGTACAATATAAAGACTATTTTAGGTTTCTTACCATCGAAGTTATAGTAACATGGGCAGGAAAATGCTCATGTTTGATGGGTGCCTCTAGTATAGTAGATGTCTCTGTAGCATTGGTGATGGCATTTGGAATTGGTGGTTTAGTAAATTGGAGTCACTTACTGCTAACCTAATTAGACTTTGAAACTGTTTTATCTTCTAATAGCTTTCTGTTACTCAGGAGGGGACCACATGATGCTAGATTAGTCTAGATAGTGCTAACTTCTGAAAACTATTCAAAGGTGAACTTTTTACTTTGGCTTGTACTACTGCAAATTACTGTTTGCAAATATTGTTCAGGGAGATAACGTTAACACGTGATAGCCTGCTAGATAACGGTATCTTTTTACATAGGGGAAAACTAAAGGACAAAGGTACCGAGTGTCTCCTATAAGATAAAATTGTCAGTTGATTAGTCTTGGCATCCTACAACTGTCTGAATCGTTGGGATAGAAGTGACAGTTGCCAATAGATCAAATCTGCGAAGCAGTCCCCTTGCTTTGGAAGTTGATATACAGCTTCCTTACTTCATCACCCTGTTGTACCACAAAGATGACCTTATGATCAGTTTGTTTATGCATGTTGTTTGCTTTAGTTAAGTATTGGTAGGATGAGTGCCACAGTAAGTCTTTGCAGGACCCAGGCCTCATCTGTAATCCCTTCTGGGCTCAGGCCAAACACTGGGCGGTATTCCCATCTGCCTAGTTCTCAAGCTTCTGCTTGAGTTGTGGGCATCACTTATTGCCCCCTCCAGAGGGTACTGGCTCATTGGCCTTTGTAGGTTTCCCATCCCCTTCTTCTGGCTTGAGCTTTGCAGCTTGGCAGCTCTCAAAACCTTCCCTCTGCATCCAGTCGCTGTAGATTACGTCTGGGCGGGAGTCTGACCCTCCCACTTCCAGGGATCTAGCAACAGTGCCTCTCCATCTGGTTTCATCAAACAGTCTAATCCTTCTCTTCCCTCAAGGTGTTTAGCGAACCTGCCTGCTGCTCTTTCTCCTCAAACCTCAATTATATTTCACCAACCTCTGCAGACACCAGGTTCTTCTCAGTCCCTGCTCCCTCACCGGCCGACTCTTCTTTAAATTCTAGCAAGACCAGCTGACCTATCACCTGACTGCCCACCGGTTTACAAGTTCCATAACCCTTTGGGTCCCTGTGCTGCAGTCCCCATATATCCTTAGTCTCCCCTTTTTCAAGGGGCCTGTAGCCTGCTAACACATTTTGATGACTCTCCGTAAAATTGCCAGTCTCCGCTTCTAAGTAGAAAAAACTTCAGGATAGCAATATTAAAAGTCATTTCTATTGTCGAATCTGTAAAGGGTAAGCTTAGGTAAGCTTCTCCATCCTTTAGCCAGGACCTGTCGGAGAAATGCGAATGGAAAGGAGTGTTCACTTGTGATCCTGCCTGGCTTTACTTGCAGTAGCTGCATTTGCAGAGTGCCTCTGCTTCAGGCGTGGCTTTTTTGCAGTGGTCTTCCACCTGTGCTCTGTCCTGCCAGGCGATTGACTTCCAGTCAAGAAGCGGGCATGCCAGCATGCGTCTGTACATTACAAGAACAACCCAAATGTTTGATGCTTTAAATACTGGGTTGCTTCACTTTTGTAACTTTGGATGTTTTCAGATGGACTTGGTGCCGGTCACCTCTCAGCCTGCTCGGGGGGTGCACCCCTGCCTCTACCTACGTTTAGCCCCAACTGGGTCCGTTTTAAACAGACCCGGAAACTGCCGTGGCTCATGATCGGTCCGCATGGCACCCCCCTCACCATCGCCTGACATTCTAGGCTGCTGCCTGCAACTCTGTGGTGTTGCCCAGGGCAACCCCCAGCCAATGGCGGCGCTGAAGCAGACTGCAGCTTCGCCTTGGGTTGATGTGCCGCCGGCAGGGCTGCCCCCCAGCAAGGACAGCCTGCTCCTCCTGAATATCCGTTGGCCCGCCTTTACAGGGACGGGCCACCTGGGGGCGTGGTGGAGCAGAGGCAGGGCTGCTGTCTGTTTGAAAACACCTTTTGTCTTTCCCTGCTAATGTTTTATTATCCCCTAACTTCTCTTCTGTATTTATGTCCCTCAATTCTTTTAGGTGTTTACGTGTGGGATGTAGAAGGCAGAAAGTACTTTGACTTCCTGAGCGCATACAGTGCAGTGAATCAAGGCCACTGCCACCCAAAGATTGTAGATGCTCTGAAATCTCAAGCTGACAAATTGTCCCTGACCTCCAGAGCATTTTATAACGATGTACTTGGTGAATATGAAGAATACATCACTAAAATGTTCAGCTACAACAAAGTGCTTCCCATGAACACAGGTAAAGTACTCTCCTCTACTGGGTGTGAAAATGAACACACTTGTCACTTTGGATTCTACATAACAATCAAATTGCAAGTGTGAGAGCTCTGGTCACATGTGGCTTTTTTCCTTTAGGTGTGGAAGCTGGAGAAACGGCCTGTAAGCTGGCCCGTAAATGGGCATATACTGTGAAGGGAGTCCCAAAATACAAGGCAAAGATTATTTTTGCAGGTACGTCGGGGTTAATGTCCGTTTAAGGTGGTTTGGGGGAGGGAGGACAAGCGATTCCAGGTCGTAGATACCATGGCTAAGCATATTTTTTTTCCCTAGTGGCATGATGCCTGATTCATCTAATCCTTAAAATGACTCATCCTAATGTTCCCCTTTCCATGAAGTAGGTCAGCTGCAGATTATAGTGAAAGATGAGTGGCAATTTTTTTTAATATCCCACTAATGTGGTGGGTATTAATTGTTTTTGACTCTTTATAGGCTTAAGAGATTGTCCATAAAGTGTTTCTTCCACTGAGGCGTAAGAAGGGTTAGGAAGGCTGTGATGAAGAGGGAGAAGGTATTGGTCGTTGGTGACATGTATTCACTTGTGTTGGGGTACAAGAGGGATTGGGATCAGAAGTGGGTACAGGATGAGGGTCAGGCTGAAATGGGGTCAGGATCAGAGCCCAAGCAGGGCCCAAACAGATTCTAGGGGCAGGTGTTGGACTTGGTCCTGGGAAGCCAGGGTTCGAATCCCACCCTAGCCATGAACTCACTGGGTGGCCTTAGGTAAGTCACAACCTCTCAGCGTTCGTTCCTCATCCGTAAAATGGGAACGTGTGTGTCTGTCTGTCCCCGAGTTTCCCTCACCCATGTCCATCTTAGATTGTAAGCTCACTGGGCAGGGGCCTGATCTCGAAAATCTGTGACTGTAAAGCGCTTCATATACGTAGTCGTGCTATAGAAATGATTAGTAGTAGTAGAAAGAGCAAAGCAAGTACAGGAGAACCAGACACAGGAAGGGTGGAGTGAGCAGATGATCTTCCCGGCTTCCTGTTGCTACCAGCCAACCTTATACGCTGATTGGCAGCCAATTGGGAGGTGTGGCAAGGGCTGGAACAAGAAGGGCTAACGGGGTTGGGATGCGTTGTGGAACTGTGGTGGTTCCGTGGAGCTGAGTACTGCTTCAGAACCCTGAGGCGCTGGGTCCTGATTGCTTCCCCAGCAGAATAATTTTGTCCGCAATCTCTAGCTGCCTTCCCTTGCTTGCTGCTTTCTCTCCTCTGTCCATATTGCCTCCTTTTTCCTCCCATCTTTGCCCATTCTGCTCCCTGTTTTCTTTCCTGCTGCTCCCGTGGCCTAGTTATTTTCCAGTGCCTCTTGGCTTCTGCTCCCTGCTCTCCACTCTCTCTGCGGCACACACTGCAGACCTTTCTCCCCTCCCCCACAGCTATCCTCCCAGGGCCACAGGAACTTTTGAAACACGTTTCTGCAGACTGACCTTGCAAATAAGAACAGTGATTTAAGTCCTCCATTTGTGCAGTGCCAGAGCTCTCCACCTCTGTTAGCCTTTGTCTACTCTTTCTTGCTTTTAATTACGAATTTTATGGACATTATGGTGCTGCCAGGACCTGTTGGAGCCGAAGCTTGCGTATAGTTCTGGCAGAGCATCATCCTGTCCTGAATTTCAGGTGCCAGACCAGTGCTCCAGACAACTTTGGCACCAGTTTGTGAATAGTTGGCATCCACGCCAAAATGGCCTCCTAGAACAAGATAGATTGTTTTGTGTATCCTGGCATTAATGCTGCTGCTGCAAATGCCCAGTAGGCAGCTAAGCTTGATCTAAAGTAGCTTAAGCTCATTTTCTGGTGTAGCTATGGATATTGTCTCCTTGATTTTCTTGGGTCCCCTTCTCTGTAATGAAGTACAATGCAACTTTGTACTAATGGATGCATTCCTGTCTCTCCCTCTGTTCCCCTCCCTTTTGTCTTCTCTCCTTTGTCTCGCCTACATTGTAAGCCCACTGATGCAGGGACCTGTCTATAATCTGATAATTGTAAAGCACTAGGGTGAAAATGTGTTAGGTAGGGCTGAAACTCGGTCTTGAGTTTTTCTCGGTTATCATCAAGAATCGCGGTTCTCGACTCGTTTTAAGCGAGAAACAATAATCGAGAAAAATACCGACTCGCCATTTGTTGGTCGAGAAATGTTTCTCAAAATACCGTTTACCGTAATTTACTGTGTGCCACCTAATGTGTATTGCGTTCATCCTGGTAATATGCATTCGCAAAGTGGTATTTTGTGCACGCGCGTTACCGGGATGAAGGCGGTACATGGTAAGCAGTACGCAGTAAATCAGTATACGGTGAACGGTAAATTACAGTAAATGGTTTTTCAAGAAAAATTTCTTGACCAAGATCTCAGTCTGTTATCGAGATTGTACTGAGATCTCTGTGACAATTCTCGATTCTTGTGATATTTTCACAAGAAATCTTGTTTCAGTCCTAGTCAGGACACCTGGAGGGGAATGAGGCAAGGGCTGTAATGGGGAAAGGCGGGGAAGGGGCTGCAGGAGAAGCTCAAAGCAGGCTGCTGCCAACCTTGGCTCCTGAATACAGGCCAGTGCGTGTGCTGGGGTGGGGGGGGAGGGCACTCTCCCTGGTCAGAATTTCCATGAGCTGAAAGGCAGTGCCTGTGAGCATTTGGCAACCTGCCAAATTCTGCACAAATTGCCAGGATTGCAGAGCGCATGGGGCCCTGCTCATTGTGGCTGAAGCTAGCGTGATCCCAGCAGAGACGGACTGGGATCACGTGGTGAAGCTAGCAAGCAGCATTTCTGCCACATTAATACTAGGAGTTGACTTGCCGATGCAGAATGTAATTCATACATGGTGTTTCCAGTCTTAACTTGGTCTGTATAGTCCCACTTCCAGGAGAAACTACTCTTGTTTAATTCTAGCTCTTAACTTCATTTTAGCTTCTTTTGGCCGCAGGCAGCTGTCTGCTCAGTGATGAAATGTCAAGGCAGTCTTCTCTCATACCTTTTTAGTTTTTAAGGTGCATGTCAAGTACATATTGATTTCTGCTCTTGCAGCTGTTAGGACTCTTCCTGGCACTTGGAGCATGTAGTTGGTAAAACATAAACTATCCTTAGTTCTGCCTTTGTAACGGAATGGAATACAATTAAGTGTATAAATGCTGTAGGAAGTTCAGAGTTGGGTACTGTATCCTCATCTATAGGGACAGCCATACACACATGCCCGAAGAAGGGATATCTGAAATTGATTTTCACATCTTCGCCTTGCAAGAGTACTTGCATTCTAACAAGTACTCCTAATAAGTCGCTTAAACATCCTGTTTATGTGCCCCTGCACCTCCATCACCAAGATGCCTGGGCAACTAAGTCCGTAAACCAGCTAGAGGAAACCTGGGGTTAACTTTTCACTGCTCAGAGCATCTTCAGTTGGTGTGATCTACTAAGCTTATGGTCTCTTTGCACCAACTAGCAAAGGAACATTGGAACTTGGTCCTATATCCTGAAATTCCTGACCCATATGACTGAACACCCTGATTTCAAAGAATGATAATGCTGGAAGGGACTTCAACTTCCTTTCCTCAGATAAAGGAAAAATCAGTCTTAAATTGACCTCTTCTTCACTAGCAGCAACTTGCTGTATTTCGCTTAGCTCCGGCCGTGAAACATCATTCTATTAGTATGTCTCGGTCTTGTAGCAATTCTAGTCAACATAACTCTGGACTTTATGTAACAGTATAACATGGTTTAAAAAAAAAAAATCAGTTTAAAACTACTATTTTAGTTGTACTAGTGTCTGAACGCTAGGAGTCACTCGTAATGCAATGCATTGCCTCACTAATTGATTCTTATGGATCGTGTCCACCAACTTCCCGAAGACACCAGACAGCAGGAGTCTGTTCTCGGTCAGGCCGTCCTTCATTCATCGCCCATTTAATAACCAAAATTAGCATGTTGGCAAACAAGGGAAGCAAGAGCCCAGGGTTTCTGGGCCTAGGCTGAGCCTTCTGGCTGCTTTTTAGGCAAGGACCTGTAGCTTTACCTTTAAACAGCCTTAGGAAAGTCCCGGGCCAGTTGAAGCCTTGAGGCAAACTCAAGCCTGGGGTCACATGGCTACTTTGATTTGGCCCCTTTCCAGTTCCTGGACCTGGCCTGCTTCTGCAGCCTCTACCCCCCCCCCCCCCCCCCCCCCCCCCCCCCCCCCCTTCTCAGAGAGAAGGGAACCAAGAGAAGGGCATGTACTTCAGGAATGAGGAAGGACCCAGGACCCAGATCCGGGTTGTGGGCCCTTCCCATCCTGAGCTCACCCTCAAGTGTTAAGTGTTCGCCTACCAAAGCTTGCACTCCTTTTCAAAGTGGCCAGTGGGAGGGAATCGGTTTTCCACTCTGTTCTAGATTCTGCCTCTGTCTTCTGGTCTCCCGGGTGGCCTTTTGTAAGGGCTCCAGTGGGCTGGCAGTAGGCCAGTTGGCCCTCTCTGCAGTGTGACTCACTGGCCTTTTTTGCTGACTGTTTAGGTGCTTGCCCCCATGTCTTTTCCCAAAGGGGTTGCGACTTAGGGATAACCTGCTACCCAAGCCTTTTTCATTTATTTTGTGTGTTGTGAGAGCATGCATGGAATTACTTCTTCCTGAGTACATTGTTTCCCCTCCCCCTGATTTTTGGGGCTTTGCATGCAACAGAAGAGAGAGTAATCTTAAAGCAAACAAAAAAAATCTGATTGTAAGATTGCAGTTGGTAGAGGGACCTAAATGCTTAATTATTAGATCTTCATATATTAGTTTCACCCAAATGCATTGCAAAACTCGAGCTACCTCAGAATCGATAATATAACTTTACCCTTTATTTTAGTTTTTTCCTCATGTTGAATGACTTTTCTTTTTGTCCTTTCAGCTGGCAACTTCTGGGGGAGAACAATGTCTGCCATTTCCAGTTCTACAGACCCCAGCAGTTATGATGGGTTTGGACCATTTATGCCAGGTTTTGAAGTCATTCCATACAATGACCTTCCGGCTCTTGAGGTATTTCATAGTTTCTTTTACGAAATAACTCTTATGGGTGGCTCCTCTCAGAATTGCTTTTCGCTCCAGGTTCCATAAATACTGCTGCCAAAACAGACTGCTGTTTACCCTTTGGAAACAAATGTTGTGATGACAAACCATCGCCTTCTCCTGGGATGCATTTACAGCGTTCCGTTTAGCTCTCCCTTTTGGGTTCTGTGCTATATGCAGTAGCTCGCACTACACAAACGTGCTCTGTACCCAAGGAAAAAATAATGCTGTATATATGTATATGTGTGTGTGTGTATATATATATATATATATATATATATATATACACACACGTATTTATATACGTATGAAGTTTGCAGTTCGGTTACAACTGTATTTATTCAACCTATTTAAGTGCAGTAGCATATATCTGTGTGTGTGTGTGCGCGCGCGCGCTACTTAAATAGGCCGAATAATATATGCTACTGCACTTAAATAGGCCAAATAAATACAGTTGTAACCGAACTACAATCTTTTGACTTGCTCTATTGACAAGAGCGTATGGTTTTTAGTGACCAGGCCTGCGATCCACAAACTACTTACTCTGGAATAGGCCATTGAAGCCTATAGGGAATAGGGTTTTGTGGACAGTGGCCCAAGTGAGTTATGTTTTAATGTGAAGACCTTCTAGTGGCACCAGACTACATGAAACTATGCTTGTTGGATCACTCCACCTGCTGATGGAGCAATGACGCTTCTTGCAGGGCATTGTGTTTTCTCTGGAAGCTTTCCATGAAGCTAATGTCCAGGCTTGGTCCCGCTTAGGTCGAGAGGCTTGAAGGCGTGTATTTTGCCACTCTGCCTCCCCACATCCTTCAGCTGTGCTCCTGGAGGCAAAATTTCTACAGGCAAGAAATGAATTCTGTCTCCATGTCTCTTTGACCCCTCCGAGTCTGCCAACAAGTCGACCAGATGATGGAGGGGAGGGGGGTTGTTTTTGAAGGTTCATAGACATTTGCCTTTGAAGGGGTTGGCTGACACCACAATTTCACATCTTACGGAAACAAAGGGCTCTTGGTATTTTTAGCTACTTTTTGGATAAAGTGATTCAGTTTCCGACCTTACCGGTGCCCATGGTAGCAGATCTGTATTTAGCAGTGGGGTGGAGAGAAATAAATGCAAAATCCTTTTTACTTGGGTGTTGAGGAGCTTCACTCTGGCTCTGGCAGTGCTTTGAGCTACGGCCTTTAACTTGGACCCAAGTACTCTATATTTATTTATTTTCTTTCTTTCTTTAAACCATTTTTACCCCACCCCCATCCTGCCTCAGGCAAGTCAGGGCAGCTAATATACGAGTTAAAACAACAACATAAAACATTGATTGCTGAAGGACGGGTTTCCAAAGGGTAAAAAGGTCATTTGGAAACCTGTTCTCCTTTTGGGATCTTGTCTCTGGAAAAGACTTCTGCTGGCTCTGTAATTAGCAGATGATTCATCCATCTCTTTGTAGAACATAAAGGCACCATCGTCCTTGAAATGGTTTCTCCACCCTCTGCTCAAGTATGTTTCTTCTAATGTGAACAGTCTTGTCCGCTCTTTTCTGATTCCATCCTTGTTAATGAAAGTAGATTGAGCCACGCTACTCCAAAGAAATCTCATGTAATGCTATTCTATTAGTATGCGCTAAACATAGATACCTTCTTTGCATCCATCACTGTTGTTTTTCCACCCATAGAATCTTAGCATTGGACGGTACGTCAGAGGTCATCTAGACCAACCCCCTCCGGACCAACCCCCTCCTTAATACAGGAAATACAGCTACAGCATCCCTGACAGACGGCCGTCCAGCCTCTGTTTGAAAACCTCCAGCCAAGGAGAGCCCACCACCGCCCTAGGCAGTCTGTTTCACTGCCAAATAGCTCTTACCGTTAGGAAGCCCATCCCTGACCGTTCTTCCTAACGTTTAGCCGAAATGTGCTTCCTTTAACATTGACCAAGAAGTGGGGATGTGGGATTTGCATACGAGCAGGTGTCTTTCACTGTTTGCAGTAGCTCCAGAGGATAATACTGAGCAGTCTGATCTTTGGTTTTTGAGGGTTTTCACCTGGGCTATCACACGACTCATTGCATGTCTTCAGAAATTACTAAGCCAGTTTAATCATGTTGGTTTTCTGGGATCCCAGTCATTTTTAAAGGCTTTTACTTGGCCCTAAATGGCCTGGGCCCCACATATTTGAAGACTGCCTTTCCTACCATGCTCCACCATGACCCTTGTGGTCAACCAGGAGCGCTCTCATGTGGGTACCACCTGCCAATCTTGTTCATATGAAAAGGGCCCACAGAGAGCTGTTCTCGCCTCAGTTGCTGTCCCAGTATTGTGGGACTCCCTTCCCTGAGAGGTCGGTTAGAGCCTGTACGTATTCCGGAGGCAGTGTACAACCTTTCTTTTTGGTAAAGTGTTTAGCAAGCAGGTGGTTTTTTTTAAGGGATTTTAATTTGTGTTTTTAATATTATAAGATACCCTGAGCCTTAGCGTGTTGGGAAATTTGGGGGGAGGGGTGTTTAGCTAGAAATTTAAATAAATAATCTTCTGTGCATGTAAGCTAACTTCAGAAGAGAAGTCTTGTCCTTCATGTTTAGAAACGCTATGTACAATTTTTGGTGTGATCCAAGATGTTTACTAGAGGCACAAAACTGTGGTTCTTTAATATTCAGAGCTGAATCTCTGTAATAAAACCTGTATTTCTATAATTTTGTTCAATACATTTTTCCCCCTCTTTCCAATAATATGTCCATATAGCGTGCACTTCAGGATACAAATGTAGCAGCTTTCATGGTGGAACCAATTCAAGGGGAAGCTGGTGTAATTGTTCCTGATAAAGGTTACCTAACAGGAGTGCAGGAGCTCTGTACGAATCACAATGTAAGTCAGTCACTGCACCAGGGGAATATATCCTTTCAAAATACTGAATTCACCAAACGTCCTGTATTGAGACCTGAAAGTGGGCCGCCCTTTGAAGCAACTTAACTGCCTTCCTTTCTGCATGAGGAAACTAACTCTTGGGTGGCTTTCTCAAATACTTTGTGATGGAAACTGAATTTTTGTGGGGAGGAAGGAATCCAATTTTCATTTTCTCCCCAGTCGATTTCAACTTTGTCCTGGTAGAACAGCTTTCTCTAAGATGAGTTGTTGTTCAACCCTATCATCTGATCCATCTTCTGCTTTCCCTACGCAGACTAAGTTAATGGAATTCAACCATTTTTTATATGTACTTTTAAAATATGTTCTTGTGCAAAACAGGTAAACTGCCTTCAATCTTATGTCTAGAGTGAGAATAAAAATCTGTGGAAGTGGAGTCTGGTGTTTGTTGTGTGCCTCCAAAAATTCCACTCATTTATAGTGTTTTTATAGAGTTCTAGGTGTACGTGGTGTTCTACATTGTGGAATATGCCATTTGTAGACTATATTTTTCTCCTTCTCCTATAGATCTTATAATCGTAATGTGACCATATAGAATGGTGATCGGTTTCAGAGTGCCAAAATTAATTTGTTTGAAGACTTTGAGGATAGAAAGGTGCCACTTCCAGTCCAAAGACTGAATAATAATGTCTTGGGGGAAATGTCATACATCCATTTTTATATAAATCTTATCTGGCTTCTTTTCTTTTCTTTTCTTTCTTTCTTTTTTTTAATTGTTTGCAAAAGTTTCCAAAGCCATTTTAGAAAATGCTGGAAAGTACAGGAAAATGACCCAGAATAATTTTACAACGCTCTCTTGTAAAATGGTCTCCGCCATCCCGCACTTGAAATCGTCCCTGAGTCTGATTAGTAAAGAGACACCACCTGCTGGGAAGTCCCCTCTTGTCCACTGCAGAGTTACCACAGCTGGCAGCCATGGGGAGTGCTCAGTAATAGGGTTCTGTATTCCATCTCAAACACCCGCGCAATGAGCCAAGGCTAAACTCATTCTGAAAACCCAACTCCATGGCATAGTTATTCTGTAAGCTGATGTCACAGAGAGCCAGAAGCTTTTTAAGGGCCCACCCAAAACTTCTGGGCTTCTTCCTTGTTCAGGACCCCAGCTGGCACAGAGCTATAGCCACTTGCTTTTCCTAGGGACTTTCTGCTTCTGATGCAAGAATTGATCCAGCTGAGCATAGATAGGCACAGTTTAGAGGACGCTTATGAGAAATACAGGTTGCAAGGCTGCTTTGGAGCCAATGCAACCCTGTAACCTGTATTTCTCACAAGTGTCATCTAAAATATGCGTATCTGGCCACCCTAATGGAATTGGAAGTGGCCTACCCAGTCCTCGTCTATTCAGTGTCCTGCCAGTGACCCTCTTTACACGAGACCTACCCACTCATGCCCAGGTAGGTCCACTGTGTGGGCATGAGTGGGTGCTGCCTGTGTGACCGCTGCGGTGGGTGGGCGTGCGCGAAACACACGTGGCAGCCCATCTCCACCCATCGCCCACGCTTGGAGCCATTGGCCAAAATGGCGATTGCTCCATGTGTGTTTACCCCGGCTCCCACACACGGCTCACGCTTCCGTGTGCACACCCATCTCCCCCACAGCCGTGGCCCGTTTAAAAAGGACCAGGGTGGGGGTTATTTTCCAGGCAGCATGGTGTGTCCCTAAACCACTGCAGGAATAATATCCGTTTTCCTCAGCCTGGTGAAGATAAAAGAAGGGACACCGGGGAAGGGTGCCCAAGCTGCGCAGAGCAGGCAGACTCCACTGTATCCTCCCATTGAACCATGGGACTCGAGGCACAGCCAACCTGCCTGAAATTAAGGTCCAGCTTAGCAGCCAGTTAGTAACGGACAGGTTTCCTGTTGTGCACGAGGCGTTCTAAGGAGAGCTGCAGGGAGGGGTTTTCCAAAACATTTATGGAAATGGCTGACAAAGAAACCATTTTTGGAAATAGCAGTGTGTTACACCTTAAATAGATTCCTAAAATACTGGGGAAATCATTTTCTAAGATGATTCTTTCCTAATGGGAATCCCCCAAGTGCGGCCGGCAGTCACTGCTCCATGTGTAGAAATTTTAGAGAGGTGAAAGAAGCGTTTTCAGCTGTCAGGGGTGACGTTGCTATATGGTGTTTATTTTACTATGGGAGATCCCTTGTTCAAATCTGAATTGGATACAGGGTGATGAAATTCATAGGTTTTTTTTTTGTTTGTTTGTTTTTTGTAATAGGTTCTATTTATTGCTGATGAAATTCAGACGGGCTTAGGTAGAACTGGGAGAATGCTGGCTGCTGACCATGAAAATGTGAGGCCTGATCTGATCCTTCTTGGAAAAGCCCTTTCTGGTGGCTTATATCCTGTAAGTAATAAAGCACTAGCTTTCTGTTTAAACCGATGGTTGATGCTGGAGAAACTTGTTTTATTTTGTTTCTTTCCACAAACGAAGTGTAAAGCTGACTGGACGTGTGGGGTTCCCAGGGAAGAGTAATGAAGTCAGAATTCTGGGGTGCCCTTCAGCTGTTATTCCAGCGGTGGGCACGGTTCCCACCCCCAAGTCTCGTACCAAGGTCTTCACCTGACTGAGAGCCATGATACATCTGCATGTGGGGGTTTTTGGTTGTTTTTTTTTAAGCTTCCCCTGTTTCATGATTAGCTGAGCCAGTGCCCCACATTCCTGGCTGCTGAGATTCTGAGGAGCAGCCGTGATTCAGCTCCTGAGACTTGAGAGTGTAATGAAGTAAGAGACAAACCATCAAGGCAGCTTGGGTCCTAGGACTGGCCCTGCCCAAGAGCCACATGTAGCTCCTGAGCCATGGTTTGCCCATCTCTTGCTTGCCCGCCCAGAAGAACAGCTTTATATTACATAAGAGCTGATGTGGCTGCCACTGAGGGGATTGCTGCCTCTACTTGGGCGACTCTTCCTCTGCTGCTTTACAAAAGGCCTCCTAGCCTGGAGGTAGCGGCTTGTGCCAGCTACTGAAAGGTGGTACCTAAGGACACTGACCATTAAGTAATCATTGAAACACTACTTTTTTTTTTTTTAAAGCGCTGTATAGCAAAGTTGGTTGGTGGGCTCAAACCTGCGTGCCATGCAGACAGCGCACACACATCTGTGCAGGCAGGAGTATGCCCTGTGTGCAAGCCACATGCGTGCATAAGCCATACGCACAGAGGTGCCCGCTCTCTGTAAGGTTATTAGCTGCAGCTCCTTTTTTGTGGGGGGTGGAGAAGGGGTTTAAGTATTTAGATTTTGTTTTAACTTGTATTTATTGGGTCTAGGTAAGAGAATAGGGTTGTCCTTAGGATCCAGCAATTGTACTGTGGGAATATGAGAGGGTGGGTTTGTGGGGAAAACCACAGCCCCTCTGTAAGCGATGTGGGGGAGGGGGTACGGACTGGGTGGAGAAGTTAGGCGGGTAGCTTCTAATCTATTGTAAATGGTATGAAATCTTAGTTCTTATGATGGAAACTTAAGGTGTTGTGGGCCTGACACTAAAACTGCAGCAGGATATCACTTGTCCACTGACTATGCTAACAAGCGGTCACAGCTGCAGGTATTGCATACTGAGGGCATGATTCATTTCATGTCAGTCGTAGCTCTGCTGTGCTTCTGTTCCTGCTTCATTGCTGCCTCACGTACTGAGCTGGCTAAATTCTTAAAACCAAAGAAAACAGCTTAATATCAAAGATTTGTTTCTGAATGACGTGTTGATCTGCATCGCTTCAGCTGTCCCGAATGCCCATGTGACCTGGCTTAAATGAGTCTGAAGTTATGAAAGTTCTGCTCTATAAGCTAAAAGTTACAGCTAGTAAAGCATTTCTGCTGACGGGAGCTCTTTCCTGAGCTGTTAAATAAAAAGATGGATTATAAAAGCCTGAATTAACATTAAATCCTGTGAAATGTTTCTCAAATTCTCTAAGACATTGCACTTGATAGTATCTGCATAGTTGGTTAAATGTATTCTCAAAGTAATAGAGTTAATCAAGACGATGTGACTGCCATTTAAGTTCACCTTCTACCGCAGTCTAGAGAGTGTGATTTTGTGCTGCTCTTAAATGTGAGAGACAGAGACAAAAGTAGCACACAATCCCTTTTACTATACCAGCTTCTGCTGGTGAGAGAATGCAAGCTTTTGGGCCACTTGGGGCCCTTTCTCAGGCAAATAAAATGTCAGAACAAAAGACTGAACAATGCAGGACAGGTAAGTATGGAAGCAATCACTTGGGAGGGAGCTGCCAGGAAAAGTCGCCAGTTCCCCAAACATCTAAATACAACGATTGCTTCCATACCTACCTGTCCTACATTGCTCAGTCTTTAGTTCTGACTTTTGACTTGCCTAAAGAAGGTCCCTGTGTGGACCAAAGGCTTTACATACTGTCACTGGCAGAAGGGGGCGGGGGGCATCAATAAAAGAGAGATTATTTGGCTTCACATCCATCAGCCATTCCCAGACATTTTGCTTTTGATCCCATTTTGAGACTTCAATGTAATCTCATGACCCTAGATGTCAATGAAGACATGCAAAGTATATCAGCTAACTTGTGGAACTTGTTGCCAGAGGGATATGGTCAAGGCCAATAGCATCACTGGGTTTAAAAAAGATTGGATACATTCTTGGAGGATAGATCCATGAATGGCTATTAGCCAAGTAGGCTAGAGGACTGTCTGGAGCTGGGCGTGCATGGCAGAAATGGATCACCTCATTATGACCTTGTTGGGTAACTTCTCCCAAATGACTGTGAATGGTCGCTGTCGGAGACAGGATGCTGGGTTGATGGACCATTGGTCTGACCCAGCATGTTCTTATTTAGGATTGTGACCCCCATCTACAGATGGCACCACCTCATTTGAGGTTCCACCACAGAGCTTGGGAACCGCTGTTCTCCACAGAACTCCGTAGATGAATGTGTGTAACTGGTCTAATCTGACCCGGTTGTCCTTTTGAGTTAGGTGTGCAATTTTTTTTTTTTATTACATGCAAAATAATTGATTAACATTTCCATTTTTAGGTATCTGCAGTACTGTGTGATGATGAAGTTATGCTGACCATCAAACCAGGAGAACATGGATCGACCTATGGAGGAAATCCTTTGGCCTGTCGGGTGGCTATGGCAGCACTTGAGGTAAGATAGATAGACAGATAATAATAAACTTTATTACTGCGTGACCGAAGTCATTGCAGAGCACAATAAAATAAAATAATCAACAAGTAATACACATAATAAACTAATAAATAAATCAGGAAATACTTCCTTCGTGCAATAATCATATACATACTAAAGATCGCACACACAAGTAGTTTATTAAACCCAGATATTAGTACCAGAAAAATAATATTTCCCGAGGGACCAGGGATACCTAGGTCCCTCATTTTATTCACAAGACTAAGTCCCAACAGGGAAGGGTCGATAATGAGGACATCACCCTTCAACATCATTCTTATTTGTACATTGGCAAATTCCCCTTCAAAAGAGCAAGTTGGTTCAATCATTTATCACAAGGGTGGCTTTACGTTTACGAATTACAGCCAAACCACACTTGAGGTAAGTTGGTAGTAGCTAAGGTTTTGAAATTCTAGTCGTAACTACTGGACTTTACATGATTACATGGGAAAAGTTGGTCCCATTCAGCGAGTTATTACTAAATTATTAAAGATGTCTTTGGCAATAGTTAAGGTTGTGCCAGACTTCATGCATGGAAAGAATGCTTCATATCTGGGGACCTACAGAAGATGGGAAGAAACCAAAAATTGTATTGGAAATTTTAAAGCTTTAATTTTCTATGTGAGTTACTAGCAGATGTTCCCATAGGCATTTACCTTTAAACAATTTGCCTTCCAAAATGGCCCTCTTTAAAACCTTGAGTATGTAACCCTTCCTGCTTCTCTTAAAGACTTTTATCTTCTGGATTATTGTTTCTAAACTCAGTCAGACTACAGTATGTTTAGGTTTTCTTAGGAAGACTGATGTATTGGGGCAACAAATCCCTAAATTAGGCTTGGATCTGAGAGCATGTCCTTGTACTTTCAATAAATACACATTGATTGGACACTGGTCCACTCTGTTTTAATAATTTGAGAGCTCCACAATTATCATAGCTATTTGTCTCGTGTCTACTTTAGGAACAACTTCATAATGCAATTATTACCCAACATGTAGGTAAAGACAAACATGTAGTTCTGTCTGTCTTATTTAAAGCTGCTGAGAGCATAGCAAGCACGAAGAAGTCGGAGTTTATATTAAAATTTTAGAGCATCTCCCAGCTGCTTGTTTGTATGAGGGGTGAACAGCCCCAATACACACTGGGTGAAAACGGACATAGCACTAACTCCACTTTAACACCGTTTTAACATTTCATATGCATGTTGCAGGGCTGCATAGGGCACCAATACAACCCTGCAATATGTGCAAGAAATGTTAAAACCGTGTTAAAGTGGAGTTATTTGGCACATCTGTTTCCACCCAATGTAATCTGGTTGGAGTCGTAGCCATAATGAGTCTGAAACAGAGTCCTTCAGTTTTCTTTAACTCCACCTTCTCTTCAGGTAATTGAAGAAGAAGACTTAGTGGAAAATGCAGAAGCAATGGGTAACCTATTAAGAAATGAGCTCATGAAGACGCCATCGGACATTGTGACCCGTGTCAGAGGGAAAGGCTTGCTAAATGCTATTGTAATCCGTGAAACTAAAGGTAAGAGAATGCCTCTGCTGGGCTGCAGTGCAATTGCAAATTGTCTTTAGTTTTTGTGGAATGGAGTATGAGTAAATGCCATCACCTCACGGTTAGCTCTTGACTGGCCGTGTTCCCATGTGAAAGTGTGCTCATCCAATCTCCGAGGCAAACCAACCCACACAACTCTACGCAATTGTGGCAGAAGGCATTTTTCATCCTATTGCACTTACTTCTGAGCAGAAAGAGCTAGTAAGTCACTGAGGTTGCACCTCCACCCTTTAAAGTCAATGGAGCTGATCCGTTCACTTGACAATCAAATGGATCTGTTCCTGTTGACCTTTAGAAGGATTGAGCTCTTAGTGTTCTATTTACCAAAGGGAAATACCATGTAAACCATTGTTGACTCTGTGATTTTACAAAAATGGATCTAGCTGGCCGCTGTATGGCTCTAACTTTCACTCTTCTCCATCGCTGCCGGTAACACCCTCAGCCACTGGCCGAAAGCTGGGGGGAGGAGGGATAGGTGGCTTTTCCACATGTTCCTGCTTTTGCACCTAGACTCTGCTAGGCCACAGAGGGACACACTTCTGCGGTTCAAGACACACTCTGATTGCGCATTGATGCATGTGCAGAGCTCAGACAAATGTCTAGAGACCGCCGCATTGAATTGCACATAAGAATCGCATGAGAACTAATTTAAACAGTTGTATGTGGTGTCCAATAGCTTTCTGCGGCAAGCAGCACTACACAGAAATTTCTGTCTGTGTTTTGCCTGTCTCCCTGTTTTACATTGCCTGTCTTTCCTTGTCCTCTAGGTAGGTAGTGGAATATGATAGTGACTGATAGGAATGAGGGCCTCTTAATACATTCTAAGAAAGCAGTAACATTTCCAGAGAATATAAAATAGTTTGATCTTTCCTCCTGGGCACTTACCACACATTTTTTTCTTACATTTAGGTAGCACGTTTCTACCAATAACAGTTGGTCCAATAAAAGATATCGTTCAAACTCCTTTGTCTCTCATCTCTGTAGCACAGACCAGAATATACTGCGTTGAGGTTTCTGTGGAGTGCAGTGAAAGCAGGGGGGAAAGTGTGCTGGATGCAGACTGTTTTGTTTCTCTAAAATATGGACACACACCTGCCTCCTATTGGCTGCTAAAGTGGGGCTTAGAAATGTCCATTGTCTTAAGATAAAAAAAGACTGCATGTATTGATCTTGCTAACAGATGACCAAAATGTCCGTTTGACCCCACAGTCTATGAATTCATATTGTGTGTTACCAGACATAACACTAAAACTATACAACATCGTGCACTGAAATTGTTGATGTTCTCTGGGGTGCATAGCAATGCTTATGCTGTTGCATGTTTTTGTGGCTTCCTGATAGCCCCCTCCCACCAGTCATTTGTTGGAAGCTGTTTCTTGATGCAACGGATTCCTGTGGTATCTTGAATACTTATCTACATGGAACAGTGGCTACGTGCAAGTGGCAACTATAGGTGTTTTCAAATGTGATGGCAGCATGGTTTAACCCAATTTAGCATGGGTTTAGACTTAGGGCCGCCATCATGTTAAAAGGCATCTGCCAGATGTGAGCACGGGCTGGCTCCCAAGTGTGGTGGGGGCTAGCCCAGGATTTGATTCGGGGATTTCCCTAAGTCACAGCCCCGGCTAGCCCTCACCATGGTTGGGATACAGCCGCCGGACCTTGAGTAAAATGGGCTTTCATGTTTGAAAGCCTGCTTTACTTGGCCCCGGTCCAGGGGGGTGGGGGACTGGGCACCAGGGCAGCCATCATTGGCTGCTATGACTGCCCATCAGCCGGTGGGGGCAGGGTCAGGCGGATACATGTACATGCATCTCCCCGGCCTGGCCGCCATCGCATTAGTTCAGCAGCTGGGCCAGATCCTGATAGGGGTGACAGCTCCCACCACCCTCCAGGTAACTTTGTGGTGGCACCACAGGCGCCATCACTTCTGAAAGCACCCTGTGTGCTGTCTGCAACCATGCTTTCTGGGATCACAATCCATGTTAAGCATGCGGTGCAAAGCTTGTTTGCACAAACGAACGTAATGGGTGAATGTGCGTTTATTGCACCATTATGTCTGGTGATGCTTCGTTCATATGCTGTCGTGTAAATGTTTTGTTTTTCATTGATTTAGACTATGATGCCTGGAAAGTGTGCCTGCGGCTTCGTGATAATGGTCTCCTAGCCAAACCGACGCATGGTGACATCATCAGGCTGGCACCCCCACTTGTGATCAAGGAAGACGAAATCCGGGAGTGCATTGAAATAATTCACAAGACCATTCTGTCTTTCTGAAGATGTGGTGTTTCAAATGCATTTGCTGGTTGACCCATAGTAGTATGCTGGACTCAGGATTGCTGGAGAGCTCCTTCTCTTGCTGGACGCATCACCCCCTCCCTTACGTCACAAAGGACTCTCAAATTTAGCTGTTTTAAATTATGAGGGACCTGGAGAAAGAAAATCTTGGTTTTTAAATGGTTTTCAGTCTCTTATGACTTTGGAAATGAAGTTCTGAGGCTTATTAAACTAATTATATATTTCAGCCCTTTAAATTAAAACTGTACGTACACATCTGTTAAATGTTGTTGAAGATATTGGCCAAAGTTTAATTATGTATATCTTAACAAGACTAAAATACTGCCCTTTCAGAAAGCTGCACAAAGATTTCTATTTGGCATTTTTGGACCTTTGGGGCTGTGTTTGGAGGACTGGAATTTTTGCTCTGGGTGCTAATAACTGTGTACTGTCGAGAAATCCTGGCTCTGAACTCAAGAGAGGAAGAACGGTAGACATTGCTTTTGTAATGGGCTTCTAACCGTAAAGGTTTGTCCTCTGGGACAGTGTCGGTAAATGAGTTGTGCACCAGCTTGTACTCTGTAAAATATGCTGATTGTGTGGCATTTTGGTTTTGAGAATACATGATTTTGCTATCTTTGTGTACTGTAAAGCAAATCTGAATGTTCAGATGTTGGTTATCTAAAATTTCTCCCTTTCTATAACTTGGTTTATTTAAATTGGAATACAGTTTGTATTAAGAAACTTCCGTGTTCAGTGAGAAATGGCAGTGCATTAAATGGGCTTGTCTAACGTGCCCCTTTCAAGAGCTTTTTGTCGTCCTTCGATGGTGAGCGATTACTTCATGTTGCAAAGTTCTTTGCTACCTTCAAACTAGTTGCCTGGATTCCTTCTGGACTCTCGACTGCTTCATGCTTTTGGAATTTGTCATGTATAGTATTAAAACAGGCTTCGCTGCTAATAATCTTTCGCTAGACTGCTTCTTTGTCTTGCTTAATCATTTCCCCCTCTTGAACCACATGTACTCCTAATGCAGTTCTGAGTGGGTCTCATTTTGTACAAGTGTCTTTCCCATTTAGCCTAGTGCAGACGTTTTCTGGTAACTGTAATCGCACTTTGATAAAACAAGTCTACTAAATAGTAGCAGACGGTACCATAAACAAAACAAAACAAAAAAACCAACCCATGCGGTTATCCTGCAAAGCCTATGGCAAGTTACTAGTAATTTGTTAATGTGATGGGAAATGTAGAACAAAACTAAAAGACTTTAGATGCAGTGTTTTTGTGCTGGCTATACAATACGATTAACATAAAGAGATGGGGTGAATGCTGGCCATCTGTGGATGACTAATTTAAGTTTCTCACAGATTTAGATTATGAGGGTTTCATAAAGTGAGGCAGGGCTGTAAAAATCAGTTTGCTTCTGGCAAGTGAACTTTTGCAGCCCTCAGCCCCGGCACAAGGTCGAGCCTGGCAGTGGCAAGTAGTCTTTATAGTTTCTTTAAATGTATAACCTTCCCTATTCTTATAGACTCAAGGTAGGTAATAACATATAAAACAAACTTTTTAAAAACCCATAAAACTCAATCCTCACAAAACCTCTCCACCTACCAAATGCCTGGCCAAATAAAAAGGTCTTGCATTGCCTCCAGAAAATGTTGCAGCTTGGGCTTCGAACTGCCTGGGGAAAGAAGCTATGGATCAGCCACCGAGAACGCTGCTCTTGCCGTGCAGACAAGCTGCGCTGATTGTACCTGCAGGAAGCTTCCTGGTGCTTGCAAAGATCACAATGTAGTGTAAGGGCGGAGGCCTGGATAACAAATTGTTTTATATATTTTTAGAGCCTTGAGGTTAAGGGGCAAATGCATCGTTGTGACTGCTCTTGTGGTAAGGAAGAGAATGCTGGAAGGTGTCCTGGGTGTCGGTAGTGCTCTGGCAGAGGTATGACTGCTGCGCTACACCGTGAGTGACAACAGGGTACTGGAAGAGAAATCACCCGTGACTAAGACCATGTTCACACCTTCCCCCCCATGCATATTTTGGCTGTGGGAGGGAAAGTGCAAGCCAGAATATGCGTGTGGTTCACCCGACCTGAAAGCCCTCCCGTACGCATTTGCCGGCAAACACGCAGCGATACAGAGTCTGATCCTTTCCAAAGTAACTCGCCCTTCTTCAGAGGTTGACTTAACCGCAAGACTTCCACTGCTCTACCAATTAATTAGCTTATGTGAAGAAAAATGCAAATAAAGTTATTTACAAGTTCTGATGTTTTCCTAGTTCTGTCTAATTTCACCTCTACTGAAGCTGGAAAAAACCGACTGGCTCAAGCCCCTGCTCAGACAATATGCCACTCCCTGTTAACCAGGTGTTGATTTGCCTCTAAAATCTGTTGGATGCTGCCCCCTGCTGGCCTGATTGAAATTCTCTATTAGAGAACAGAGGTGAAATGAACAGTAGAAGAACTGTTCTCCTCTCTCTTCCCCTCCCAGTTTCAAGCAGGTTGTCGTTGACCATTTGTCAAAATGTTCAAGCAACTGACTTTTTTGCAATTTTGGTTTGTTTATTTCAGCTGTTTCTGGTTTTCGAGTCATTTTCGCCAGGAACGATGAAAATGGGGCCATATGGCAGCGCTTTTTAAATGATGTGAGGCAAAGACATGGCAGCGGGGAGGAGCTTGATGCTGGAAGTGGCACCGGTGCAAACGGGGTTCTGCCACGGCTTTCCTCGCGGAGGACAGGGTTCAAAATCCAGCCCTGTCATCTACAAGTAAAGTCGTGGCAGAACCCAGTTTGCACCGGCGCTACGTCCGGCATTGGGCTCCTCCCCGCTGCCGCGTCTTTGACATGCGGGTCTTTTGCCGCCACCGCGTCAGGTGTGAATGTGGCCTGAGTGGAGGAAAATGGGTAAAACCTGGAAATGGCCATGTTAGACCCAAAATGGGTAGTCGATTGAAGATCGGAGGGGTAGCATTCATTAGTGGGTTTGTTCACTACAGGGCATATTGTTTGGATTTGACTGGTTTGCATGTGTTGGCAGGCGTATTTGTTTCAGCTCTATTCTCTCAGTTAAAATCTTTTTATAGGAGCTGTGGCCCATTGTAAAACAAACAACAGAAGAACAGTGGTCATTTCAAGACACCTGTTGTTTTAGCAGCCATCTGATGTAGCTGTGCACGTTCGTGTATACCGTAAACTTGGAATGTAACCTCGGGGTAAAAACAGACATGTGTAGTCTGTGTAGCAGCTCCTAGCCCTGGCCTGGGGTCAGAAACAGTGGCCGCCCCTCCCCAGGTTGGGGGCGAGCGCTGAACTAATGTGCCTGCGGCTGGAGAACCGTGCTACCGCCCGCACACCCTGGGTAGGGCGGGGAGCTCAACAAAAGTGGGCAGGCAGGCAGCCCTGCTCCCAGCGTCCTGCCCGGACAGACAGTCATGGCAAGGCCCTGCCTGAGGGTGGGGCTGAACAAGCTTGCTGCCCCATGTTGGCCTCTGTGGGCAGCCCTTGACCTGGGTTTGCATCCTTGGACGGTTCTTGGCCAACATCGGATTTCCTGAACGAAGAGGGAAGGATTGAGCCTGGTACTTCAAACTGCACTTTTCCTGTTGGTGGAGAATGCCACGAATTAATGCTTCAGGACAGGAGATCCATGTCAAGAGAGGAATGGCAAGTGCTTAATTGGTGGTAGGGAGGGGTGCTTGCCGGAGCTCAGCCCTGACAAATTCAAAAAAGGGGGAGAGGGAAGCTGAATCCCAGGAAATGATTCCAGTAGGAGTGTGTGCTCCAAAGCATGAAAGACCAGCAGGGGAAAAAACAATATTGGCCATTTCAGGATTGGAAATGAAACCCAGAAAAAAACGCTGGCCTATTTTGGCTTTTGTTAATGACTTTCCTGCTCCATCATCTGTGCGGGTCATCATATAGATCAAATCCCCACAACTCTTTTTTAAATATATTAAGCTGTATATATATTAACAGAAGCATAGTGTCTAGGTCATGAGAAGTAATAGTTCCACTCTATTCTGCGCTGGTCAGACCTCCTCTGGAGCACTGTGTCCAGTTCTGGGCACCACATTTTAAGAAGGACATTGACAAATTGGAACAGGTTCAGAGAAGAGCGACAAAGATGGTTAGGGGTCTGGAAACCAAGTCCTATAAGGAAACGTTGAAGGAGGTTGTTTATTTATTTAACAAATGTTATTACCCCGCCCCTCCTGCTCCAGGCAGCTCGGGACGGCTTACACATAAAAACAGCTAAAACAACACAATTAAAAGAGAGAGCAACAAAAATAGATCTCCCTCCTCCCTCCCTAACCCACAACCACCCACCTTCAACCCCGTCTCCCCTGCCTAACGCCTGGCAGAACAGCCAGGTCTTAGTCGTACGCCAGAAGGAAGGGAGGTCTGGGGCCAGCCAGGCCTCTACAGGGAGGAAATTCCACAGCCGAGGTGCAGCCACCGAGAATGCCCTCTCCATAAAGGCCCCCGGGCCGTATGCGGGACCTCGAGGAGGGCGCTCCTGGCTGACCGCAGGGGTTGCTCCAGAGCATGGAGAGTGAGGCGATCCTGTAGGAAAGTCAGGCCAACGCCGTAGAGGGCTTTATAGGTTAATACCAACACCTTGAATCGGGCCCAGAAGACTATAGGCAGCCAGTGCAGAGCCCAGAGCACCAGTGTAATGTGCTCATGGTGGCCCGACCCCATAAGGAGATGGGCCGCCGCATTCTGCACTAGCTGCAGTCTCCGGACCAGCACCATGGGTAGCCCCACGTAGAGCGTGCTACAATAGTCCAATCTTGAGGTAAAGAAAGAATGGATGATGGTGGCCAGGTCGCTATCTGAAACATACGGCCGAAGCCGGCACACCAGATGTAATTGGCAAAACACGCTCATTGCCACCAGCCCCACCTGGAGATCCATGCAAAGCTGCGGGTCAAGGAGCATGCCCAGACTGCGAACCCAGGGAACCAGCAGAGGGCGAACCATGTCAATGATGGGGGCCGTCCTACCCACCACCTTACCCACCGACATCACCTCCATCTTGTCGGGATTCATCTTCAGTCGGCTTGCCCTCGTCCAGTCCCCCAGAGCCGCCAGACACCAGGTAAGCACTGAGACTGCCGGGTCTGGGTCAGATGAAAAAGAGAGGAAGAGTTGGGTGAGCAATCCCCAAGCATCACACGCTGAGTTCTTTTGGCCAGGAAAGAGCGGAATCACTCCAGAACAATTCCACCCACTCTGGCTCGGTCTGCAGGCGAGTCATCAATATCTCATGGTCAATGGTATCAAAAGCAGCCGGCAGATCTAACAGAATTAGCAGGGTCAAACAAGCCTGGTCCAATTAGCGGCAGAGGTCATCGACCAAAGCCACAAGTGCAGTCTCAGTGCCATAGCCCGGACGAAAGCCGGACTGAAAAGGATCCAGATAGCCGGTGCGGTCAAGATGCTTCCGCAGCTGCTGGGCCCCAACCCACTCCATAACCTTCCCTAAAAAGGGAAGGTTAGAGACCAGCTGATAACTGGTAAGGGAGTCAATGTCGAGTGCTGGTTTTTTTAGCAGAGGCCACGCCACCGCCTCCTTGAGGCAGCCTGGCACTCTGCCCTCCCAAAGGGAGGCATCGACCAGCCCCGTCAGCAACAGCCCCAACGTCTCCTGGCTGGCCTTAATCAGCCAAGACAGGCATGGGTCAAGTTCACAAAAAGGTGGCCTGAACTGCCCCAAGAACATCCCCGCCTTGGTGGGCGACACCCACTGAAACTGATCCCACAAAACCGAACATGGCGGGGCTTCCATAACCTCTGGTTCACCCATTGTATTAAGTGCAGCGTCAAAGTTGTGGTGAATCCGAGCGATTTTATCCGAGTTGGGTATGTTTAGCCTGGAGAAGGGAAGACTAAGGGGAGACACGATAGTCGTCTTCAAATATCTGAAGGGCTGTCACATAGAAGATGGAGCAGACTTGTTCTCTGTTGCTCCTGAGGGCAAGACTAGAACCAATGGTCTCAAATTATAAGGAAGTAGATTTCAGGTAAACATTAGGAAGAACTTCCTACCGATAAGAGCTGTTTGACAGTGGAACAGACTGCCTAGGCCGGTGGTGTGTTCTCCTTTGCTAGAGGTTTTCAAACAGAGGCTGGACAGCCATCTGTCAGGGATGCTGTAGCTGTGGATTTCCTGCACTGAGCAGGGGGTTGGACTAGATGACCTCGGAGGTCACTTCCAACTCTATGATTCTAAGCTGTAGAGAGGCAGGATTGTCCAGTGGTTGGGTTGGTTATTGGAGCCTAGGGTTCAGTTTCCTGTTTGGACAAGCTCTTGAATGGTTCCACTCATACGTGGCTGGGAGAACCCAGCATGTGGTGCTGGGGGAGCTTTCATCTCCCCCCCCGGGGCCTCACGTGTGGAGTACCGCAGGGCTCCATCCTATCCCCTCACCTGTTCAACGTGTATATGCAGCCTTTGGGGGAGGTTGTTAGGGAGTATGGAGTGAGTTGTCATCAATATGCTGATGACACCCAGCTATAGCTTTCATTTTCCTCCGACTCAGCCCGGCAGTCTCGGTGCTTACCCGGTGTTTGTCCGCTGTAGGGGATTGGATGAGGGCAAGCCGCCGAGACGAAATCCTGACAAGACGGAGATGATGGTTGTGGGGAGGGCTGAGGGAGTGGTGGCACCCATCGTTGATGGGGTCCTCCCCTGGTTTCTCAGGTCTGGAGTCTGGGGGTGCTCCTGGACCCACAGCTCCACCTGGATGCTCAGGTAACGGCTGTGGTGAAAGGAGCATTTCGCCAGTTACATCTGGTGCGTCGGCTTAGGCCGTATGTCTCAGACTCGGATCTGGCCATGGTCATCCATGCTTTTATTACCTCGAGACTGGATTACTGCAACGCGCTCTACGTGGGGCTACCCTTGGTATTGGTTCGGAAACTGCAGCTGGTGCCGAATGTGGCGGCCCGTCTCTTAACAGGGATGGGCCGACGCGAACATATATCACTGGTGCTTTGCTCTCTGCACTGGCTGCCGGTAGGTTTCCGGGCTCAATTCAAGGCGTTGGTGCTGACCTTTAAAGCCCTAAATAGCTTGGGCCCTGCCTATCTTCAGGACTGCCTCACCCTCTGGGTCCTGGAGGAACCCCTTGCGGTCAGCTGGGGGCACCCTCCTTGGGGGTTCCCTGGGTTTCCTGGGTGTCTACTATGAGGAAGGCGTTCTCCATGGCTGCGCCGTGGCTGTGGAACTCCCTCCCATTGGAGATCCGCTTGGCTGCCGGCCTTCCCTCTTTCCACAGACAACGCAAGACCTGGCTGTTCCGCTAGACCTTTCCCGAGGGAGATTTATTTATTTTATTTTATTTATTTTATAGATTTTTATCCCGCCCCATCCTGCAATGCAGCTCGGGGCGGCTAACAACAATAAAACCATTAAAACAATTTAAAATACAAATATAAAATATAC
>QEPC01010217.1:5145360-5178349 GCA_003113815.1 Sphenodon punctatus
GCCGTCTCGGTGCCATAGCCGGGGCGGAACCCAGATTGAAACGGGTCAAGGAGCCCGATATTATCTAGATGACCCTGGAGCTGGAGCGCCACTGCCCGCTCAATAACCTTCCCTAAAAAGGGAAGGTTAGAGACAGGTCGGTAGCTGGCGAGCGCGTCTACGTCCAGCGATGGTTTTTTCAGCAGGGGGCGCACCACAGCCTCTTTTAAGCAAGGCGAGATGGGGTGGGTGGGTTGGGTTAGGGTGGGGGGGATGGGGTTTTACATTGTTTTAACTGAAATTATTATGGTTTGTTTTAATGTTTGGAATGTTTTAATATATTGTGAGCTGCCCCGAGAAGCCTGAAGCAGGAGGGGGCAGCATATAATTTGTAAAAATAAATAAATAAATAAAATTTAAGGGCCGGAGGCATGGCTTCTGGGGCACGCTTGGGCCCTGGCAAATGGTGATTAATCTTTTACCAGTTAGGTACTGGGGATGATATTTATTTGTCCAGGCATTAAATAGACATGGGTAGGATTTGGAGGTGGGGGTGTTATAGGTATTTTAAGTAGTTGGTGGGGGGGAGGGTGTATGTTTTTTTTATTTTATGTGTGTGTGTTTTCTCATGTTGTTTGCCATCCTGAGCCTTCAGGGATAGGGCTGGATAAAAATCTAAATCAATAAAAGGGTGCTCCAAAAAGCACATGCTGTGTTATCTCAGGGTTAAACAGGAAGATGGCAAACCTAACTAGTTTCAAGCAAGAAGGGTAAGGAGTGGAAATGGGGTCTAACTGTATCCCCTCTTTTCCCTCACGGCAGTAGTGTGAGCTGTGAGTGTACTTATTGTGATCTACTGACCCTTTTTGTGCCCTGAAAATAAAAATATGAATGCACTTACCTACCTTTATTATCTAAACTTAAAAGATCGTTCGCTTCCCATCCTGCTTAAATCCATTCGTTCACTTCATCCCATGATCCCTGACCTTTTTGTGGGCTACTTTCAAAGTGAGCTGAAATTTTATTTTGAAAGTTAAGTTGTACAAAGAGGTTGGGTTCTAAAGTAACCTGAAAATAAACATTAAAAACTAAAAACAAACCATTTTTGTTGTCTATTTTTTTGAGGGGGGGAGGGGTTGTGCACCTGTTTCTTTTAAGAAACCATGGCCAAGATGGTTGGCTTCCCCTAGCTCTCGCACCCCCGTCTACTAGGAACCGTGGGAGCCTTTCCCCTGCTCGTCGATAATTGTGGAGCAGCCACTGATTATGTCTCTTCTACGTGCCTTTGCGCTGTGACTTGCTACTGGCAGCCAGTGCAGCTGCTGAAGCACAGGTGTAATGTGCTCCTGGCAACCCACCCCCAAAATAAAATGAGCAGCTACATTCTGCACCAGCTGCAGCTTCCAAACAGCCATCCAGGGCAGCCTCACGTAGAGCACATTGCAACGGTCTAGCTTCAAAGTTACAAAGACATGGATGATGGTGGCCAGGTCCGAATCTGAAAGGAAGGTGCTCGGCCTTCTTGACAGATGGAGTTGGCGAAAGGCTCTCCTACCCACTGCGGCAACCTGACGTTCCAGGCACAGTGATGGATCCAGGAACAGCGCAAGGCTGCTAATCTCAGTGACCAAATTAGGCTGAGCTCTACCAATGACAAGTGTCCCTATGCCCTCCAGGTCAGAGCTGGCCCACCATCACTTCAGTCTTGTCTGGATTCAGCTTCAATTGGCTCGACCAGGACCGGTGCAAAGACTTTTGTCGCCCTAGGCAAACCTCCGCACGTGCGCCCCTCGTGTAACCTGTGCACATATTGTGCACCTCACGTGCAACCTACGTGCATGTTACGCACACCCCTAATGTGCACACAGGTAGTGCACACACGCACATGCACAGCTTGCTTCTCGGGCACTGGGGCGTTGGTAGCCCTGCTCCCTCCTGTCTTCTGGCCCCAGACCCGCCCTCAGAGTTTACCAGCAGAGACAGCTGGATCGGGGATGGGAGAGGCATCTCCTTCAACTTCCAGGAGAAGTGGCAGCAACAGCTGGATCAGGGGCAGGAGAGACGGCAGTGGAAGCTGGATCAGAGGTGTAGCCACCTAGGGGCCACCTCTCCCACCCCCAATCCAGTGCAGAGCTTATTGCCCAGGCCGTCTAGGGAAGTAAGTTGAAGGGGGTGTCTCTCCTGTGCCATCAAACATAGAATTTATCACCTGTGGTGACAGCGGGGCAGCTTGATCAGGAGCAAAAGAGCCGCCCCCTTCATGTTGGCCCCCGAGGAGGCTGCCTGAGCAGCCTAATGGTAGCACTGGCCCTGGACTTGAACACGTCCATTCCCCAACAGCAGCTAGGCACTGGGGAAACACGAAGAATTTGCACAAGATCTTGAAGGCGACCTGTGGGGGGATATGAGGAGGCACATTGCCCCATTCCCACAGATTTTTGGAAGCCCTATAGAACCCCTGCCCTTCCCCAGATTTTTGGAAGCCCTATAGAAGCCCTGCTCAGCCCCATTCCTCTGCCCTATCGACGGTTACCAGTCACCTATGTTTTGAAAAGATTTATTCATGATGGAACAAAGCCTCCTAGGTTTGCCCTTTAGCAGCACCTATGATTGATTTTGTGTTTTAGTTTATTTAAGAGCATGTTAAGTGAAGATATGGGTGCAAAGTAGAGCTGAAATGGGTAGCTGATTTGCTACCTGCTAGTAATACCTGCATTTTCAAGTAACGTGTTAGGTAATCAATGGGCTACTCAGTTACCAATTTGCTACCTGGATACTCAAAAAATCAGTAACTTCAAGTACCAATTTTCCAATTACTGGTATGTTGGGATAGAAAACCAAAGAATTGGAAATGCAGATGCATTCTTTTTAATCCTCTAATTGTTGCATGTTTTTAGTCTTTTTTTGGTTCAGCTAGCAGCCAGAAGATGGAGCCATAAGCTTAGCTTTGTTGGGTAAATCGAGTCATGAACCAAGGAGTTAGTTCAGCAGAGTTTACTTCTGCTCTTCATTAGAAAAACACTACAAAAGAACTAGAATTGAAACAGATATTGGCCGCAAGAGAGCATTTGAATTTCACAAATTCACACTTGTGAATTTGATTACAATATTTGCATTACATTTGCATGTTTCCCAATTAAGTTCACATGGAGAATTTTGTTGGTTCACTGTTCTGTCGGTTACAATCACCTTGGCTGGTATGAATGGATTTTCAACAAAAGCCAGGTAACTGTAACTAACTTGCTAGTGTCTTGTTTAAGAAATCTTAAATGTCTTGTTGAGACTTCCAGGTGAGAGGGTGGGAGAGCTGAAGGGAAGAGGCAGGCACAGCACAGCCTTTCAGCATTCTATTGGTTGCTGACTCCTGCTAGCCAATAGAATGCTGAAAATGTCTGCTGAGTGTGCCCCCCCCCTCTCATTCCTGATAATTCTCTGTCGGGACTTAGGAGCTCCCCACAGAGAAGGGTTGCCAGATATGCAAATTTGAGGACACATGAGAAATACAGGTTGCAGGTCTGCAGTGGCTCCAGTGCAGCCCTGCAACCTGTATTTCTCATAAATGTCCTTTAAAGGTTGCGTATCTGGCCACCTTACCACAGAGACTGCTCATGGTCCTGGGCTCTGTCCCCCAAGCTGCCAGCCCCAGACAAGGTAAGAGAGCAGGGGAGGGGACAGCATGGCTTCCCCCTCTCTCCCTCCTTTAACCTTCCAAAATTGGGGGCATGGAGGAGCAAGAAATCTTCTGAGAATTATTAATGATTTTTGTTTCAGCCCTAGTGAAAAACAAAGGCTGTGATTCACAAACCATCTACTTGGGGTCTTCAGTGGGGCTACTCTGGGAAAACCGGTTCAGAGATGGCAGTCAAAATTTCTACTTTAACATTGTGTCATTTGCTTAGCATGTTCAAGTCAGAATTCTACTTTGATGAGTTGGATTTTCAGTGACATTGAATCAAACTAAAAAAAACAAAACCTGAAACAAACGAACAAGTCGACTTTGATAAATGAACCAAGTGAATTCTCAAAGTTGAACCTCATGTGAACATTTGCAGCAGTGTCGATTTCAATATTTCATCAAAGGAAGTGAATAATTAAATTTGATTAACAAATCAGGGTGTCCTTCATCTCAGTTTTCTTTTTAAAGCCAGATGAATCTGTGCATGCTACACAAGACAGGGGAGCTTATAGCTTTTTTTTGCTGACCTTAGAGAAATGTGGCTAATGGAAGGGGCTGATGCCTGCCAAGCTATGAATGCTATTACTAGACATGGGCAGGGAGAAAATTAGGGCTTGGCCTCTTAATAGCATTGAAACAGAGTGGAGTAGGGGAGCTTTCCAGTGAGATGGGGATAGCTGTGCATGTGTGTGAAAGGGGAATTGCAGATACGCTTGCTGATAAAATAGGAACTGGCCATTATGGGAACATGTTTCATGTACGGTGGAGCCATTACTGCCTGCCATGTATATTGGGGATGAAATTACTATGTAAGTCCATATTTGCAAAGATTATTTGCATATTAGGATGCACTACCCAATATTATTATTATTATTTTATTTATAAAGCACTGGCAATGTACCTGGCACTGTACAATCCACAGTCAGAGACAGGCCCCTACTCCAAGAGGGCTTACAATCTAGGCAAGAGAAAGGAGAGCGGCGCAAAGGGAGAGGCAGGGAGACCTTTATGAAGCTAAGAAGTTTATTTATTTATTTTATTTTATTTATATGCCACTTTTTCCCGAAGGCTGAGGGCAGCTCACAAATCTTAAAAACATTAAAACCAATTTTTTAAAAAACACCTAGAAAAAAAAGAAGTTGCACGCGCATGTGCTTAACGATAGCAATATGCAAATGCTCTCCATCTGGGTATGCAATATTTGCATATTTGTTTCTTTGTTTGCATAATTTCAGTTTTCATTCAGTACTATTTAGTAAGGATAGGAATTTCGGTTTTGGATAGAACCGAAATTGCCCCCAAATGGCCGGATTAATCCAAAATGTTGGATTTTTTTGGTTTAGGTGTTTCGGTACTTTTACATTGATTTTGGTGGTTCTTCTTTTTTGTTTTTTTTGCGTTGTGCTGGGGTTTTTTTCTTTCTGCATTGCGGCTTGTTCCCATTGACTTCAATGGTAGGAAAAGATCCGAAACCGAAAAAATCCAAAACTGAAACGAGATCCAAAAACCATAAAGAACCGAAACTGAAAAAATCCCAAACTGAAATTCCCTGTGGAATCCCATCACTTTTATTTGGCACCGTTGTGCATCACACAATTGTGTAATAGTGCAATTGCCCTATTGTCGTTAGCACAATAGCACCGTTATACAACTTTTAGAAGTGCAATGGCGCAAGAGAGTCCAGACGGGAGGAAGGAATACCGAAATGAGACCAAACTGAAATACCGCCATGACCCTAACGAATGAAATGAAATACCAAAAAGAACTGGAAATGAATATTTGTTTTAGAAGAGGAAGAGGGACATAAATTGGTGCTTCATCTCCTCTGTGGCCATTTTTGCACAGACCCCGCCCCCCCATGCCGTGTGTGTGTTTGTGTGTGTGGTGGTGCTGGCGTTCGTGCAAATGCCACAGCGGTGAGTGGGGGGGATGTGTGTGTGCCCATGCAAACACCACGGGCGGTGGGTGGGGGGTGCATGCGCACTGCCGGCACGCACCCACCTCCACCCATCTCCATCCATCACCCACCCACGGAGCCATCAGGCAAACCGAAGGAGGCTCCGTGGGTGGAGGTGGGCGTGTGCCCGTGGAAAAGGTCGCACGCCCACCTCCACTCACCACCAGCGCATACTCATCTCCCCACCCACCGCGTCTGCGCAAAAAGGGCCTTTGTTGGAAATGAATAGACCGGTGGTGTTACAAGGCTGGGATGGGCTTGGGCTCTTGTCCCAATTATGGGCCCCATAAGGGCAAGGGGGAGGAGCTTTCCTAAGCAGCAGCCCTCCAAAGATTGCTGGCCAGTCTCAGCTTTCCCTGCAAAGGTTGTGGTGCCACCCTGGCTCCCAGTGAGGCCCCTCAGAGAGGCAGCAGCCCCACCAGGAAGGCCATTTTAAGAGCTGGCATGGCCACCAGCACTTCACCCCCTACCCACTCTGAAAACCACCTTTGCAAATGGTCTGAGCAGTGCTAGGGAATGTTCAGAGTTGGTGGAAGGGGGGGAGGGGGGAGAGAACTGAATGTTTACCTCACTTGTTCACTCCTCAAACTACGCTGAAAATTTCCTAGTAGTGCTCGGCCTACTTGAAGAAGGCCCTGCTAGATTCCAGGGCCCAGGCTCAATTACGTCCCCTCGTTTCATGCTAACTATCCCCCCCCCCCCCCCCCAGAGTAGACTAAATTAGTCAAATTCTGTATTGACAGAACTTATTCATTGCAACTCTAACAATATACCTCACAGTGATTGTCAAGTCTAGGGTGAGCTATTTGACAACTAGAGCAGCTAGAAAATATTTTTCCTATGGAAAAGCAAGAGGCTCGGGGGTATTTTACAAGAAAAGAGTAGCTAATGGGGCCAGCAATGTTTTGCAATTAACCCGTCCTACTTGAACTAAAATTACTTGTATCCAAACAGAAATCTGACAAAGGTACTGAGCCTGAGATCATGGCACCTGTGCCAGGTTCCAGACTGTAGTGTTTTCATTCCTATACTGCACAGCATTGTGGGAGTTGGAAAGCTATAAAGCTCCGCTCCAAAGGAAGTTCAAACTGCCTGAACTAGATGGGGTCAGGGAAGAATCTTCCTACCGAGCTTGGATTGCTGCTTGAAAATGCTCTTTTGTTTATTTTTGTTTTCCTTCAAGGACTTCTAAATAAGCCTTTGAATTCCAACCGCAAGCATCCTGGCTTTTCATCCAGTAGCCTATCTCCCTGAACAACAACACCGCCTGGAGTGAAGCCTCTCAATTAATATGGAAAATCCTTTCTCTGCCTGGATGTGCTTAGGCAGAGAGCTCCTTGGGCTGGGTGTGCCCTACTCTTGAATGCTGGGAAATTACCTGGCATGTCTTGGGGATAAGTATTATGTTGGCTGGTATTTCCACAGCCTGCACCTGCTGGATTAATTTGGTTTCCAGTTTCACTCAGAGAGGATTTCTTGCATGACGCTCCTCTATTACTATTGCAGAGCTAGCTCCTGCTTGCCTTCCTCCCCCAAGCAGTCCTGTTGCGAGTGATAATAAAAGTTATTTTATATATTTACGCATATATTTATGCTCCCCCATCCAGGAGCATAGCTCAACAGGCTACTCCAGGGTAACCTTGGGAAAACAGAGGGTGTCCCAGGGTAACCATGCATTGGAACCTACTTGGGTGTGCAACTGACACATGGGGGGAAAATTCTGTCAGGGACTAAGGATCAGAATAGTAAAACACAGGAGTGCAATTCTGAAATGGCTGCAGCTAGCCTCCCTAATGCTACCTGCCCCAGGAACGCTGGGCATGTGGAAACTTTGTCAGGTACTGATCTCAAGTCAACACCTGTGCTTTTTACTGAACCTTCTGTAAGTACCTTGTACCTTCGGATTAAGAAGGGAATCTTGTATCTGAGCTAACATGTTTGAATCTAATGCTGCATCAAAGCTGCCCTGGAGCTGCCCTGAATTTCATTTGTTCTGTCAGACTGTGTTGGAATTTTTTCCTCTTAATGTGTATATACTGTTTCCCATAAGTAACGTAGCTCAGTGTGGAATCATAGTTACATTCAGGTTTCAAGCACTAGAGGAATGCAATAGGGAGAGCATACCTGCTGTTTCTGAAGAAACTGCACCATTGGAAAGGCCTGTTCCTTTGTATTATATTGTATAATAGGTGCTATACCAATAACTGAACCTGGTAAATTTATATATATATACACACACACACACATATGCTTCTATTTTGTTATATTTTAGTGTGGAATTCACATTGCTTTGTAACAGTGGCATTACAGGCCCCTACTATAGCAAATTTAGCAAACATGCCATCACAGTTTTTGTCCAGTAGTGGTTATGCTATAACAATGATTTAGACAGGAATTTATTGTGGGACAAGCTTGGGAGGACTAATTTAGATTTCAGGCTTTTACGCCTTGTGCAACTCCTTTATACCAATACTGATATGAGAGTCAAACTTAACAACAAAGGCCTTCTGTCGGATACTATTACCTCTTCCAACGGGGTAAAACAGGGCTGTGTTTTGACTCCTTTTTTGTTCAACTTTTTTGTTAATGACATAGTGCGCCATCTGTCAAAGGACCAGAACCATCCTATAGGCCAGAGATCTATTTCAGTTCTGCTATATGCAGATGACATGGTGCTGTTGTCTCTGACTAAAGTGAGCATGCGTAGACTATTAGCAGATCTTTATGGTTACTGCGTCTCCAATCATTTAGAAATTAATTATTTGAAGACTAAGGTTCTGGTGTTTGCCAATGACTATCTTCCCAGTAGATGGCAAATTGGGCCCCATGAAATTGAGCAAGTTAAGAGCTATAGGTACCTAGGTGTCCTGTTTAATTACTTGGGTAACTGGACAAGGCACATCGAGGCCACAAAGTTAAAAGCAGATCGCACTGCTAATGGCATCCTACGATTCTGGAGGACTGTGGGGGCCAAGTTGGTAAGGCTGGTGGTATCATTATTAAACCAAAAGCTGATTCCCCAAGTGACCTATGGTGCAGAGATTTGGGGCCATACACTTGTTGCTGGCCTAGAAACAATTCAACTCAAGATCTGTAAACGGGTCTTGGGGATTCCTTGTTCTGCACCCTCAAGTTTGGTAAGAGAAGAGCTGGGTCTGCTCCCAGTGGAAGCCAAAATCAGGTCAGTAGCTCTTAGATATTGGTCCCAGTTGCAAACCATATATGACATAAGACTGACCAAATGTGTTATAGGGAGCAGGAAGGCCTCAAATGGAGGAATTCCTGGGCCCACAAAACAGAGAGGCTGCTAAGTGCTTATGGCCTGCCATTGGAGGAGTTTAAGTCCAGTTTCCAAAGTAAAATTAAGGTGCAACTCCTGCTAATCCAGAGAATTAACGATGTCTATACCCAAGATGGGCTATCTCAGCTTAAGGCTTGCAAAATAGCCCCTAGATATCCGGAGTTTAAAAGCAATTTTTGCTTTGAAGATTACCTATCTTATGTACACAATCCGGCCGCTAGAGCTGCATTTACCAGACTGAGACTTCAGCTATTCTCCTCTGCTGTGACAGAGAGGAGACTCTCTGGGATCCAGCATAATCTGCGCCCTTGCAGTTGCTTGCAAAATAAGATTGAAGACGTTGTGTATTACATCTTCGACTGCCCGCACAACGATTCACTGAGGAGTAAATATGTGGCACCTATATTGACAGGGAAGGAGTACTGGGATATCAATTGGAAAGTGGCATATTTATTGGCTAATACAAATCCGACTATTACTAGGGCTATGGCATATTTTGCTTGGCAAGCAGAAATAAGAAGGAAATGTTTAATAAACTAGATTAAGGCAGGTGGAACCTAGTGATAATCAAGCTAAAACAAGCTTATTTCTGAATATTTACCAAGTCAGACTATCTCTGCAGGATCTTTGCACCTAATATCTGACTTGATTATGCTCTTTTATTTAAATCGACCTAAATGATAAATAGGGGCTTCCTCTTTTCAATTTGGCTGTAATTGGTTGGATGCAGTATTGTGGCTAACGCCAAGCTAACGCAGGGGTCAAGTGCTGCCGCCACGAACCCTGGGAAGGGTAAGGCAACACATTACAAAAAGGGCATCTATAAGCAAATACAGGGGCCAGATGTCGCCGACATAAACTCCGGGAAGGGTAAGGCAATCTAATGTAATTTCAAATCTTACCTTTGTATACATTCTTCTCTTTTTTGTACAACTATGGATATTTTTGTATTATTATTTTACATATTTTTTATATCTTTATTTTTCCTTTCTTTTAAGTTTTATGCTAATAAGCAATTTATTATTGTACCTGTTTAATTTTTGTTACGGCCTATGGCCAAACAAACTAATAAATTACTACTACTACTATAGCAATGATTTCTGCAATTAAGGTTACATCAAGGTTTTCATTGTTATATTTCCTTAATGTTCTTCATTGTTACTCTGTGCTGCCAATTTTAATCCAGAAAAAAGTGTGCTCCAGATATCAAAAATTTGGGAAGCACTGGTTTAAGAAAAAAAACTAGGCCACACAAGATACATCTAGATGTGCCCCATAGCTTTGAAACTAAGAAATAGTCAGATCTCTTCTGGCAAGACTTGTCAAATATTTTGTCCCGCTTGCTGTGTGATAATGTTTGAGAAAAGTTGAAGTTTGAATATTTAAATTGGTTGGGATATTTTGGTAGGCTCGTAGTGGAACAAATGACAGACAAAATCTAGAAGCTTTTCCAAATACTTTATTTGGCGATTAAGGACACTTAAATACTTGCTGATTTTGCACGCAGCCAGCCTTGTGTGGTTTTTGTTTCTGAAGGAGAAAGTAGCCACATTAGCCACTTTTAATTTTGCCCCTCACTCTATTTTGAAGCTTGAACTTGGGATCTTAAAGAGTTTACTCTGTATTTTTTTCGTGAATCACTACCACTTGTTCACTGCTCTGGTCTGGGAGCTTTCAGTTTGCAGGAAGGACTGAAAGTGTTATATCAGGGGTGGGGTATCTTTTTCCTCCCATGGACCAATTGCATCATTTATGGCAGGTGTGTGTTTTAGGATTCCACATGCTGTTGGGTTTTCCTGCATTTTCCATGCATTTTGGTGTGACTTTCCTTGAATGCCCCACATGGTGGGTATTGCATGCTCTCTCCTGAATGCCCTACATTATGGGTTTTGCATGCCTCCTCACCCTCTGTAAAACTCTATGCAGCATTTATGGTGTGCCATTTAGAATTTCACATAATCCTGTTGGGTTTTGTAGCATTTTCAAGACAAGACATGTATACATACATGCTCTATTCCTTGTGTGCATGTTCTATTCCATTGATCATGATAATGTAAGTGTGAAATTTTGGTGTTGGCTCCTCCTACAGTTGGGCTGGCCCCACCTACTGTTGGCCCCACCCACAGTTGGCCCTGCCCACTGCCCCCCCTGCCCACTGCCCCACCAGCTTCAGAACCCACCAGCTGTCACTACTTCCAGGAGGGCCTTGTTGGGAGCCAGGGCGGTACCCCACAGTCTTTGAAGGGGGAGGAGCCCCCCTTGGAAGAGCTGCTGATGGATTAGAGAGACCTTGTCCTTAGGGGTGGCCTATTTAGGACATGAGCCCGGGTCTGCCACAGCCTTGCTATGCCACTGTCCCCAAAGTCACAGGCTCTCCAAAGTGCTGCCAAATCTTGTGTGTATTTCTGCTTCTGCTTGGCGTTCCCTCAGTTTAACTGGTGAGGAATGGAAGTTCCAAAAGATTAAGGGTGAAATCCTGCCATCTAATTCCTTGGCTAAGCTTCCATTGACTTTAATAGGAGAGGATTGCACCCTGGGTCTTGCAAACCTGAAACCACTTATTTAAGAGTAGCTCCCCTGAAGATAATTTAATTTAATTTATTTATTTATGTAAGATTTATATCCTGCCCCTCCTGGCCACAGGGCAGCCTGGGACAGTGAACAACAATAATCAATAAAACAATAAAAAATGTTTAAAAACAATTTAAAGGCTTCAGGATTGAATCCTATGCAGCTCCCTCAAGGTTCTCCAAGGAGTCTGTGATGGAAAAGGACATTGAGCCTAGACTTCCAAGTTCTAAGTTTGCACCTCAATTTTTTGGCCATTTGGCTTCCAGTTAGAAAAGCTAGCCTGCCCCTCAGCATTATTTCCCCATATAAGCTTCCCCTGATGCTTGGTAGCACTGGGCCCTGTTTTGTGAGTAAAGCAAGCAGGAGGAAGCTTTCACTAGCCTGCAAGCCTGAGGAGTCCATGCCACGTGACATGGTGCAGTTGCACCCCCTGCTTCTGAGAGGGAGGATGGGGGGGCCCATTGCATCTTTTGCACCAGGGCCCAATCAAACCTAGCTATGCCCCTGCCTCAGGCATTTAAAAAGTCAGAACTGGAGGCTGAACGAATGCAGGAAAGATATGTACGTATCTGTGCTGCAGGACTGCGCTGCTGGTTTTTAGGACCCTGAACACGATATAGGTCCTGGCTATATTTGAGATCTGTTGCTGGAGCTTTGCACTGGTGGTTATCTGCACTCAGAAACCACTTGGAAATTCTGCCATTGCGCTTTAAAGTAAGCAGGTGAGCGGGCCTTTGCTGCAGTAGGCCTTTCAGTGTGGAACTCAATCCCTCCAGATGTCCATCTTAGTTCCTCCCTCCTCAACTTTAAAAAGCACCTGAAGGTTGATTTGTTCTCCAGGTACTTTTAGGACCCACTGCTGGCTCCCGTTGATGTGTTTTCTCCTCCCTTGTTACCATTTAAATTGTTTTTAAATGGATTTGTATTTTAATGGATTTTATATGTTTTATTATTATGCTGTAAAGTGTTCCATTTCTTGGGGGGGGGCACTATAGAAATAAAAATAGTATATTAAAAAAAAGGATAATAGCGAGAATTGGTCAAGTTCAAAGCAGACTGTAAAGCAGGGGCAGGGAACCTCAGGCCCGGGGGTCAAATGCGGCCGCCGGCAAGTTTTTATGTGGCCCCTTTCCAGTTCCTGGATCCGGCCCCTAGATCCAGTTCCCACCTCCAAGCACTGAAAAGCTGAGCTCAGGGTAAGTGAGCAGAGATGAGGGCATGCCCACAAGGAGAAGGGACAGATCCAGGACATAGATGCATAATCTGGACCCTCCTTTTCTTGAATGCACCCTGTATTCACCCTCACCCCAACTTCTCTGTGGCCCTTGGAGCTTGTACTAATTTTCAAAGTGGCCCCCAGGAGAGAAGATGTTCCCCAACCCCGCTGAAGAGTCACAGAAGGATATCACAAAAAAACCTGGACAATAAATTGGCAAATGGAATTCAGTGTTCCCAAGGGCAAAGTGCTGTACATTGGAGGAAAAATATGTAGGCAACTTGTTGGGTTCTAAATTCAGTGTTACCACTTAGGAAAGAGAACTTGGAGTCATTGTGGCTATTTCTCTGAAAGCATTAAGCTGATGCCCTGCAGCGGTCAAAAAGGCAAACTGAATGTTAGTGACTCTTTTGAAAGGGATAGAAAATAAATTAGAAAATATAATGAATGTCCCCTATAAACCTTATTCTGCATCCATTCCATAACTACTGTGTGCCGTTGTGGTCACCCCAATCTCAAAAATGATAAAGTAGAACTGGAAAAGGTACAGAGAAGGGCAACAAAGATGGTGAAGGGTATGGAATAGACTTCATTTTAAGAAAGACTAAAAGGATTGTTAGTGTTGGTGCCATCTTGGTCCCAAATGGAAGAGATGGAGGCAAAGTAGCTCAGATAAGACCTTTAGTTGGACTAACTGCTGTTGGTCAGAGCATCATGCCTGAGGAAGGGCCCTGCATGGCGCAAAAGCTTGCATATTCTCTCCAATAAAAGAGATCATCTGAATGACTTTGGCCCTTTTTACATGAGACGCACCCACGCACGAATACCCAGAAATCTGGGTGTTCATGTGTGGGTGAGTCCTGTGTAAAAGATGCAGTGGGTGCGCGTGCGGTGGGTGTGCGTGAGCACTCCCACTGAACATGTATCCCCATTCATCCCCTCACCCATCAACACGCACGGAGCAATCGGTGAAAACGGCAGTTGCTTTGTGTGTGCTGATGGGTGGAGGGTGAGTGGAGATGCGTGTGCACCCATCTAAATCCTCCCCCCACCCATTGCGAGCACACCAACACAAACATGGACACCCCCTCACCCCCACTCAGCTCGTGTAAAAAGGACCTTTGTCTTCGTCTAAAAGGTTAGGGCTCTTCAGCTTAGAAAAGAGAAGACTGAGGGAGGAATGTGATCAAAGTTCTATAGAATCATGAATGGTGCGAAGAAAGTGAGTAGGGAGCTATTATTTCATACTTCTCATAATACAAGAACTATGGGACAGGAAATTATTAGGCAACAGAATTAAGACAAAGGGCACTATTTTGTCACACAATAGAAAATCAACCCATGGAACTGGTTGCCGTGGGATATTGTGATTGTGAGAGGTTGATGATGGCCCTTTAAGAATCACTGCCTGAGGCCTCAGCGCCGCCTCCCCGGGCCTATATGGGAAGCACTGAGTCGGACCCTTGCCTGCTGCAGCCAGCCTGTAAGTCACTGGGGTTGGCTCAGAGGCTACCCTGGGAGTTTGCACACAGGAATACTAGATGTGGGGTGCACTGATTTGGTAGATTATATAGAATAAAACCAGTGAAGGTGGAGCATTATATTTGAGTCACTTAAAGTTTCTTTGTATGGACTTGGCCCCTTCGTGGCCAGTAGACACGGCGAGCCCGGCTGGCAGCCCATAGTGAGGGATAAGAGTGTAATTGGGTTTAAGAAAGAGCCAAGCTGGTCAGGGAATGCAACTTCATGCTCAGGGTGCCCATAAACCTCTGATTGCTGGAAGCTGGGAGTGAATGATGGGACGGATCACTCCATACATGCCCTGTTTTTGTTCCCTTCCCCTGAAACATCCAGGCCTGGCCATTGCCAGAGACAGGATACTGGGTTAGATAGACCATTTTTTAGGGTTATCACTATTCTCCAACTTCTGCCCAGAGGGGGCCTGGCCAGGTTAGACTGGATAGGGCCAATTCTGACATAACCCCGCCCCTTATGGAGCATTATGACATCATGATGCTCCACAGGGGGGCAGGGCCACATTGAAAAGTGGATGGGGTCCCTTTCAGATGTAACTCCACTTCTTACGGGGTGTCATGATGTCACATTGCTTCATAGAGGTGGGGCCATGTTGGAAAGGGGGCAAGGCATTTCCTATGGCCCACCTAGGGCCAGCCTATTTGCAAGGTTCAGGGTAAAGATAAACTTCAGAGCCCCTGGTGGCCTCTCCCCAATAGCCCTGCTCCCTCTGTGGAGCCCTAGAATTGGTCGTGTGTGGGGTCCCTCTGGGAGGGTGTGAAAGCCCTGAACCCTGGTGAAAATGGGGGCCACTGTAGGGTCCCCAGAGGTAAAGAAAATAGTGGGGCCCCAGAGTGGTCATCCTGGATCAGCCTGTGGTATGGTCAGTCCTGGGCCCACCCTCTTTCTGACATGGTCACCCCCTTTTGCCCCCAGAAGTCTTGATTCCTCCCTCGAAGTCCAGAAGAGCCTGGTAAGAAAGCAACCACCCCTGCACGGCCCCTCTACCCCGAGGTCTGCCTCCTCTGGACTCCTGCCTGGCACCTGCCTCCCCCGGGCCCCTGCCCGCCTGGCCTATCACCTGTCTCAGCCCCAGCCTACCGCTGTGGCAGGTGATGGGCTGGACAGGCAGGAGTCTGGGGGAGGCAGAGCTGGGGGCAGACATGGATTTAGGCCTGTATGACCTGAATCCGAGTACTACAAGTCAAAATCTGAACAAATCCTGGTTCGGTTTGGATCGGAACTGAATCCGAATTCCCATCCCTAGCACTGATGCCTCAGGAGTGGTAGCAGGGGTGCTGTTGGGGCCCCTCGGGAGCAGTGCAATGTGGGGTCGCTCCGAAACAGCATCAGGAGTGGTTTCAGCAGCATCATTCCTGGAGCCCCCTGGTGAGGCATTTATTGATTTATATTTATAGTTCTACCCCACCCCTCTCGCAAAAGCGACTCGGGGTGGCTTACAAATTCAAAAACTAAAACAAGAATCAAAAATATAAATACAAATATATAAAAATAACAGTATAAAAACACACTAAAACACCAAACGTTGTACATAAATGAAGATACCTTCCCCCCAACCCAACTAACCCATTCCCTGCTCGCCCACCAAAGCCTGGCAGAAGAGCCAGGTCTTACAGTCTCATTGGAGGGTGAGAAGATTCGGGCTGAGTTGAACCTCCACTGGGAAGGAATTCCAGAATGATGGCGCAGTCACTGAGAATGATGCCCTCCTGTCTGTCCAAACCCGCTGATAACGCGGGACTTCCAGGAGGGTGCCCCCAGCCGACCACAGGGGCCGCCCAGGAGCCCAGGGGTGAGGTGATCACTCAGATAAGCAGGGCCTAGCCTGTGAAGGGCTTTATCAATACCAGCATCTTGAATTGGGCCTGGAAAAACAATAGGCACTCCGCAGCCATAGGTATGGCATCTCTGAAAGTGTATGTCCAGGGCTGTAGGCCCCTGCCACCCCTAAGGTCAGTGTGTGTGTGTGTGCGTGTGGGGGGCTGTTGGGGTCTCTCAGGAGTGGCATCAGCGGGTCAGCCTGAGTGTGTGGGGGGGCTGTTAGGGTCCCTCAGGAGAAGTGTCAGCATGTGTATGGTGGCTGTTGGGGTCCCTCAGGAGAAGTGTCAGCATGTGTATGGTGGCTGTTGGGGTCCCTCAGGAGAAGTGTCAGCATGTGTATGGTGGCTGTTGGGGTCCCTCAGGAGAAGTGTCAGCATGTGTATGGTGGCTGTTGGGGTCCCTCAGGAGAAGTGTCAGCATGTGTATGGTGGCTGTTGGGGTCCCTCAGGAGAAGTGTCAGCATGTGTATGGTGGCTGTTGGGGTCCCTCAGGAGAAGTGTCAGCATGTGTATGGTGGCTGTTGGGGTCCCTCAGGAGAAGTGTCAGCATGTGTATGGTGGCTGTTGGGGTCCCTCAGGAGAAGTGTCAGCATGTGTATGGTGGCTGTTGGGGTCCCTCAGGAGAAGTGTCAGCATGTGTATGGTGGCTGTTGGGGTCCCTCAGGAGAAGTGTCAGCATGTGTGTGGTGGCTGTTGGGGTCCCGCAGGAGCGGCGTCAGCATGTGCGTGTGTGGCTGTTGGGACCCCTCCGGTGTGATCAGTGTGTGTGTACGGGGGCTGTTAGGGTCCCTCAGGAGTGGCATTAGCCTGTTGTGGAGGAGCTGTTGGGGTCCCTTAAGAGCAGCATCAGCGTGTGTGTGTGGTTGTTGTGGTCCCTCAGGAGCAGTGTCAGCGTGTGTGTGTGTGTGCTGTTGTGGTCCCTCAGGAGCAGCCACCGAGGCACCCCCAGAACACAGGACATGTGGGGGAAAAGTGTGGGGGGGATGCAGGGCATGGGGGGACAAAGAGCATATCTGGCTCAGGGGTCCTGCAACAAGTGCTTGGTAAGGGATGGAGAAGGGGATTCAACGGTACCAGCAAAATCCTGGCCATGGGTGCATATTTTAAAAATCTACCAGGATGAGGTTGGGTGGATCAAAAAAGGGGTCACGTCATAGAAAACCCAGATGCTATGGTAACGCTAGCACTCCTACCCCCCACAGTGTTGGGACCGCTGGCTCACCTCCAAGTCCACATGCTGCCAACACCACCGTTTCCACATGGAAGTCATGAGATCATGTCTTTCGAGGTGTGTGTGTGTTTGTGTGAAAATGGCAGCACAGGGCCTGCAACATGTATTTTTTGTAAGTGTTCCTTAAAAATCTGCATAGGTGGCAGCCCTACTCCTGCCACCCCTGCGTAAAGCCAGCTCTGGGACTGAGCATATTCCGGTGCCAGTGTAGAACTCTTCTTTTTGGCAAAGCATTTAGCAGGCAGGGATAGGAGTTGGGGTGGGCGGGGGCTTTGGAGGGAGGGCAGGCTTTGAAAAGGCATTTTATTGTATTGTGTGTCTTTTACTATTGGGAGCCGCCCTGAGCCTTAGGGGAAGGGTGGGGTAGAAATTTAAATAAATAAATATGAATACACTTTGGTCACGAGCCCCCTATTACCTGAGGATATTAGTACCTCACTTCTTTCAGCAGGCGGTGGGGCAGGGCAGGATGGCATGAACTATTTTCTAGCATTTCCACAGATATTTTGTGGCTGCTGAGGCATTAAATGTGAATTGCTTGATATTTCAGAGGTACATTTGATGACCACCAGAGCTTCCCCCAGTCAGGCGCTCTTTTCCACACGGATGGATGTGTAACAGCTGAGGGAATCATAAAGGATGTAAAGGCTTCCGCTATTTTCCTGAACTATGGTGACATGCAGTTTTGCCAAGAGACATGTCATCCGTCCACCCCATCTGATTACAAATAAGCATCCCTCTTTGGTGCCCAGGCCAGTCTTAAGCAACAAAGGAAAAGAACATTCCACGGGGAGCTGCATATATTCCGGCATCTCTTGTGGGTTCAGGAGGTGCATTTTGTGTTTGTTTCTGTATTCATGTAAGGTACGAACCAGATACAGAAATCCCTAGCTAGTAGCTATAGTCATACTGCTTCTCAGCAATCTAATGCATCAAATCTTAGCCAGCGGTAGACACCAGGCACAAAATTATTACTGATGTGTTACAAATGGAGAAATTAATAAATAATACTTGGAACTGAAATGCCAACTTGCTCCTTGGAAGTTTAAAGCACTTTCTCGAGAATGCGAGGGAGGGAGGTATCAGCACCACGTTCCACTAAAGAGAATGAAATCATAGACAGATTACAGCAGCAGTCCTGAAACCACGTACTGCAGCCATGGACCATGACTCCAGAGAACTCTGAGTTTGACAGAGGCTTTACAACTGTTAACAGGCCTGCCATAAGTATGGCCTTGCTCACCCCAAGGTCTTGGCCATGGGGCATTTATGAGGCTGCAGAGTCTCTGTTTTCAGGGGTGCCTTATTTGGGCCAGTGATAGGGGTATCTGGATCTACTGTCTCCTAGCAGGCTCCAGTCTAGAACCTGGGGGACGTGAGGGTGGTGTGAAGATGTCTTCCCGCTTCCAAGTAGACTTCCCTGGACCACTTTCTCAAGCACCAGAAAAACAGCAGATACTTCCTCATCTTCTCCCACCAGTGATAGTTCAATAGCGTGCCTGGAGCCCTCAATCTCCAAACTGGCCCAGGATTGCCACCTGGAGTGGTTTTTTACCTGACACTCCCATAGGCTGAAATAGAAGTGTCAGGTAAAAAGTGACCTAACCAACCCAAGGCATCTGCTCACTCCAGCAGACTGCCCTATGCTGAGCCAAGTGTCTTCCTTTAAGGCCATCTCTCTAGGCACTAAATATTTTCATTTTCCAGGTGGGGTTAGGTATTACTGGCTGGGCCCAGAGAACTTTAACCTCTGGCAACCCAGTGTGAAGTCCACACACCCCATCATAAGGCCACCAAGTTCCTATGCCAGTGCCGCAGTTTAAATGGTGGTAAATGTTTCTCGCATTTGATTGTCTTATCTAATGAGATTCCAGTCTGTCCCACTAAGTGTCATCGCGGGTCCTGGGTCTGATTGGGTTCTTGGGACACTTTGAAAATGGAGACTTCATTTTAAATCCGTTTTTATTCCTGTATTACTATTAACAAAACATAAATGTTCTTCCAAGCGGAAGTCCTTGTCTCAAAGGTCCAAATTAACTCCTAATGTGAAGAGAAGCTACTCCATTGACTTCAGTTACACCAAGCCTAACTTTACAGTAAAAACTTTAAAATTATGACTATTTTAAAGATGATCTCAGTGTGCAAAGTGCTTTACAATCCTCATCTAGCTCTCCTTCACAACAGCCTTATGAGGCAGGTCATTATTATTCCCATTTTTACAGATAGGGAATTGAGGCTGAGAGATGGTGACTTGCCTAAGGCCCCCAACTGAGTTCATGTCTAATGAAGGATTTGAACCCTGGTCTTCTAATCTAAATTATGACACTCCAATGGAGGCATATCTTGGAGTGCCTCTGCTCCACCCCCTTTCAGTGTGATCTTACTCTTTTCTGGGTCAAAGCAATGGAAAGGCAGCAACTCGAAACCACATTGCCTGGATCACACTGTCAGGTGTCTGTCTCCCATTGGCTCTCAATGATATTTGGACCCTTAGGTGTCATTTTTGCCTTTGACAATATACCTCCTTGTCGGAGAAGAAGTGCTGATAGGAGCATAGATCTGAGATCTGTAACAAGGTGTTTTGTACTGTCTGAAGTAGTTGCAGCAAATGTCACAGTGTTGGAGGAGAGAGACGTAGGAATGAGCTCTTGCTGATAGACTTCCTGACCCTGCACACCCACATCTGCAGAGAACAGCTCCTTCATCTCAAGCGTATAGCCCTGGAGAGGGAACAATGGTGATTTGCATGCGCTATGGGCTGTGAGCAAAAGGGAAGGTGTGTGCTCTCAGCGTGGAGGTTAACCTTCAAAAGCACAAAAGTGAAAACAAGATTCAAACTATCTCAGGCAAGCATTCCAGTGCAGACATTCAATTTGCAAGGAGGAGAGCTGAATCGTTAAGGACATTAGACTGATGCAGAGAGGAGCCTTGCCGAATGGAGGTGCTTACGGCGAGAGATGAGAGATGATCATGCAAAAATAACACTTTAGAAAGCACCATTCTGCCTGCCCCCAAACTCTTAAGGAGATGGTACAATCTTCTCTTCCTTCCTAGACAATTACCCTGTTTAACTATTTCTTTTCTTATGTCTGCAAGCTGGAGTCATAGACAGGGACCTGCGTTCACTGCATTTCCTCCAAACACAATGAACACAGGTACCTGGTAGGGGTGGGCGTCCAGCGGGAATTATAGATCTGTATTATGGATCCGGATCTTTAATTCTGGATTTAATTATGGATCCGTATTAAAATCATTTTGGAAAAGGGCAGCCGGTGTGCGCATGCGCAAAGTAGCCACTGCACATGTGCAGACTTGGCTGCTGTTTTCCAAAATGGCTACCACCGTGCATGTGCAGAACAGTCGGGTGGCCATTTACGCATACATGGGGTGTTTTCAAACGTTACGAGATCACAGTGAACCACACACAATCCCGTGGCGGGGCCAAAGGGCCCTGAATGCCTGTTCAACGGGTGCCAGATGTTCACCACAGACAATCCCCAGCAGGGGTCAAACCTAACCACCCTTCCGGAGGTCCGGCCCGGACCATCTCAGAAAGGGTGGTCAAAGCAATTCCCACCGGGAAACAACAAAACGTAATGACTGAATGGCAACCACCAGCCGGAAGCAATCAAAATGATTCCCAGCCGAGGACAAAGCACGCAGCGTCGCTGCCAGGCAATGAGCAACAACACAGGTCGGGGAGGGAGATTTAAAGGGTGCACAGCAGCAGGGGGATGTGGCGGGATGGAGCAAGGTGGAAGGGAGAGGAGAGTGGAGGGCGAGCGAGCAAGGGAGGAGGAGGAGGAGGAGGAGGCGGCGCAGGCAGAGGAGGTGGTCGTGCTGCACATGGAGGCAGTGGTGGGAGAGCAGCAGCAGCAGCCAGGACAGGCCGCCCCAGAGCCGGCAACTGGCCTGGGGGACGAGGCACCCCGGAAATGGGTAAGGGGACTGGGGGGGCAGCGGCACAGGGGCACCAAGGGGGGTGGGCTGGCCGGCAGGTGAGGGAAAGGGGGTGGGCCGCAGGGCTGAGTCAACCTGGCAACCAACCGCCCCCCCTATGACCCACAGACATGGAAATGGGCCTGGGAACCCGAGCCCCCGGAGGTGATGGGCGGAGGGCATGCAGAAGAGGAGGAGGAGGACCAGGATCAGGACCAGGAAGGCCCATGCAGGAGACGGCCATACCACCAAGGGGGGCAATGGGGGCACAGGGAAACCCAGGACTTCATCAGGATCTGGGGGACCCTGGAGCACCAGCTGGAGCTAGCGGTCAACCAGAGGAACGAGCATGTGTACCAGGAGATCGTGCGGGATATGGAGGCGGCGGGGCACCACAGGACTGTGGCCCAGTGCCGCTCAAAGGTGAAGGAGCTCAAGAGGGGGTATAAGGCCATCAAGGACAACAACTGGCGGTTTGGCCACGGAGCCCGGACCGCCCCCTACTATGATGCCTGGACCGCATCCATCACATGACGGGCAAGGGGCGGCTGGTGGGTTTTGATGTTGGAGGGGCACTGGGGCAGTAAGGCCGGAGGGCCTAGGGTCGGAGCCAGGGGGACGGTAGGCAGTAGGTCCACCAGTTGGATCGCTTGGTCCAGGAGCACGCCCTCCACCGCCTCGCAGATGTCTCGCAGGATCCCGGCGACGGTGCTCACCCTGATGCCGAAGTGCTGCAGACGGACCAGCAGGAGTCAGGCATTGCTAGGGCCCAGACCTCTATGGCCACCCGCTGGACCATGGGAATGGGGACCCACATGGGGGTCTGCTGCCTCTCCAGCCAGGGTGTTAACAGCTCCATGAGTCGCAGGAGGATGCACCTGTCCATCCAAAAATGTGCTCTCCAGGTGGCCTCGTCCCACTGAGCCAGCGCCCTGGCCCACCACCCCTATGCCCGCTCTGTGACCCATACCCGCCGGACAATGGGCATAGCAAGCTGGGCAGCGCGGCCCATGGTCTCCCTCTGCCACTGGAGCCGGCTGGCCGCCTCACGGAGCACAGCAGCCTGCTCCCGGGCGTGGATAAGGGCTTGTCGGGCCGTCCCGGACACCTGCTGGGCTGTGGGACTGTTGGTGGGACAGGTAGCTGCAAAATTGCATTAAAATGAAAATATTCCAATAAAATATTCCAATAAAATGTGGTGTTCTAACTCATACCTTTATATATTGTGGTAAGAGAAAGTCAACTAGCATTTACATTTAATCACAGAAAAACAGAGATTTGGGTTTTTAAAATCAGAGAATGTATTTATTTTTTTAATCAGAAAATTTCCATTTTTTTTGTCACAGAAAACTAGGAACCCTGGTCACTTCCCTAGCACTTTCATGTTATTTCACCTTCAAAGCTGTGACGAACATGAGTCTAGAACCGACATCTCTAGCATTCTAGAACAGCAAGCGACATCCTGACCTGGAGTCTGACTGGTAGCTCCTCCTATGCCACACACCTCCCTGTCTCCCGATTGTCTGCATGCCAGTATAATTAAAGGCCCATCCTGCAAAAACAGTAGTTGAAGGTGTCCAGCCTCATTCTTGCCTTTTCCTGGCTCCAGACTGTCTGGATTTGATCCTGATCCTGCAATTCTGCCCATGATCAAGAGCCTCGCAAGAACCCCAAGATGCAGATCTTTATTATTCCCATTTTACAGATGGGGAACTGAGGTTGAAAGAGGGTGACATTCCCAAACCCATCCTGTGAGTTCATGGCCAAGGCAGGATCAGACTGCTGGCTACACTGGCTCCCTCATATGTTTGTTTGACCAGCAGTTCTTCCTTGGTGAGGGTAAACTAGGCACCGCTTTCCCAGGGGTAAGCCAACCACCTAGATCAACTTCAGCATGTGCAAATTTCATGTACTAATCCCAGAACCCATGTGCTGCTGCTCTGCAGTGCTCTTCTGGAGCCTGGTGGAGCAGAAGCAGTGATGGGACCTGCCACCGCGTCTGCACAGAGGAAGAACAGTCCCCTCCATGCAGATGGCCCCCATGAGTTGGGCACTTTGCCTGGGCCAGGCTGAGGTCCCCCAGCCTCCTGCTTCCTTATGCCTGCATTTTAAGTCCTAAATAGGGTTTGCAGCGCCCTGTTCCCGACCCTGCCGCACTGCCTATCTCCCTTCTCTTTCTTGAGCAGCGAAGTCAGTGTGGCACAGGGTGGAGTAGGGAAGAATGATGTTGTCCGAGGTGGCAAAGCATCTAGACCCAGCTCTGCCTCTGGGAGCCTGTTTCCTCATCCCCCATGGAAGGAAGAGGTTCTACTGCTGCCAGGGCCGGCCTTCGGATTTGCGATGCCCAGATAAAATGAGGGGACCCTAGTGGCCCTGCCCCTTTGGGGGCAACCTCTGTGGTGCCCTGAAGGGGGGCACCACTCCCACTGAGAGGGAGTGGTGCCCCCACAACCTGTCTTGGTGAAAACAGAGGCCACTGTGGGACCCTCAGAAAGAGCCGGGCCTTCCCCAGCTCACTACAAGTTCTGCTGCTGCTGTGTTTGGCTTTCTAAGTCTCTGGATGTCACTTCTCTGGGGACGGGATGGGGCTTTCCATGATGCAAGGGGGTTGACATCCATGACTCCAGCAGGCTGGCTCATGTGCAGCACAGCCTGAGGAGTTAAGTTTTCCCTGGTTTTTAGAAATCAAAAAGATACAAGACAAGAGTGCAAGCTGCAGAAAGTGGCTTGGGGGTGGGGTGGGGGACCTTTTTTCCCCCACAGGCCACTTTGGAAATTAGCACTGTACAAAGCTTCATTCATGGCCTGCAATGGAATGAGGGTTAGGAATGCTTAAAGGGTGTGCACTGCTCAGGATGGGGGAAGAAGGGAGAGTGTCCAGATTTGTGTTGAATCCACCCGCTGTCTCGTTGAGTGCATGCTCTCAGCCACGCTCCCTGGATTCACTCTTTCTGTGCTTGAGTGTAGGGTCTGGTTCTATGGGCCAGACACGGGAATCGAGAACAGGACAAGTAAAAGGACAGCTGTGGGCAGGATTTGTCAGGGTCTCAAGCCCTGCTCTAGAACTTTCTGATGTGTGAGCGAGGGACAGGGAAAACTAACCTGTTTTGGGAGGCCAATGCTAATGAAAATCTGTTTGAGTGGATAGGAGAGTGTTTTCCCACCTGTGGAATTGGATTTGGACTCTGACCAGTATCTACTTTGAATTTTAATTTATATTTATGTGCTGATCTAATCCACGGTTAAACTGTTAAATTGCTTTCTTTCCTTCCCAATCTCCATGCAAATCCCTCAGCTTATGGGCGAGCGCAGAGCACTGCTTTAATATTCCAAGATGTGCTTTTGCGAACAGATGTTTGCATTACTGTCTTGAAGCGCTAATTGTAAGATGGCTGTTGGGAGATAGAGTAATATGGACTAAAGGATGTCCATGTTGGTGGGATGTATTTTTTTAATGTTAATTGCTTGTTTTGAGTTGATTAATTAACAAATGAGCAGCAATCATAGTCTCTTAATATTTTTTAGAACAGTTTTAATGATTAATGCAGCTCCTTAATTTAAAGGCGTTTGTAGTCTAGTGGTACTAGTTGTTTCAGTTTAATACTTTCTGTTTTATTTCTTCACCTCCATCCATTTATATTTTGTCCTCAACCCCGATCCAACCTCTGCAAAAGACAGATAGAGGTGGCTGTTAGCAATAGGAACTGGCAAACCTTCTCTGCTTAATTTTGTACCCAATCATCTATTTTGACGGTGGTGTCAAAGGTCTGAATGCACCTTGGATGTCATTTGATTCCCATTCTGCTGTGTGTTGTATTTAACTGGCCACTGATAAGTGCCTTGGGGCCTACATAAATGGACTTTTCTAGTATTAACATGTTGCTATGTCTCTTCATCGATATCTTTCTGCAGGGGCGTATGGGGACCGGACTCAGCTCCCAATTTTGGTCTCACACTAAGAGCCAGGGAATGAGACTTAATGGTGGAGGACAGGGCCCTCCTTGATGAAGCGAGAGCACTCTTCGGGTACTAGCCCCCAACCCCACCCACTCTGAAGACTTCCTTCTTGGTGGAGCTCTTTATGAGAGACCTAAATGCCACTAGAATTTTTTTAGGGGGGGTGGGGAATGGAGTGGAGTGCTGGCTCCCCTCCTGTTCCTTTCCCCACCTACTCTGAGAATTTCCTAGTGGCACTTAAGCCACTTGTAAATACCCCCTCCCCTCAAGTCTGTGGGGCCCGGGCTTAACTCTGCCCCCCTACTCCATGGTAGCTACACCCCTGTCTTTGTGTTTATGTCTTTTGAATTGGGCATTTGGCCGTTAGTGGTCTGATCTAACTGATTCTCCTCTCATTCTCACCTCATAGCATCCATCACTTCAGGGTGAGAGAGCCCATTTTTAAGATTCATTTTCAGAGGTGAAGGGGCTTGCTCAGGAGAGGCATGGTGCCCTCAGTTCAGCTTTCTGAAGAAAAGTGAATGACAATGACAATGACACACAGCAACCAGGTCAGTTTCACACTGCTTTTCTCTTTGTGATGTATTGTTTTCCTCTCTAAATTTCAGTCCCTCAGCTGCTGCGTTCATCTGTGATTCATGGACAGCTGAGGCAGAACAGCCTTGGGTTTCTACTTTACTGCTTGAGCAATGCGCGGGGCATCAAATGTCTCGTAATTCATTCTTGTGTAACCCTTGTGCCAACCACACGGGCAGCAAGAACGGCTGAGTTTTCCTACAAATTAACTCTGCTGTCTCAAGTCCTGCCCATAAACCTGGGATATATAACTCCACCAGGCACCCTTGTAAGCCATTATTTTCACATGAAAACAAAGAAGCTTTATTGAGGATAGAGTGGAAGCAGCACCTGCAAACACAGGTATAGCCATGGAAAAAGCTGCACTACCCAAATCATATTGGGCAGATAGCGTACTAAAAATTGTACCTGTTCAGTACCCGCTAAGTTACCTAAAGTACCGTTACTGACTCTACTGACTTTCTGTTACTGAGTTACCACTAGCTATTCCATTTTACTGATTACCAATTTACAGATTTATTTTTCCCATTACCATAATCTATTGATTGTTCCATGTAACTTGGAAATGGTAATGTTGGGTAGTAGGTGTTACTAGGTATTGTGTGCTTGCTGTTTGTATATGGAAAAACAACAATACTGAAGAGCGAGTTTGATTGTTCGGGATGGTGCAAGCAATTCCTAGATACACTGACTACCATTTTGCTTGCCTGTGCGCTTGGCACATTACTAGCGTTGAACTCATTGCTTCATAATAGGCTGTGAGATACAGAAAATGCCTTCTCAAACAATTTTTTTTTCTCTCCTCTGTACCTGATTTGTTCTGTTGTCCCTCGGTATTTGTGGAAAGTGAGTTAAATCACAGGTCTATGCGACACTTAGGCACACTGATGGTGAAGTGTTCGCCTTAACTCTGATTTTTTTTGTTCTTCACCATTTGAGGCTGGAGTTGTAATGTTATCTTATCAGTTTGTGAGTGTGTGAGAGAATACATGATAAATAACAACAGAGGCCCCTGAAAAGGCCACCAGTAAGTAATTACATGACTGAATTTACTCTCTGAGTTTGGTGGCTGTTTATAAATCACTCTAGTGAGACTCCCACTGTTTATGACATGAACTGTGTCTCTGAAGTGAATTGCAGTCGTGTCTTCGATATACAACTGTCTATTAATTATCCCACCCATATGAGACAAGAAATGCAGTGCTCTAATGTGCGGGGGAGCTGGAGGATCCAAGAGGTCACAGAGAAAGAGCCAGAATGATATTGTTGGCTCACAGAGAGACTTCATCATGGGAAGCAGGAAGAGAGTAAGTTAAACCTCACAAAGGGGAAGCAACTGGTAGAAACCTACAGCTGTCTTCTTCATAACGTTCCACAGTTTCTTCGGCTGTGAAGATGGCTTTCTAAGGAGCAGGGAGGAGCCAAACTGAGCAGCCTCTGGCCCACTAAGCTTTTAAGGGGAATAGGCTTCTTTCCTGTGCTGTATCTTCTAGGTGCTATTTAATTCACTCATTTGATTTGGTACAATACTGGGTTAGTAGAGTGTACAGTCAATGATCTATTCCATGATCCTAGCTGATACTCAATATTACAGGGGGGTCTCAAACTTTTTTGAACTGTCCCCGCTCCTCCTCTCAACTGTCATAGTTGAGGCCTCTCATCCACCACGCACACGCACACGCACACGCACACGCATGTTGCTCCCTCTCTGCCTCTCCCCCTTCTGAGTCTACTATAGCTCTCCCTCTCCCTTCCTTTATTCTTTGGCTCCCACACCCCTTTACCACCCCATTATTTTTAGAGAGTCCCCCTAGCTCATTGGAAGTGTAGAGCTAGGTGTATGCCAGCTGGGGTCCTTTCCCCCACCTTCCCCAAACACCTTCCCCAACTCTCTGGGGGGCCTGCCCTCCCCAGTTTGAGAACCTGGGCAATAGTACACAGCGGCCATGATCTGCAACGACTTACTCTGAAGTAGCCCCATTGAAACCGTACGAACCTCAGTGAGGCTACTCCAGAGTAAGTGGCAATGTAAGACCTATTTATTTGGAAGTTGGGGATAGGGTTTTGGAAGTGATATTAATAGGAATTTTATATAATTTTATCTATGGTTTATGTTATGTAGACACACACAAACAACTTATTTATTTAGTTGATTGATTGATTTGGATTTTTATCCCACCCATCCCTGAAGTCTCAGGACAGGTCACAACATGAAATATATAAGCTGACATAAAATGTACAAAAATAAAAACCAATACATTATACATATAAATTCCACCAAAACCAGTCCCATACCCCCGGGGGCTTTCTGTGTATATTGAGAGTCAGTGTTTAGTCACAGTGTTAGTCCATCCTAAATAATCGGGGGCAGCCAGGGGATAGTTAGTGATCTGTTTTTATGGTGACAGGCAAGATAAAGATATCTTGTCTGCTTGAACCTAAAAAGACTCTAGTATCCGTGTCATTACTTTCTGAAGCACCCAATACAGTGGGACCCTACATCCACATGTTCACTACAACATGTAGAGACATACTTCCGAACATTTCTACTGGCCAAAAAGGGACAAGTTCCTCCCCTCAGTCAATAAGCTCCTCCCCTCTGCCAATAAACCCCATGTGCACATACACCTCCCAGCATTCCAAGTGCATAGAAGCTCTCCTCCTCCTCCTCCTCGTTTCACTTCCTTGTCAGTCCATCATCTCCCATTTTCCTCTCAAGTGCTTTTTAATGTATTTGATTGTTTTATTGTATTGTTAGCCGCCCCGAGATGCCGTGGGCATGAGGAGGTGGCATAGAAATGCCAAGAAATAAATAAAGAAATAAAGAAATTTTCCTGGGAGGCAACTAGGAAAGAGGTGCCTAAGGCTTGAATACCAGTCTTTTTGCCTCTCTCTCTCTGGGCGTCTTTAGACACAACGGCGAGCAGGTGCTTAAGACATTTGCCACGTGACTGTGCGTTTTGTCTAAGCACTGTCACTTATTTTTGACCACTGGTTTGCCCCCCATTAGCCTCCCATTAACTCCTTGTTGGTTACATGGCTGTATCGGGTGCGGGAGTTGAGTGTTTCCCATGGCTAACATTGTGTCTAATGAAATCGGGTGGTGTGTTCATAGCCATTTCCAGTCTGTCTGCCCTGAATCCTCCACTCCGTGCTTGCACACCATTCGTGTGCTCTCCCAGAGTATTGAGGGGGGGGGGGGGGGGAGCAGTGAGCAATCAGCTGTTTAGCTGCAGTGAGGAGCAGGCAGATCTGACCGCTCTCCCCTATGGATTACAACTCCCATAATTCCATGGGAGTGCTTTTGCCAGGAGAATTTCCGGCACAAGCGGCAGGCAGGACCTTGATTAGTCCCTGGACATGGAAGACAGTAATGGGGGCTAATGTGGGTCAGAGAATGGTGTCAACACACATTTCACTACCCCTTGCCATTGTGTTTAAAGCCACCCACTGTCTCCTGAAGGCCAGACTTTGATTCCTGAAAGAGGGACAGTGGGTGAAAACAGACATGCACATTAACTCTGTTTTAACATTTCTTATACATGTTATAGGGCTGCATAGGGTGCCAATACTGCCCTGCAACATGCATAAGAAATGTTAGAGGAGTTACTTAAATGGCTGTTTTCACCCAAACTAGGGATTCAGCACCCTAAGAGGGACTGTCTGTTCCAAATAGGGATCGTTAGGATGCATGAGATGATCTCTCTACCAGTCTGTATTTTCTTTCCAAAACCTTCCACTCTCTTCTCCTTCTCAGTTTCAATTGATGAGCTCACCATCTAGCATGTCAATCAAGCATGTAGTCTAGCAGGAGGGTCCTCCTTCTCCGTCAGACCTCAGATCCAATCTGTTGCTAAGTCTTGTCACCTCTCCTTGCACAACATTGCTAAAATCTAGCCCTTCCTGTGTCTTCACTGCCAAGACTCTAGTTCATGCTCTACTCATCTATTGCCTTGACTATTGCAACCTCCACCTTACTGGCAGCCAGTGGCCTTCTCTGCTCTCACTTTGCCCCCCACACTTTTGTTCAAAACTCTGCTGCCAAGGTCATCCACCTCCAGTGGCTCCCTCTACCTGAACGCATTCAGCGCAAGCTCCTTGTCTTTACCTACAAGGAACTTCATGGCCTTGCCCCCTCCTATCTCTCTGCACTTGTTTCCCACTACACATCGATCTGGAGGCTCTGTTCCAACTCTTCCCCATCCTCACCTGCTCACAACTCCCTTGCTCCTTGAAGCATATCCACCCCTTCTCCCTTGCTGCCCCCTAGGGTTGGAACTCCCTCCCAGATACATTCGTTCTGCTTCGTCCATTCCAGTCTTCAAATCCTCTTGAAAACCTACCTCTTCCCATCAGGCTTTCCCTAGCTCCTTATCGGCTTAGTCTGCTCCCTGATTTACTTGGGGTCCCCATCTCCCCTGTAACTAAGCTTAATGTGCACCTCTGACTTCTCGAGTTCATGATTATCTCCCCATCTCTTCCTCTGTTTCCCCCTTGCCTTTGTCTCCCCTCCTTTGTCTTTCCTAGATTGTAAGCCGGTGTACGCAGGGCCCGTGTCTGTAGCCAACGATTATAAAACATTATGTATATTGGTGGTGTTATATACATAAATATAGTAATGATAATAGCAATAATAATCATGTATTAAACTGAGGAATGGGCATTTCAGCTATTGCTTTTAATGTATCAAATCAGAAGCTAAGGCATATTTGTTCAATTTAGAGCTAGAGTGGAACTGGTCTAGCAGAAATAAAGTTATCTTTCTTTTGTGTATATTCTTTTGCTCTCTCTTCATAACTTACCTAAGCCTCATTCATTATGTTCTTTAAGGTCCCTCACTGAAATGAAAACATCATTCATTATGACTTCTTCACCTTAAATTTCTCAAAGAGCTGTGTAATTACTCTTTGAAATAACATGGGAGTAGAGCTAATATCAAACATCCCCCGCTTAAATCCATCATGTCCAAATGCACTAAAACTTTCAGCTTTTGAGTGACTCATCAGACTTTCCATGCCAAAATACATGCCCTGCATCAAATCCTGAGCAAATCTTTGCTTCTTACCACAGTGAGGTTTGTGCTGGCACTTTGACACTCAGAGGTTTGGTGCCCCTCCAAAAACCCTGTGTGATCCTCAGAGCACATCACCATCACAATTCACTAGGGTTTGTACTGGAAGGGCTCTTTGAGGATCCAAGCTGTAATGCTCATGCTTGGTAGATTGAGTTAGATCATGTCAATCAAGGCTGTTTACTCTAGGGCTGTAAATGAAAAGGTGATTATATTGTGCAGGTTGTTCTACCATTTCTGTGTCTCTGGCTTGTCAAATGCAGTGCTTCGTTTTGCTTTATCTGTGAGGGGAAATGGGATTTTCCTTGGTGGACAGATGGCTGGAATTACTGATTTGTCTTAATACAATTTTTCTTTCTAGGCCTTGCAAAACATGTGAGGATTCTCCTGGGAGGCCGGCTGTGCCCTCTCCCTGTGATTGTGGGTTGTTTACATCTTTTAAAGATGACTTCTCATGTTGTTGACAGAGGTTAGCATTAAGATGGGCGATACAAGTGCACTGATGGGTTGAAAAACTATTAAATTGCTGTAGTTTCCCTTTATTCCTCCCACATGGCCCAATACAAAGCCCACTGGAGCCACCAATAAGTCTTTTACCAGCATGATGGGAATGGGATCAATAGTCCCTCAAGTACTTGGTTTTCCCTTGCGGTTGTATCTTTGTTCGGCCCTAGCTTCTCAAACAGACCCCCCAGAGGGGGAGTGGAAAGTGTTCTGTGGGAGGCATGCAAGACAGACTGCAGCTGACAACACCTAGCTCCACTCTTGCTGAGAAAAATTATGGGGTGGCACTGGGGAGAGACAGTCAGAGAACAAGGGGGGAGAGAGAAGAAAAGCAATAGCCAGGTGGGAAGGGAGAGCGGGAGCAAGATGTACGCATGTGCATGGTGTGTGGGGGGGCTCAGCGATGGATGAAAACAGACATGACGCTAACCACCCTTTAACCACCCTTGGTGGTCATTTATGCATGTTGCAGGGCTGCACAGGGCACCAATACAGCCCTGCAACATGCATAAATAACCACCAAGGGTGGTTAAAGGGTGGTTAGCGTCATGTCTGTTTTCACCCTATGACAGACAAGTGGAAAGGGGAGACGTGGTTCAAAAAAGTTTGAGAACCACTGGTTAGGCCATGGGTTCCGTGTAGGGCTAGCATATCCAGAGTGAAAAGGCATCCTGATCTTGCAGCACGGTCTAAGCATTCAAAAAGCATAATACAACTCTCCCCCTGCAAATGAATAGAGAGAAAAATAATGTTTTTTGTTTGTTTGTTTAAAGATTTTTTGCGTGTTCTATCTATTTGACTTCTGGTCTGGCTCCTCTGGAATCCATTCAGGCTGTGTTTTAAAGTCTCTCTCTGTAGCCAGGAGAACTAGAAGTGTTGTTTGTTTTCAATGAAACCTGGGATTCATGTCAGGAGTGGAGACTTAAAGCATCTAGATATCACATGACTCATGATAAAATCACCAGAGTTGGCAAGAGTGCGTTGTCATGATGGACATAGTATAACGTCAGAGTTGAAAGGGACAAGTAGGATCATCTGGTCCAAATTTTCGCTTTGCTAGACTAAACATGCCCAGTTCCTTCAACCTTTCTTCGTAAAATTTGCTTTCCAGACATTACATCATCTTGGCCACTGAACCTGCTCCAATTTATCAATGAATGTTTGTAGATGGATGCGAGGGCAGCCCGTAGAGATGGGCGAACAGATCGTGGTTCGGGTTCGGCCGTTCGGTTCGTCTGCGTTCGGTTCGTCCGTTCGGTTAGTTCGCTGGGTTCAGGTTCGGTCATTCGGAACAGCCGTTCGGTCGTTCGGTTCGGCCGTTTGGGAAATGTTGTTATGGGTGTTTTTGTTGTTTTTTATATGGTTGTTTTTATATGGTTTTTTATTGGGTTTCATATGGTTTTCTTTTGTTTTTTATTTGTTTTTTTTGTTTTTATATGGGGTTTTTATTTTATTTTTTTACCTAATATTATATCTATCTATCTATCTACACTAAATCTAACTGCTATTAACTATTCTAAATCCTATGAACTAAATGGATTATCTAATAAGTACACAGGGCTACTCCTACAAACACTAAAACTAAATCACTAACGCTATCTCTATCACTAAGCTAGCTCCTACAACTACTATCCCTAACCTATCTCTCTCTCTAT
>QEPC01010217.1:5182261-5213929 GCA_003113815.1 Sphenodon punctatus
GCAGGGGTTCAGTATGCCATGATAGGTTTTAATAGGGAGGTTTACAAACGACTATGAGTCATCTCCTTAAGAGATGGGGAGATGATACACGGTGTAATGCAGGCACGGCATGCACTGGGGTCAGGTTCCCTGGGAGTGGCGTCTTATCAGGTTCTGCAGGGACAGGCACGGTCTTCGGACCTGAAGAGACGCTTCACTCCTTACTTGCGCCCGTAGTTGGGCTGTTCCCCCTCCTTCGGCCTTGCCCTGTCGAAGGAAGGGATGTTGATGGTTTAGGATACTGCTACTGGAGGGCACATCCAGGCAGTACCACAGTTAATACTTTAGATTAGTCAACATGGCATACTGTACCCAAAATTGCTTGGTGCAATCCCCACCTGCCTTCTTTATGTGATTGAATAAAGAGTGCGGCCATTTTGAAACCAAGTAGACGTGTCTGTGTCTCTTTGGGGGTGCGTCGACAAAAGCCTTGCTGCCCTGTCCTCCAGATTGGGGAAGTTGTCAGTGTAATGCATCTTGTGGCTCTCAGCGATCTGAACATCTTGGCATGTGGCTCTTGGGATTGGGAATTTTGCCCACCCTTGCAACAGACCCATCCACTTCTGACAGCAACCACGCTTGCTCCAGACTAATGCTTATGGATCGCCTGAACTCCGCAGAAACTAAAATTTCCCACTTTCAGAGATCAGAGCTCTTTTTTGTTTTGTTTTTAAAGTGGCTCTTCTGTCTCAAACAGGAGTCTGAGTTTCTTTTCCATAATTACAAAGGAAATGAAGCATGAGAAAGGTTAGGAGTAAAGAGGGATGGTGGAAATCCACGGGAAGTTTTCACAATCCCCAGGGACTTCTCCTTTAACCTATAGAATTACAGCTAGAGGTTTTAAAGACTTATTTTCCATCCTGCTTGTCATGATTTAATCCTGGGTGTTTTTATGACACACAGAGGAAGGATACCCCCAAAGTGATCCACTAGGTTATAAAACTGACCCGTCCCTTGCAGCCTGACTGAATAGTATTTATTTATTTATTTATTTATATGCCGCCCCCCTCCTGCCCCAGGCATCTCAGGGCGGCTCACAGCATTTTAAATCATATTAAAACAAACAATTATAAAACTACAATTAAAGCAATATAAAACCCATCCCTCCCACCCTAACCCAACCCACCCACCCCATCTCCCTCAGGAAAGGCCTGGCAGAACAGCCAGGTCTTACACTGCCTATGGAAAGAGGGGAGGTCCTGCAGGTAGGTGGGGCCCAAGCCATTTAGGGCTTTAAAAGTCAGCACCAATGCCTTGAATGGGGCCCAGAAAACTATCGGCAGGCAGGAGCACGGTGTAATGTGCTTGCATCGGCCCGTACCAGTCAAGAGATGGGCCTCCGCATTCTGCACTAGCTTCAGTTTAAGAACCAGAACCAAGAGTAGCCCCACGTAGAGCGCGTTGCAGTAATCCAGTCTCGAGGTGATAAAAGCGTGGATGACTGTGGCCAGATCCGAGTCCGAGACGTACGGCCTAAGCCGACGCACCAGGTGTAATTGTCGAAATGCCCCCTTCGCCACAGCCGTCACCTGAGCATCCAGGCGGAGCTGCGGGTCCAGGAGCACCCCCAGACTCCGGGCCTGAGAAACCAGGAGGGGACAGACCCCATCAATGATGGGGGCCATCACTCCCTCGGCCCTCCCCACAATCATCACCTCCATCTTGCCAGGATTTCATTTCAGGCGGCTCGCCCTCATCCAGTCCCCCACAGCTGATAAACGTCGGGTAAGCACCGAGAGTGTCGGGCCTGAGTCGGAAGAAAATGAGGGATATAGTTGGGTGTCATCAGCATATTTATTTATTTATTTATTTATATGTATTAGCCGCCCCACTCCTGCCTATGGCATCTCGGGACGGCGTACAATAACTAAAAATACATTCAAATACAATAAAAATACAACAATATATTAAAAATCTCTTAAACCCCCCAAAACTTACCCCCCAACTACCCCACCCTCCCACCTGAAGGCCTGGGCGAACAGCCAGGTCTTGCAGGCTCAGTGAAAAGCCAGCAGACCTGGGGCCAGATGGGTTCCTCCGGGAGGAAGTTCCAAAGTCGTGGCCCGGCCACTGAGAACGCCCTCTCCATTGTAGCCTCCTTGTTTTACACGGGGGACCTCCAGAAAGGCAGCCCCGGTGGCACGGAGGGCGAGGCGGGCCCTGAGGTATGAGGGGCACAGACCGTGCAGGGCTTTATAAACCAACACTAGTACCTTGAATCTGGCTCGGTACGTTATAGGCAGCCAGTGCAGAGTGCGGAGCACAGGCGTTATGTTCAAACTCAACATGGCTAAAACTGAACTCCTTATCTTCCCCCCTCATCCTTCCTCACGGTCAATAACTATTGATGGAGTCACCATCCTGCCTGTCCCCCAAGCCCGTAGCCTAGGCTTCATCTTTGACTCAGCCCTTTCTTTTAAACCCTACATTGACTCTGTTGCTAAATCCTGTCGCTTCTCCCTCCATAACATTGCTAAGATTCGCCCTTTTCTCTCTGTCTCGTCTGCCAAAACTCTTGTTCATGCTCTGGTCATCTCTCGCCTCGATTACTGTAACCTCCTTCTCACTGGCCTTCCCCGGTCTCACCTTTCTCCCCTCATCTCTGTCCAAAACTCTGCTGCCAGGGTCATCTACCTCGCCAGTCGCTTCGACCATGTGCAGCCCCTCCTCTCTTCGCTTCACTGGCTTCCCCTTCCTGAACGAATCCTGCACAAGCTCCTAGTCTTCACCTATAAAGCTCTTCACAACCTTGCTCCCCCCTACCTCTCTGCACTTATCGCCCTCCATACTCCAGCCCGTGCACTTCGCTCCTCCTCTGTCCCTTCTCTCACCCTTCCACGCCTTCCCTGCTCCCCTAAGCGCCTTCGTCCCTTCTCACTTGCTGCCCCCCATGCCTGGAACTCCCTCCCTGTCCACATCCGCCTTGCCCCCTCCCTTCATACCTTCAAATCTCTCCTTAAAACTCACCTCTTTCGCTCTGCTCTGTCTGACTCTTTATCCTGCTGAGCCACTATTCCTATACCTACGATCGGTTTACCCTTATCCTTGCCACATGGACCTGCCTGCTGTCATTCTCATCGTAACCAAGCCAAGTACGTGCACTTGAGACCTCGCATCTTCATGAATGTTAGACCCCTTGTCTCTCCCTCTGTTCCCCTTCCTATGTCTCTCCCCCAGCTCCTGTCTCTCAGATTGTAAGCCCTAGGGGCAGGGACTGTGTCTATTTTATTACTTTGTAAAGTGCCAGGTACACTGCAAGTGCTATATAAATGTTTGTTAATAATAAATAATAATAATAATAATAATAATGTGCTCCCGCCGACCTGTCCCTGTAAGGAGACGGGCCGCTGCATTCTACACTAGCTGCAGCCTCTGGACCAGTATCAAGGGAAGCCCCACGTAGAGCATGTTACAGTAGTCTAGCTTCGAGGTGATGAAGGCGTGGGTGAGGTGGCCAGATCGGGTCCGGAAATGTACGGATGCAGCCTCCGCACTAGATACAACTGGCGGAAGGTGGCTTTAACCACCGCCTCCACCTGTCGATCCAGACAGAGGTCTGAGTCCAGAAGCACTCCCAGACTCCGAACCTGCCGGGCTACAAGAGGGCGGACCCCCCCCCTACAAGGGGAGTCAGCACCTCCCTCACCCTGTCCACCACCTTTACCTCCGTTTTGTCAGGATTGAGCTTCAGTCTGCTCTGCCACATCCAATCCGCCATGGCCTCCAAACACTGGGAAAGTAACAAGACAGCAGAACCTGGGTCGGCTGAAAAAGAGAGGTACAGCTGAGTATCATCAGCATATTGGTGACATCACACCCTGAACCCTCTCATGATCTCCCCCAAGGGCTGCATATACACATTAAACAATAACGGAGACAGGATTGAACCCTGCGGAACGTCACAGGTCAAGGCCTGGGAGCTCGATGTTTCAGCCCCCAGCACCACCCGCTGGCTTCTCCCTGAGAGGAATGAGCGGATCCACCCAAGGACAGTCCCGTCCAGACCCCCCAGGTCTTGCAGCCATCTCAACAGCAGCCCATGGTCCACTGTGTGAAAGGCAGCTGAGAGATCTAGCAAGATCAAAAATGTTGAACATCCTGCGTCCATCTCCCGGTGGAGATCGTCCACCAAGGCCACCAATGCCATCTCAGTACCATAGCCGGGATGGAACCCAGACTGAAAAGGGTCAAGGAAACCAATGTTATCCAGATGCTCCTGGAACTGTATCGCCACCGCCCATTCAATAATCTTCCCTAAAAAGGGAAGATTAGAGACGGGTCAGTAGCTGGCGAGTACGTCCACACCCAAGGATGGCTTCTTCAGCAGGGTGCGCACCCCAGCCTCCTTGAGACTGAGTGACAATCTCCCCTGCCGAAGGGACGTGCTGACTACCTTCTCCAGCACCGTCCCCAAAGTCTCCCTGGAGGCATTCACCAACCAGGACGGGCATGGATCTAATTCACAACTGGTGACTCTAACAGACCCGAACAAAAAGGTAAGAGGCAGGAAAGCTTGCCCCAAGGGACGGCTCCCTATATACTCGGAACAGGAAAAAGGGGAACAAGCAAATATGTGGAGATGACCACAAATTATATGCAGAAGTATTTTATATATAAAAATTCTCAAATACAAATCTACCAAGTCACATCCAACTGGACCATACAATTGCTACAAATACCAGACTGAAAAAGTCGAAGTGACAAAGAATGGTGCATGCACAACGGCAGACCCCCAAGGGGGTAAATGAAATCCCCAATCTAAAGTCGCTGCTCTGACATGTAGAAGGTCTGTCGGTCGCCAAACGTGTTTCGGGGGGATACCCCCCTTCTTCAGTGGCTTGTCTGATGATAAAAAAGAACTGGAAAGGAAAAATCCCCATCCTTACACACTTGCATACATGTACACCAATAAAATACATATGGGATGTAATATATATCAGGGCTTATTGAAAAGGAGCCTTTTAGAAGGCTCTGAAAGCACCTTTTAGAAGGTCTCATAATGCATCGTAATAATGCATTGTAAACCAGATCTTGGCTTTATAGTTACCACAGCTTGCTTGGAGACAACAATTCCTATAAGTAGATATTCACTTATAAAGTAGATACATGCCCTTGCTGTCCTGAAATATACAATTATACATCATGGGTAGATCTGCCAGCACCCAAAGGGAAGACTACAATAGGGCTCTTTTTCACAAACACTCTCTTATACAGAGACCTCCCATGAAATGTACTTTCTTTTACCCTCATTATGCTCTCCTTCATGTAGTTAATAATATTAATCATGCCTCTACAGACTTGCATTCTGAGTGTTTTTTCAAGAAAGATGCTACAATTCCTTTGTTTGTTACTGTCTCCTATTCCTCTGGAAATGCTGTTGTGAATAACTGGAGGTTTGAATCTCTACCTGAGTACTTATGGGTGCCCAGACCTGAAAAAGCCCATCACGGGAACTCAAAACAGATGAATCAATTTTCTTTGTCTCCCAGGGCTGGCCAATTTTCTTAAATGGGCACGCTTACATCTTAGTTGGCTTCGCCACTGACAGGAGCAGTTTTATGATGTTAGCTTGAATTAATCCTTTTCTCTTTCCCGGTTCCCTCCAGCTTTTCAAAGGTTAAATCCAAAGGTGAGCAATTACACCATATATTTATACATCCCTGCGCATGTTCAACTATATCTTATTCCTCGTACAGACTGAATGCCTAACTTGAGCTGGACGCTCATACTGATTTAAACTCCTAAATGAATACCATTCCCTGTTATGAACATGCAGGGCAAACCTATAACATTCATTCATTTCCCAGACTATATATTGGTGTACTGACCATATATAGGCCCCATATCTCAATGAAGCATATTTCCACCTAAAAATTCCTAAACTACAGTTCTATTATTAATTCCTTAAAAGAAACATGCATAACACATTTCAACACAGAGCACCCATGCGTATTTAGGCTCTGTAATACACTGCATATCATGTCAAAATAACCAAAACTACCATGGTCAATGATAAATTCCCAACTTTATAAATGATGATTCTTCTCACAAAAAGACTGCCCAAGAATTATTATCATTCAACCCATTTGGAACGATAGTAGCCTTGATCATAGCCTGCAGTGTCTACTGGGCTGTCCGTCATGCCTTCCTGCTAGGCAGGGAGGAAATGCTTTGTCAACATTCATAAGCGTTTCATATTAATTATTATATATTCATTTATTTGCATAGCACCAGCAATGTGCCTGGGGCTGAATAGTCAGGACAGGTCTCTGTCTCAAGGAGCTTATGATCTAGGGCATTTTCAGACGGACAAACTATCCTGGGATAATTAGAATAATCTCTGGTGATTATTATCCCAGGATAACAAAGTGGTACCTGTTTAGACAGTCATTTCTATCCCAGGATAACTTAATTCTGGGATAGTCAGGGTAAATCTTGGGGTTTTGCCCTGTGGGTTTTATTTTGGACATGATTAGAGTTTTAATGGAGTTTTAATATGTTTTATATTTACACTGTTTGTATTGTGAATTTTGTGAGCCGCCCCGAGTCACTTGTAAACCGAGACGGGTGGGGTAAAAGTGCATAAATAAATAAATAAATAAATAAATAGTCCATGTGAACAGTACATTGTGATTAGAGTCTCTGGGATGAATTAAAAATCCTGCAGTGCTTTTTTGCCAAGTTCAGCGCGATGTTTTCTGGGACTCAAACGTCACGTCCGTTCTCTGCAATGTCATGTCCCCATGGCAGCTGAGCATGCTGAGCACATCCCTTGCCATTGGACACTGTGGTGCTAATCACTGGGATCGCTGACTATCCTGGGATATGTCGTTCAGACAGACATTATCCGAGGATATTTTAACAACTGGTTGTTATGAACCCCAGCAATTGGGGTTTTATAACATCCTGATATTTTTGTTATCCCAGAATAATAATCCCTGTTGACAGTGTTTAGACGAACAAACTAGCCCAGTGATAATGCTCTTATCCTGAGATAAGCGTCCATCTGAAAACGCTCCTAGAATGGACAAGGGGAGGGGTACGTATGGGGTTTTTAAACAAGCAATGCTTGAGGAGCGGTCCATGGCCGCTGAGCAGCCACATGGGTGGACTGAGTGGGGAGGGATTCTAATGGGTGGCTCCCAGGGTGGCCACCGTGCCCATGCAGGCAGCCTCCATACACTCCCGCCACCACGGACCAGCCCTGAAAACAACTCCTAGCATACGAGCAGCCGTTCCCCGTCCTCCCTGCCCAGCAACAACCCCCACCACAAGCCCCGCCCAACTGCTCACCCTCTGCCATGACATACGGACACCATGGAAACATGAAGCCGCAACACCAATAACCCCTTCCTGCCCAGGAGCCACTGCAGCTGCTGGCAGCCCCAGGCAACAACGGAAGCGCATACTGGGCGGGACACGCGGGAAGCTGCTGTCCGAGCTGCTGTCCTCCATGACGTTGGCTTTTCTCTTGTGCGTTGTGAGGGGGGTTTGTTGTGCTTTGAGCCAATGCAGGGTTGTATTTTGTGCACGTGTCCTTTAAGAGCTCCTCAGAGATCTCCTGGCAGAGCTGTGGGGGAGACCTAGGAGGTGGCCGGCCTTGGACCTCTCTGCTGGTGTATGTGGGCACCCTGGTTTATACAAGAAGGGGATGCGTACAGATGTTTACGCACACACTTTTTTGGCTTCCCCCCACGGCACACACTGGATTTTCCGGCAGTGCTCTGTGCGTGGTCAGGAGTGGGTGCTGTGTGGATCGTGGGAGCGCACATCCCCCCGTACCACCTTTACCCTGGCATTCAGATGAGTGGTTGATGGGTGGCCAGGGCTGGTAGCAGCTCATTTAAAAACACCCATAGAGAGAGATGGGGATATATACATGAAGCTGAGAAATTGCAGGTGCATGTGCTTAGATTAGTTACCAGGGCGTAGGGATGATCTTGAAGGATGGGACAGAATAAGAACAGAAGGATAAATGAGCAACTTATGGGAGTGAGGAGCCAGAGAAGGCCTGATGGAAGGTTTTTAGGAAGGATTCCTTTAGGAGGGATTCATCACTCTACATCCCTCTCTAGTCCCCATTTTACCACAATGTCTATTGTGGGACCATACATTTTTTTCAAAATTCCAGGCTAACACCGTCACTCAAACGATGGATTTTTGGTCTCAAGTGGGGTTGTGCCAGCTCGGCATGGGGTTGTGATCCTGACTGATACTTCCTATTCTGCCTGGTTCTGGGATCGGGGGATTATAATTAAATCTCAAAATGGGCTCTCTTGGACAGAAATTTACCATAATCATACCCACTAGAATCTCCTTTATTTTTGGCATGCTTCTCTAAAAAGCAAGTTGTTAGCTTTCTACATATCATTGGCTCCTCAAGGGATCAACTCCATTCCACCTGCTATCCCACGCAAATAGAAATGTGCCATATGGCTCATTAGTCGCCGTTGACGATTATAAAAGCATGAATGGGCTAATCTAGATTGACGACTAAACCCTTGCAAGGAGGCACAGTATTAAGTACCAGATACTTTCATTTGCTTCCTTATGCCGATTGCCAACACCATGCTTCAGAGATCTTAGATCATTGTTGCTAAGGGAGACCTCAGTGACCTCCTTTGCTAACCTGTGTCTGCTTGTGCATGATATTAAGGAGATGGCACTTTATGTGACACACAGTTCAGCTATGCAAGCCTTTCGTATTCCTGTCTGCAACACTCGCCTGTTCCGCTGTCAGCTCAAGCACATAATGGATTGTTGACACCACGGCAAGAACAAGACTCAATTAAAACTGGCTCTTTTGACACTGGTATTTAAAATAATGTGAGACATCCATTTTAGTATTTCAGATCACCTCAGCAAAATTGGACACCTGTGAAGAGATATTAATTATAAGGAGTGGATAATAAAATGCCAAACATGCACTTTGCCAAATCTTAGAGAAGGTCTAACGAAACCCCAACCCATTAACCGCCATCTCACTGAAGAGATACAAGTAGACTTTTCAGGAGTGACTGAAACCTGATTTCATCATTGGTTGTACGCTCTCATTTTCCACCCCAGGGGGTGATATGGCCACCCCAGGCGGATGGAGTGCAGCGGGGGGAAACGCTTTGTCACGCGGAATCTGCAAGTGGGGGCTTGGTGGGGGCTCCACAAAGCGACCCTGGACTCCAGAAGGCTAATCACTCATCTGTTAACACCATTTGTGGATGGGCGGGGGAGGGAGAACGTGACATTGGATATCCCCCTCTCCTGAACCTAATTGTTGCATTTCACCACAACAATTGGGCTCAGGTACAGTACGGACCCAGTGGTGAACTCACAGATAATTTTTTATACATAGGGGGGTTCGGCAGGGTTGTGTTTTGGCTCCTACCTTGTTTAATCTCTACATAGATGAGATTCTTGTTGGCATGCAGAGCCCTGATTTCCATCCTCCCTACCTGCTGAATACACCGGTGGGAGTCCTAGCTTTTGCAGATGATGTCATGATTTTGGCAAGGACACCTATTGGACTTTGGAGAGCATTATTAAGGTTCTCTGTGTTGTGCTCGGAGAATAAACTTGTGATAAACAATGGGAAAACCAAAATTGTAAATTGGGGTAGGTCCATGCCCTTCTCTTGGTATCTAGAGGGGACTAACCTCCAAGAGGCTTGAGAATATTGTTACCTGGGCCTTACTTTGAGCCCATCATTGGGCTGGATGCATCATTATAGAGAGGCAAAAATAAAGGCAATGCAGGCCACATCAGCTATAATGAAGTTCCATAGCGTTTATGCTAGGAAATTGTTGTTAGAAACCATCAAGGTCTATAAGGCAAAAGTGGCTGCCCAATTGTTTTATGGTGCAGAGGTCTGGGGCTGGGTGGCAGTGTATTCTATCAATGTCCCTCAAAATAAGTTCTCTGCGACCTTTGGGGGCTCCCCCAGGCTACTCCTGCGACTTTTTTGAGGTTGGAAACTGGATTGCTTAATGTGAAAACAGCTTTGGCTATTAGAACTCTGAGATACTGGAACTCTGAGACACTGAGGTTTCCAGCCCGATAGGGCTGAAGAATGGTGGGCCTGTTGGCTCTGCTGCAGCTGCGTGTCGCAGGCGCGCACCTAAGGGCCCTTAAGTGTGGCCCTTAGTGGGGCCCGAGGGGCTGGGGCAAAAAGCTGGGAACTTGGGGGAATCCTGAGAAGGTGGGAGATTGGTGGGACGATTAGAGGGGTTTATTTTGTGGTGTTTATGTAGAGAGGGGTAGAGGGTGTGGGGTTTTTTTGTATTATACTTTATTATTTTGGGGGTAGGGATGTTTGGAGGGGGAGGGATATGGAAGAAGTGGGTTAGGGAGGAGGGGTGGGGATTTTTTATGGGGGGGGAGGGAGGATCTCCCCCACTGCCAGGGCGGAGCACCCGGGGGGGGGGGCAGCCATGGGGGAGGGAGCAGCCATTGGGGTCATGACACACCAGGGGAGATATGGTCCCAATCGGGGGGAGGTGAGATCAGTGAGATGAGACAGGTGTTTGTTGCGTGTCCCGCTCACTACCCCCCAGGCAGAGAGGCAGGTGATTCTTGGTCAGGGGGCCCCTGGCCCTGTGTTGATGCTGTTAAATGCGAGATTGGTGGTGAATATGGCACCAGGAGGTAATCCTGGACTGTGCCGCCGATCTTGTATGTATCGCGGAAACCTGGCTGGACAATGAGTCGGGGCCTATTCTGGCTGACCTTGTTCCGGCCGGGTATTCCGTGCAGCATTAGCTACGTTCAGAGGGATGGTGTGTGTGTGTGTGTGTGTGTGTGTGTAACCATGAGTTATAAGGAGGGCTGGGTTGTGAGGAGGTACCCGGTGCAATCCATATTAAGTATTGAGGGTCTTCACCTTGTGTTTGATTTGGCGGGTTACAGTTTAGGAGTGCTGCTTCTATACTGTGCATTTACCGATGCAGCAGCCTCCGTACATGCTTTGGCAGAGGTAGTGTCGGGGGTGGTGTTGCGGTCCCCAAAGTCAGTAGTCTTGGGGGACTTCAACATTCACGCTGACTGACCTTGTGGGAGTGGAGCATGAGTTCATGGCTGCCATGGCAACCATGGACCTGTCCCAGTTGATTATCCGCCCGACACATCGGGGGGACATACCTTAGACCTTGTGTTTTGCACTGGCCTTGAGGCAGGTGCTGCGTTAGTGAGGGAGTTATCAGATGTACCCTTGTCATGGATGGACCATTACCTCCTGCAGGCCTCGCTCTTGGCGCATTTTTGCCCACGGAAAGGTGCAGAACTGATTTGAATGGTTTGCCCCTGGAGGTTGATGGAACCAGATTGATTCCGGAATGCTCTGGGTGAGTTACCCTCTGACCTTGATGATTGTTCCATCAATGACCTCGTTGTGTTATGGAATACCTTACTGATTGAGGCCACAGACCAGACAACTCCTAGGTGTCCGCTACCCAGGCGACAGCTCCGGAGGCCTCCTTGGTTCTCCAAGGAACTACGAGTGCTGAAGCATGAAGGGCAGCGGTTGGAGCAACGGTGGCATTGTTCGTGTGCTGAAACCAACAGATTGCGTCATAGAGCCAGTTTACGGGCCTATGCCATAGCTATGCAGGCAGCAAAAACGGGATTTTTTGCTACCTTCATAGCATCCACTAAATCCCGTCCAGTGGAGCTTTTCCGGGTGGTGCGGGGGCTGGTTTGTGTGGTCTCCCTCCGTCTTGGGTTAGAGTCTTCTGCTGTTCGCTGTGACATGTTTGTGGATTATTTTGTGGATAAAATCGCTCAGATCCACCATGACTTCGATGGCACAATTAATACATATGGGGAACTGGAGACTATGGAAGCCTCATCTTGTCCAGTCTTATGGGATCAATTTCAGTCGGTGACGCCCGCCGATGTGGTTGGTGTTTTTGGTGCTGTTAGGGCCACATCTTACGAATTAGATCCTTGTCCGTCCTGGCTGATTAAATCTTGCCGGAAGACAATGGGGCCACTGCTGGCTGGGGTGGTCAGCGCCTCCCTTCGGGAGGGCAGAGTGCTGGGCTGTCTCAAGGAGGCAGTAGTTCAGCCTCTGCTCAAGAAATCATTGCTTGATGTTGACTCCCTTCCCAGCTATTGGCCTGTCTCTAACCTTCCCTTTTTAGGGAAGGTTATTGAACGGGTAGTGGCTCAGCAGCTGCAGGGGCATCTTGACTGCGTTGGTTTTCTGGATCTCTCTCAGTCGGGATTTCGTCCGGGATATGGCACCGAGACTGCACTTGTGACTTTGGTGGATGATCTGCACCAGGAAATGGACCGGGGTCATTCGATCCTGTTGGTTCTATTAGATCTTTCGGCTGCATTTGATACTGTTGATCACAAGATGTTGGTGATGCGCCTGCGGGACTGTGCAGGGGTGGGTGGGACTGTTCTTGAATGGTTCCACCTTTTCCTGACCGGTAAAACACAGCAAGTGGTTCTTGGGTAGTTTTTTTATCATACCGAGACCTCTTGTGTGGAGTCCCACAGGGTTCGGTTCTGTCCCCTCTCCTGTTCAACATATACATGCAGCCACTCGGTGATGTGATCAGGAGGTTCTGTGTGCGGTGTCATCAATATGCTGATGACACCCAGCTGTATCTCTCTTTTTCAACAGACCCAGGCCCTGCAGTCTCGGTGCTTACTCGGTGTTTGACAGTGGTGGGGGACTGAATGAGGGCTAACCGACTGAGGCTGAATCCCGACAAGACGGAGGTGATGTTGGTGGGTAAGGCGATGGAGATGGAGGCCCCTGTTATTGGCAGGGTCTGCCCTCCATTGGTATCCCAGGTATGGAGTCTGGGGGGTGCTCCTCAACCTGCAGCTCTGCCTGGATGTCCAGGTGGAAGCTGTGGCGAGGAGTGCCTTTCGCCAATTACATCTGGTGTGAGGGCTTTGGCTGTTTGTTTCAGACTCTGACCTGGCCACTGTCATCCATGCTTTCATCACGTCTAGATTGGACTATTGTAACGCACTCTATGTGGGGCTACCCATGGTGACGGCTCGGAAACTGCAGCTGGTGCAGAATGCGGCGGCCCGTCTTCTGGTAGGATTGGGCTGCTGGGAGCACATTACACCAGTGCTCCGCTCTCTGCACTGGCTGCCGGTGGTTTTCTGGGTCCGATTCAAGAAGTTGGTATTGGACTATAAAGCCCTAAACGACCTAGGCCCTACTTATCTGCGGGACCACCTCACTCCCCGGATGTTGGATTGACCCCTGCGGTCAACTGGGGGTACCCTGCTCAAGGTCCCCGGGTTCTTCCGGGGGGGCCACGCAGGGAGGGGCATTCTCAGTGGCCACACCATGGCTGTGGAACTCCCTTCTGGTGGAGGCCCGGTTGGCCCCAGATCTTCCCTCTTTTCAGAGAAGTTGTAAGACCTGGCTGTTCTGCCAGGCATTTGGTGGGGAAGATGGGTGAGGGGGTGGAGGGTTTTTGGGTAGAGGGTTATTTTTTTGTTTTTTCCTCCTTTTAGTTGTTTTTAATTGTTGTTTTAATGTCTTCTGAATTGTGAACCACTCCAAAGTCCCTGTGGCAGGAGGGGTGGGGTAGTAAAAATTTTAAAATAAATAAGTAAATAAGATAATGACCGAGTCCTCGTTAAAATATGTGAAGCTGTGTTTGCTGGAAGACATGGGTAGATCTGCTGTTAGGCAATCCCCTTGGCTGAGATATGTTAATTCTACTTTACATAGAATAGGGTTGGGCCACCTCTTGAATACCCATGAAAGATTGGTTACAGAGAGAGAGCGCGCCCTGGTCTCCCAGAGGCTGGAGGATATGGCTGTTGTACGTTGGTCTAGGATGGTACCCCTGTATCAATTATGGAAGGTTTACTTGGGTATAGAAAGTTATTTAAAACTAGATTTGGAATGGCCTTTGGTTAAAGCTTCGTCCAGATTAAGAACTGAACAAATGCTGTCGGCAATGACTAGGGAAAGGAGGGAGTGAATTCCCAGAGACCAGAGGCTTGGCTCGTGTGATTGGAATGTGGTGGAGGATACTGTACATTAGGTTCTCGAGTGTCCTCAGACACAGAAGCATAGGGACCAATACATCCCCTGTGAGAAGGGCTTCTCTTGCCATTATTCCTCTAATAGTACGGAGACTGGCCATCTTCGCCTTTAAATTAGAGGCAGATAGATGTTCTAAGAACGGAGATGAGCTGTGAAGCCCTTGGGGGCCAATTATTATAGGTTGGATCCTTATTAATTTTATCCCTTGTTCGAGATCTATTTTATTCTATTTCATTTATAGGTTTTATTACTGTTATATGATTGTATTATATGTTTTGTTTGTTGCTTGTACCATGTGTATGTTTTTGCAATGGCCATATGGCTACGCAATAAACTGAAATGGATTGATTGACATTGGATATTCTCTCTCTCCCCACTCCTGGGGGCAGTGCAGGGGCTTGCAGTCCCTCCACCCATCTCCCTCTGTCCCTCTCTCTGAGGCCGTGTGGAGCTTGCTCTGCTCCAAGCTCTGGCTTCCTTGAGCATGCTGCTATGAGGCGGAGCCAGCAGGAACTTCAACAGCTCTGGCACTCCAATCCCATCCCTTCATGCCCTCTGTTACCCCTGCTCAGTCCACGCTGCCTGCCCAACACTGGGGACTCCATCCCCTGAATCACAAACGCAGGGGCCATAGCCCCATTATCTGCTCCCATAAATCCCACCAAGATGGGGAACCCCTCAGCTGACACCCTGCCACTATTGCCAGGACTTGATAAATCAGGGAAACTTGCTCCCCTGTTATTCTCCAGTGTCCCCCACAAAGTTTGGGGAAAAGTTACTCCTCTGATCCTCCTCGCCATGCTCTCTGCTTTTTTTTCTCTCTCCTAAGTGAAATCCAGCTCGGTTTTCTGATGCCAAATGTGCCGCAGCTCCTGGTCTGATCTAGCCCAGCCCCCAAATAACAGCGCGCAGCTCCCACTCCTATTGCCATAGGTCTTTTACAGGGATGATGTTGGAGGCCCGTCCTAAATGGTGGCATGGTCCCCCTATGGGCATAACAATGCTTTATGCACGCACACTGACTTATTCATTAGGAAAAGGGAAAACATTACCACAGTTCATTTTTGATGTTCCATTAAGTGTAACATCCCCTTCAGGGGCCAGAGCTCCCTGTGTTGCAGGCCCTGCAGCAGGGTCAGTCTTACCACAGGGTGACTGTCCTGGGCCTCGGTCTTTCCTCTACTCCCACATATTATGCATATGCTGCCCCTTCTAGTTTACTCTTGGGGCCAATGTGTTGAGGGCCTCTCCTGAGTCACTGCGGGCCCTCTGCAGGCGTGGGTTCCCCTCATTTGAGGCTCTGTGGAGCTGTATTTTATGCCAGTGCTTCTCGCACGCATGCTCTCATTTCATATTTATTCATGGACTCCATGTACTGGATTGGGGAGGGCTGCATGGTTGGACAGCCTGTGTTTGCCTGAATCTGGCCCTGTCCACCACCTCCTTCATGTTCTCCACACAGGCAGAACCCTGCCCGGCTCTGATGCGAGGAAACAGAGGAACGGGAGGAGCTAGAGGAACTGGGCTGGGAAGAATGCGGTGCTGATTTTACTGCATGGTACCCTGATGCCTCTCCAGCTGAACTGGGTTATTGTGGCAGGCACTGTGTGAGTTCCAGAGTCCCACAGGGAACCCAGGATAGACACAGCCATAGAGCCCGGGGCTACACAAACAAGACAGACTGATCCCAAGAAGTGGGACCCTAGGCTGAAGTTTACATCACTGCAGTGAACTAGCTAAGGATTGTAAAGCTCTTTGAACACTGAAAGTGTTATATAAATAAAATAATAATAATAATAATAATAATACCTGTCCTAGGTCACTTCTTCCCCTCTTGGCCTACTTAATTAGCCCTTCCTCACCTCCATCCCCCAGCCCCTTGTCCCTTTTGTGCCTAGAGAAACAAGAAAGAGTTGTAAAAACTTTCAAATGGTGAAAGACTGAAGGATAAAATAGAATCATGAAAGCGAGGGAAAAGGAATCTGACTGCTGGGAAAGCTGACTTTTTAATATATATATACACCCACCCACCCCCAATTAAGCAAAGGGAGAGTTTAATTAAAATGAATGGTGATAATAAAAGTTAAAGGAGGGGTGATGGTGGTTGGGGAGGAATAGATATATAATAACCAAGATAAAAAATAACCCCACAACCTACAGAAGGAAAAGAGAAGAAATGAAAGGAATGGAGGAATCAAAAGCAGGTTTTTAGCTACTTTCGAGTTCTCTTGCTCTCTGCTCAGCTTTATTAAAACAATAGGGATGTATTGGGTGCTACAGATGGATGAGCAGTGGGAGAGGAATTTCTTTCTGGAACTTACTTTCAGAACTGGAGAGGCTGCTTTGCATGTGTTTATTTATGCATGACTGCTCCTCATTCAAGGAAACTGGTTCTTTAGCACAGTCTGTAGGGGCTCATGCTTTTAAACACGGAAGGTGCTGGGTTCAAACCCCACTTGTGGTCCACACATGGTGAGGTCTGCTTACTTAGCATTTGCTCACTAGGATCAATTGGTAGTGACCTGCTATGTTGGGAGGCTGCCTGTAAGGGAGCAGGTGGGGAATAGAGACAGAGAGATTCTATCCTTCTATTGCTCTCTTTCTTGGGGGTGGCTATAAGCAGGTGTAGGAGGGCACCTGCCACAGTAAGTACTTCTAAAATGCAGACACCCTGACAGGATTTCCCTCTCTGCTCTTTTGTTTAACCAGTGGAGATACCCATCACCACATTAACCGTTTATATGCTGCGGTCCCGTCCTTCCTAAGCCTCTCTTGCGAGAGGAGCCTGCCTAGGCTTCTAGTCACTTCCATCAGAGGTGAACCCTACCCTGGGCTTCCCAGCTTCTTGTCTTGGCCTTCCCACTTCCTCTCTCATAGGAATGTTTCCTCTGGGAGATTGCCAGCTAAGCCAGAAGCTCAGTTTATAAAAGCTCCTCCGTCCTGTTACTTCGGAGCCAACCAGGCTTTGGGCCAGGCATGGTTAGGGTGCTGGCCCATTCAGGTCTAGATCCTACCAGGACAGCGACAAGGCTTCCAAACATGTTATATTATTTATTTATCTATTTATTTATTTAATCTAGTTTATTATCCTGCCCTATCCCAAGGCTCAGGGTAGGTTACAACATACAAAAGCATAAATAATTAAAATCCTTCATCCCAAACCTCCTCAAACCCTTATCTCAATTTCCTCAAGTCCTATTCATACTTGCCAAACGCCTGGCCAAATAAAAATGTCTTACATTTCCTCTGGAAGATGAGCAGGCTTGGGGGTCTGACGAGCCTCCAGCGGAAGGGAGTTCCACAATACCAGGGCAGCGACTGAGAACACCTCTCTGTGCGCCCTCACTGGATGAACCTGACAGTAGTTTGGCCATATATGTAAATCTAATTCAATTTATTTATTTATATTGATTGGCCGCCCCCTCATGCCTACGGCATCCCGGGGCGGCTCACAATTTTAGCCCAGGGCTGCATTGAACATTTGCATATCTGGTCACAAGGGTGGCTATATATACAAATTGTAGAGGGCACTTATGAGAAATACAGGTTGCAGGGCTGGATTGACTGCGCCACTGCAGCCCTGCAACCTGTATTTCTCATAAGCACCCTCTACAATTTGCATATATGGCGACCCTACCTGACAGGTGGTAAGTATGTGCAAGAGGTTGCTCCCGGCAGACCTCAGAGGCTGTGTGGTGGGACATGAGAGAAGAGGCTGTCTTTCAGTTATGTGGAGCCTATGCTTTCAGAAAGTCCCATTCATAGCCAGAGCCCTCTGTTCTGCATGCACTGGAATGCTCTCCCAGAGGCACTCTGCTAGGCATGCCAGTCTGCTCTCACTTCCTTTTCCTGCTCACTCAGTTGCCTGTTGTTGTTAATACAGCTGACGTTCTGAATTAAGCTGTGTTCATGTTGCTACTAGCTACTCTCTGTGTGTATGTATATATGTGTGCGCGTGCACCACCCGTATCCTACACCATCATCTTCTGAGGAGCAAATGTGAGGTGGTTAAGTGCTTACTGACCCCCCTCCAGTCAGTGCGTTTTGGGTCTAGTGGGCAGCTTTTACCTTCTGGCCAATAACAGACCCAAATCACACGTAGCCTGGGCCAGTAGATTAGCAGGCATGAGATGGAGAGGGCCGTGCAACATCAGGTGCACTAGGAAACTGAGAATGAGGGGTCTGATTCATTAGGGCACAGATCGAATCCTTCAATTTAAAGCTGGGTTGGCACCCGTGGTAGTTTTGTACCTGACACTCCCATAGTCTAAAATGGAAGTGTCAGGCAAAAAATGACTGAAGGTGCCAACCCTAATTTCAAATGACATCACTGGACGTTGTCAGCTTGATGGGGCTTCATCTGAATGGGATCGTATGTCTCTTCTATCTTGGGAGCAATATATCAGGCCCTTGCACCATGTCACAAACAGCAGAGTTGTCGTATGCCAGGAAGTGGCCAGACTGTGGCTCAGGAGCCCCATGGAGCTCTTGATTAGTTCAAGTGCGGCTGGCTCTCGGCCAGGGCTACTCCTGGTTCTGGCACTATCTTTGTTGGAAATACATTCCTTTGGTTGCATCCCCCCTAAGCACCTCATCCTGTTTGTTTGCTAGAAACACCAGGAGTAGACAGACAGATCAGGGAACCCTTCCCCCATCCTATCTGTCTTACTCCTGTCAGGACCTGATTGATCAATCTCCTCCCCCAGGAGATTTCACATCTCTTTGTGTCTCAGAGAGCTTCCTTCCTCCCTCTTGAACACACCTAGTCTTAGGACTTAGCATAGATGTAGGCCTTTCCTATCCTACATGTACTTCCTAATAAAGCTACTTAAGCTTAAGTATGCTTCCTGCCTGCTTATTGATGATTAGCTACTCACACTCCTCTGTAAACTCTGCATTGGGCAAATGGATGCAATGATCTCACAGTCCTTGCATTTCCAACAATCTTAATGGTCCTGTGTCTTACTTCATTGCACTTGAGTCTCAGCAGCCAAAGTGTAGCTGCTCCTCAGAATCTCAGCAGCCAGGACTGCAGAGAATTAGCTCTGTCAGTGAAAGGCAATGCATGAGAGTTTCTGGATAGGGTAGGTTATAAAGCTTGTTTGGAATGAAGATGGGGCTGGATGGGAGAGCTTAGAGGGGTCTGAAATTTACAGCCCTGCTGTTAACATTGAGTTGGGCGTCTGGAAAACATTCTTGACGAGATGCCCCCTGACAATTAAACCCTTCATAGAAACAGCATAGCATTCCATCTGGATCCACCTGTAGTTTCCAAGACTGAGCCAACAGAACAAAAACTATCAATGTTCTCGGCATAATCTTGCTCCCTCACTAAGCAGGGTATGGTGCTGATTTTTTAGGTGGATCTCTTTTGTTTGCCATACTTTCCCATCATGCTAGGGTTAGTAGCAGGAAAGAGATTATCTGCGGCACCATATCTCTGTGTGTATCATAGTGGGGATTCTTAAAAGACCATAAGAAAGTTAGAAGAAATTTCAGTGGGATTCGCAAAACCGTGCCATAGAACCACAGAACTGTAAGAGTTGGAAGGGAACATGAGGATCCTCTAGTCTAACCTCCTGCTTGGATGCAGGATGACTATAGCTACATAGCCAATTTGATGGAGCTTCATTTTCATGACGGTGGACCCAGTATAGCCTCTGTGCTGGGATGATGTTCTGGGACATACTGTGGATTGGAGTGAAATTTATTGTAAAGGCTGTTGCTACTAACATTTTGTTTCCTGTCCCCCACTCTCCCTTTTCTTTTAACCACATTTCCCAGAAACCAAGATAATGGTTTTCTCCCTGTTTCATAAGTCAAAACCAGACCCAAAACCAGAGGCTTATCTCAGAGTCACATATAAAGAAAAATACAGTAGGTTGGATCAGTTCAAAATCCCAGTGTTTGATGGGAGATGCAGTTCCAGTGGCATTCTGCTTTAGGGAAGACTATTTATTAGAGTTCACTTCCCATCATGTGCAGCTATGGTTGAATCATAGAATCAAAGATGTGGAAGGGGCCTTGAGAGTTATCTAGCCCAACATCCTATCTTGCAGGACGTGCACAGCTACAATAGCCCTGACATGACTGTCCAGCTTCTTTTTGAAAACCTCCAGCAACAGAGAGTTTACAAACGTCTGTAGACAATTTGTTCTATATTGCCAAACAGCTCTTACTACCAGAAATGTTTTCCTAATATTTAACCAAAATCTACCTTCTTGTAATTTGAGCCCATTATTCCTGTCCTGCCTGCTGTAGCAAAAGTCTTTGCCATCTTCTCCGTGGCAGCCCTTTAGATATTGAAGACTGCTGTCATGTCTCCCCTGAATCTCTTCTTTGGTAGGATAAACATACCCAGTTCCTTCAGTTTTTCCTTATCAGACTTGCTTTCCAGACACTTAATCATCTTTATTGCTCTCCTCTGAACCTGCTCCAATTTATCAATGCCCTTCTTAAAATGAGGTGCCCCAGACTCAACACAGGACGTCCTGCCAGGAAATCTCACCAGGGCGGAATAAAGTGGCATCCCTTCTGAAAAACCCAAAACAAATCTTCAATGGTTTTATTTTGTCCTTGAGGGGGTTGTTTGTAATTCAAGGTCATCTTGGTTTTAAGCATCTCTCCACTTTCCTCCATTTTTTTGTATGTCGTCAGTCTTGAGCCTTTGTGTGGGCTTTTTTTATTTGTCTCTTAGGCTCCCATGACTGATTGCTTCCCTCATATCAGTTATTTTAGTGAAAACAAAACTGCAGGATGAAAGCATAACCTTGAAACTTTCCAAACACAGGCAATCTTACTTTCTGTGTCTCTTTTGTGTCCAGTCAGATGTGATAGAAGCTTTCTATCTCCCTTTCAGCTGGAATCTTTTGCTCTTCCACAGGCAGCAATCATCACAAAGCCTTGTCATAAATAACACAGAAACCATTCCAAATACAATGCTCTAAGTATTGTTGTTTGTGCCTCAACCCTTTTATATAGGAATGGAAGGGGTTTTTTGCACTATGGGTTCCGGTAATGATAACCCTTTCAAAAGACACTGTTATTTCCAAGTGGGTTTTAACAAGCCAGAAGCCTCCATCTGCCACATATGACTAAAGCCGTGGTTAACTTGGGATGTGTGGCACTTCATTAAAGAACACTGTTTTAGTCTGAAAACAATTTGAAGCTATTCCTGAAAAATATCTCTTGTTCAATTTGGAAGGGAGTTTAAATAACATTTCCCCCAGTTACTTTACACACTGTGGAAAGAAAGAACCATCTTCCCATCACCAAATAACTGGACATAGTGAATTAAAGTTCTAGTTCAGTGAGTTGAAAGGACTGAATGGAAAATTAAAGTTAGTTATAAGGGACAGAACATTAGCCATCCATCTGCAACGAGGGCAGAAGCATTTTGGATTCTGTTTATCTTCAAGACATTATTACAGTGCTGCCTAGAGCTACTGTTCCTGAACTATTTGTCTGTGTTGACCCCATGTAAAGACTTAAATATAATTATGTGAACTCCGAGAGCAACAAAGACATGCAAAATATATCAAGGGTACAGGCCTCCGCCATTAATGCTAATAGGATTAGAGCCATTGATTTCAATTGTGCAAGACTGCACCCGAAATATCAGTCCTGATTGTGACTCCATCCACAGAGCCTACAGCTCCAGCAAGGAGTCAGTTTTGGAATGACTGACTAGATGCTCCAACCAACATCAAGAATTGTTGATGATTCCATTGTTCTAGACTTGTAGCTAAGAACAGATCTTGTCCTGGGAAGCATTCATATTAAACAGACAAAGGAGAAAAAAACTGGTGGTAAGTGGGTAGAGGCACAAAGTGCTGAAGAAATTTGCCAAGGTCAAACAGCAGGCCCAGGTCAGAATGCAGAATGGAACAGAATTCTCCTGAGTTCGAGCTCCACCACACCCTATCGACTGACCCATGCCACCACTCTTCACTTGATTCCTATGTTAAATGAAAGACTGCGTCATCCCTCATGTCTCATCCCTGCCTTTGGAGTCCACTGACAGTGCTTTCTGTTGGTACCATCTGCCCTCCCAAGTTTCTACAACAAGGGTGCACAGAGAGGTGTTTTTGGTGGCTGCTCCACAGTTATGAAACTCCCTCCCCTTGGAGATTTGTCTAAGCCAGAGCCTGTTCATCTTCTGGAGGGAATGCAAGTCCTTTTTGTTTGGCCAGGCATTTGGCAGGCAGGGCTAGGGTCAGGGAACTGCAGTTTGGGAGGGGAGGTCTTACTTGATATTATTTAGTTTTCTTTGCTATATTTTAAAGGAGTTTGGGGATTTTATTTGGTTTATTTGAGAACTTGTTATTTTATTGTTGTGTTTTGTTACTTGCCTCAGCTCAAACCTTAAGGGAAAGGCATGATAAAAATATGAGTAAATAAACTAAACCAGCTAACTCCAAAACATTAATACCTCAGCAGAACCTATAAACATTGCACATTCCCTCATTGTAGTCATGGGTCACCAAGTTGCATTTAACAGCAGAAAAAGCCTGGGTAATTTTGATCTGTTGTTCAAAGCCCTTAATACGGTTTGTTTTTCTAATGGGACTGAAAATGCCTCTCTTTGTTTGCCATGCATATCCCAAACACTCCTTGCTTATTTTACAGGATCCTTCCATATTATTAGCATAGAATTATCTTCTTGTTTAACACAAATAGAATGTTTTCTCGCTCCAGCGTTTATGGCTGTGTTCACCCAATATGTGATTAAGTGTATTCTACTAACTTCCTTGCACTATATAACCTGTGGCATTACTAACAGCAGGCGTCCACTCTCCTATGATTAGCTAGGTCCTAATCAAACTGTGTGTAAGAATCTAGAAATAATAGATTTATTTTCTGGGTACCACTCTCCTTTCCTGGGCTAAATGGCTACTGAATGCTTTTGTTGTTAAGAGTGATCATTGATGATAAACTCCTTCCCCCCACTTCTGGGGTCCTCATAGCCCAGTCCTCTTCCTGCTTCTGGGTTTCAAACTATGCTGAACAGAATATTTTCAGAGCTGACTTTAAATGGGGCTTTGCAATGTAGGATCCAGTTGAATGTATCAAGTTTCTCTCTCTCGTTGTCAATATTCTCGTATCATATATTTTTTATTTATTTTATTTTTTCAAATTTATACCCCGCCCCTCCTGCAAACAGCTCGGGGCGGCTTCCAACAATAAAATATACATAAAAACAAATATAAAACAATTTAAAATACATCAAAAATACAGGGGCCCGGGATATATTAAAACAATAGACAATAAGCAGGGTAGGGGAGATAAAAACCCTAACCCACTCCCCCCCACACCCCAAAGGCCTGGGTGAACAGCCAGGTTTTACAATACCGCCGGAATGTCAACAGGCTTGGGGCCAGGCGAGCTTCCTCCAGAAGGGAGTTCCAAAGGCGCGGCGCAGCCACCGAGAATGCCCTCTCCATTGTGGCCCCCACGCTTTATGCGGGGAACCTCCAAGAAGGCACCCCCGGCCGACCAAAGGAGCCGCTCTGGGGCACGGAGAGCGAGGCGGTCCCCGACGTACGAGGGGCCCAGACCGTAAAGGGCCTTATAGATCAACGTCAAAACCTTGAACCTAGCTCAATACGCTATTGGCAACCAGTGCAGAGTCTGGAGCACAGGTGTAATGTGCTCCCAACGACCCCTCCCTGTAAGGAGACGGGCCACCACATTCTGCAGCCTCCGAACCAGGAACAAGGGAAGCCCCACATAGAGTGCGTTGCAGTAGTCCAGCCTCGAGGTGACGAAAGCATGGATGAGGGAGGCTAGGTCTGGGCTGGAGACAAATGGACGCAGCCTTCGCACCAGATGCAACTGGCGGAAGGCAGCCTTAGCAACTGGCTCCACCTGCCGCTCCAGGCGGAGGTCTGCATCCAATATCACCCCCAGACTCCGGACCTGCTGCGCTATGGGAGGGCGAAACCCCCAATCAGGGGGGCCACTACCTCCCTCGCTCTCCCCACCAGCATCACCTCCGTCTTATCGGGGTTGAGCTTCAGTCTGCTCTGCCGCATCCATTCCACCACGGCCTCCAAACACTGGGATAGCAACAAGACAGCTGGGTCTGGGTCAGTTGAAAAGGAGAGTATCATCAGCATATTGGTGACACCGCACCCCGAACCCTCTCACGACCTCCCCCAAGGGCTGCATATAAACATTAAATAATAATGGAGACAGAATAGAACCCTACAGAATGCCGCATGATAAGGCGCAGGGGCAGGATGTCTCATCCCCCAGCACCAACCGCTGGCTTCTCCCCGAGAGGAATGAACGGAACCATTCAAGAACAGTCCCGTCCAGATCCCCCAGGTCACGCAGTCGCCTCAACAGCAGCCCATGGTCCACGGTGTCAAAAGCGGCCGAGAGATCTAGCAGGATGAGAAATGTTGAACATCCTGCATCCATCTCCCGGCGGAGATCGTCGACCAAGGCCACCAATGCCGTCCCAGTGCCGTAGCCGGGGTGGAACCCAGATTGAAAAGGGTCTAGGAAGCCGATGCTATCCAGATGTACCTGGAGCTGGAGTGCCACCGCCCGCTCAATAACCTTCCCTAAAAAGGGAATGTTAGAGACAGGTCGGTAACTGGTGACCACATCCACGACCAAAGATGGTTTCTTCAGCAGGGGGTGCACCACAGCCTCCTTGAGTCTGGGTGACAACCTCCCCTGCTGCAAGGACGCATTCACTACCCTCGCCAGCACTGTCCCCAACATCTCCCTGGAGGCTTTCACCAACCAGGACGGGCATGGATCGAGTTCGCAACAGGTGGCTCTCACAGACCCCAAGACATCCACCGCCTCGGCTGGCATCACTTCCTGAAACTCCCCTCACAAAGCTGGACCGGACAGGGCCTCCATCACCTCGCACTCGCCCCCTACTGCCCCTAATCCAGCATCAAAGTCGCTCTGAATCCGAGCAATCTTGTCTGTGAACAAGTTGACAAACTCCTCACAGCGGGCCTGGGACAAGTCCCCATCCAGGCAGAGGGAGGCCAGACTAACCAGCCCCCGCACCACCCGAAACAGCTCCGCCGGGCGTGACTTCGCAGACGCTATGAGGACAGCAAGGAACTCCTTCCTTGCAGTCCTCACAGCCTCAACATAGGACCGCAAATGGGCCCTATGGAGAAGTCGGTCGGAGTCAGATCGAGTCCGATGCCAGCGTCGCTCCAGCCTCCTGCCTACACGTTTCATACACCGCAGCCCCTCGGTAAACCAAGGGGCCCTGCGGTGACGAGACCGAGGCAGACGGCGTCTCGGAGCCACCCTGTCGATGGCCTCCTCCAGCAAGCTGTTCCAACACTGGACCAGCTCATCCACAGAGTGACCGTCCAGGTCCAGGGTTAACTCCCTCAGGACCTCTTGGAACCTGGATATAGGTGTCAGTGCATCCTGAATACTTCAGAGACTTACACTAGCAATATTTGGTTGCTAGTGTCATTCATTATTATTTATTATGATTACTTACAAAGTGACAGTCATGTGCCTCGCACAGCACCATTGTGATTAGAAATGGGTCCCTGAGGGATTTACAATCTAGGATCGACAAGGAAGAGGAGGGGCACAGGGAGAGACAGGGATATATACATAATGTTCACAAGTTGCAGGCGCACTTGTCCTTAGTTTAGTTACAAGGGGAGGAGTGAGATCCTGAAGGATTAGATGCTGAAGGATATATATATATAGTGTAGGGGTGTTTTTAGACAAGTGCCCCCCCCCATCATGCATGTTGCAGGGCTGCATAGGGCGCTAATGATAATAAGTGGGGAGGAGGCGCTTGTCTAAAAACACCCTATGTCCCGAATCATCATCAGTAGCTTTCTTGATCTTGGGACCCAGATATTTAGCTTGTATGAATCAACCTGGAATATAGTGACTGCTCTTGCTGGACTGGAGACCCCCATTTTTTTCCAGGACAGAAACAGAATTCTCCTTCACCTTCACACCAATACACTTTCCTGGCAGCCATTATTTACATATAGACCTAGTGGAGAAGGGAAAACCAAAGGCCAAGGAGGATTCAAAGCCTACACCAAAACCTGCAGATGGACTCCTGCCTGTCTGACCTTCTTTCACTTCCCTACTGTTTAAAGGATCTAGCCGCGCCTCTCTTGACATCATTTCCTGTTGTGAAAAGCAGATCCATCCCCCATCCTGCTATATAAAAGAGCTCAATTGCCTAGCTGGGCAGTTTCTTCAGGAAAGCCAGAGGCCAGCTGTATAATGCACTACACAGCTCCACTGAAGTCAACAGACTTGTGTCATTTTTCACTCCCAAGAATGTGCCCCCTCCAAGCATTTAGGCTGTCTTTGTGATGTAATCTTTTTCCATCCATAAAATTTGTCAATGTTGAAGATAAACAAACCAAAAAAACCAACAAAAAGTTGATGAACAGGCAAAGCTGTGTGACTTGTATATGGGCCCCCTTTTTGGGTACAAGAACACCACTTTACTAGTGATGTCAGCCCCTTGTAAAGGGAACTCCACCCTCGGAGACCACCAATTACCTCCTCCCTCTTCGCAGATGGGGGCTTCTTTCATCATGGGCCAGATTGTGCCATAAACAGCACTGCCAGCGCCGTGAACTAATGGGAGATGTAGCTCCAGCTGCACCCAGCCTTACAGGCCTGGCTATATATCACACTTCACCTCCCATCTAGTGCAGCTGTGGTGGCTGGCAACCTCATAGGGAAAAAAAAATGGAGACAAACCTCAAATGGGTAATTTCCTTTAATGCTTCCTATTACTGAGGAGCTGTCCAAAATTTGAGGTTTTGAGCATCTCTCCATTCATGGGATAAGAGGAAGAGTCCTGTCATGGATCGGTAGCTGGTTAAAAGATAGGAAACAAAGGATAGGAGTAAAACTGTTATTTTTCAAATTGAAGAGGTAAACAGCAGGGTGCCTCAGAGGTACCAGTATTGTTTAACTTATTAATCAATGGTCTGGAAAAAGCGGTAAAGAGTGAGGTGACTTAATTTGAAGATGATACCAAATCATTCAAGATAGTTAAGACCCAGGCTTGCCATGAGGAACTACAGAGGGATCTTGCACGACCAGGTGAATGGGCATTAAATGGCAAATGAAATTCAGTCTTGATAAGTACAAGGTGATGCACATAGGGAAAAATTATCCTCACTTGACATACATGATGCTGGGTTTTAACCTTGATGTAGGCACTCAGGAGAAGGAGGAATCATTGTAGATTTATTCATTCCTTGAAGACATCAGCTCAGCATGTGGCAGCAGTCAAAAAGGCAAACCGGATGCTCGGCATTATTGCGAAAAGAATAGAGACTAAAAGGGAAAGTATCATAATGCCACTATCTAAATCTCACACAGTCTGTGCTTGCCTGGGTGCAGCCCTAGAGATGGGGAGTCTTTTTTGCCGTACAGCTAACAGTCATGGATTGCTCTTCTCTAAAGTCACTTTCCTCGTTAGTTTGATTCATGCATGGGGAAGGGGGAGATTGATGAATTGCCTTTACAGTGGCATGTAACGCTTCAGAATATTGCAAGATTAAATGAGTCTGCCAGGAAGATGGGCTCTACTTGGGGACAGCCATTTCACCGAGCACCTACAGAGTGCTGGGATTAGGGGAGTTTTTAGAGGAGCACAGAATTTCATGGATTAGTGCTTAATACCGCACATTGAAACCGTTCTTATTTTAGTCTGGATTTAATGTTTAGAAGTGCATGTTATCGCGGATTTAGAATTAATCTGCATTTAAAGTAAACCACTTTTAATGAAATGCAGATTTAAATGTACTATTTAAATCCGCATTAACGTTAAAAACAAATTTTAATCTGCGAGTTTATGAAACTGATTTTAAATGTTGAAAATTCCACCTTAAATGCGCAATTAGTATTTAAACATGAACCCTTAATCCGCATTAGATTTCTCTGGGTATTTTCAGATGTTACGAGACCACGCTCAACCACAGTCAGTACCCTGTGGTGGGGAATGGCCTTGTAACGTCTGTTGGGGAACCGGAAGTTCCCCCCCAGATGTTAACCATGCTCAATCACGGCGGGGAATCACATTCACCATGCCATCAACGGAACTGGTGGGGCCGGCGCTGATCGCATGGTGAATGTGATTCCCCGCCGCGATGAAGGGGCCCATCTCGTCTGGATGGCAACCACAGCCCGGAATCCCCGGCGGGATTCCGGGCCATGGTCAATTCGGGCCGGCGCTGCGGCCACATTGGTCGCAGCGCCCACCCATCTTCCCAGAGGGCGGGCGGCGGGGGAGTGTGGGGAGGGTGGGGCCTTGTGGCCGCATGTTGTGCCACGCGGCCCCTCCCCCTCCCCAATTCCCCGCCGGGATCAGCCGGCACGTCTGCTGGACTTGATGGGCTGATTCCGGCGGGGAATCAGAAGGGTGATTCCGGGACAGGGTGAATGCCGCCCTGTCTCGTCTGAAATCACCCTCTAATCCACATTAGTTGTCTCGTCTAAAAACATGGTAGAGGGCTATGTAGCCAGGAGGGGAGGTAAGAACTAGTTCCCTCTCACTCCTACTCCAGCTGTTCTGAGTTAATTTGGAGTGAACCCCCACTTCAGGCTACTGCCACTTTAGAGGGTCTCAGGCAGGAGCCTCAATGCAAGCTGCTGCTGAAAGTTTCTTTTCTGCCAGGGTCCTAGCGCTGCTAAGAAATTTTCAGGGGGAGGGAGTAATGGTGGGGGCAGCAGAGCGCTGGCGACGCTCCCACTCTCTTCCCCACCCACTCTGAAAATGTCCTAGCAGCGCTCATGCTGCTGCTCACAAACAGCCTAGGCTCCACAGAGCTCCCTTGCTCCAAGGTAGCTAATGCTATGCCATTGTGCTGCATAGGGATGGGCTGCCCCAGTGCTGGCTGTGTCAGCCCACCTCACCGCAGGTGGCCCATCTGTCTAAAGGCAGCCCTGCCAGATGTGCATATGGAGTGGGGTGTGGGTGTCAGTCCCTCTGGTGGCACTCCGGGCCATCCACTGCCAGCAGTACGGGCTGGCCAAACATGGGGTACCGGCCTGAAGTGAAGCAACTGCCTGTTTGATGGGTGGACCCACACTGCTGCTCCACTTTTGGCCGGTCACTGCTCTGGGCAACACCATAGAGTTGTGGGCACCAGCCTAGTGTGTTGGGCAAGCGCCTGCAACTCTATGGTATGGGGTGGGAAGACCGTGTGCTGGGGAACCTGCCCAGTCCATATGAAGCCCACCCAGTTGGGGCTTCAAATGGGTAGCCGCTCTGGGGGTGGCTGCCTCTGCATCTGTCTAAAAACACCCATTGTCTTAATCTCAGTCCTGGAGGAATTTAGCAAGCAAGAGGTGGGTAAATATTCAGTGTGTCTATGCAGATGCTGGGGGAGGTTGTGCGCAGCTGGGGGGGGTTCATGGTCATCAATATGCTGATGACACCCAGCTGTATCTTTCTTTTTCAACCGACCCAGGTCCTGCGGTCTCGTTGCTATCCCGGTGCCTGGCTGCTGTGGGGGATTGGATGAGGTCAAGCCGATTGAAACTCAGTCCCGCCAAGACAGAGGTGTTGTTGGTGGGCGGGGTGGGAGGTCTGGGAGAGGAGGATGCTCCCAGTATTGGGTAGGGGTGGGACACTAGGGAGAAAACCAGATACCGGATTTATCGGTATTGGATCTCCCCGGTATCTGATTTACTGCTATCGGCATACCAGTTTTTTGACATTGGCTGGTTTACTGGGTTTTTTTACATTGCGGCCATTTATTTCAATGGTAGCGATGTAAAAAAAATGGTAAAGCGGCCAATGTTAAAAAACTGGTATGCTGATACCAGTGATTATTGGATTAATCCGATATACCCGATTATTGGGTGTATCGGATTAATCCGATACCCCCATGCCTAATATTCGGGGCAGCCATCCTCTGTTGGTCTCTCATTTGCAGAGCCTGGAGGTGCTCCTGGATGCACAGCTGCACCTGGATCTGCAGGTATTGGCTGTGGCCAGGGGCACCTTTCGCCAATTATATCTGGTGAAAAGACTCTGTCCGTATATCTAGGACTTTGATCTCACTACTGTCATCGTGCATTCATCACCTCAAGGCTAGGCTACTGTAATGTGCTCTACGTGGGGCTGCCCATGGTGATGTTCTGGAAGCTGCAGCTAGTGCAAAATGTGGCAGCCCGCCTGCTTACTGGGACGGATCGCAGGGTGCATATTATACCAGTGCTCCAAGCATTGCACTAGCTGCCTATTGTTTTCCGGGCCCGATTCAAGGTGCTGGTTTTGACCTATAACGCCCTAAACGACCTGAGCCCTGCTTATCTGAAGGATCGCCTCACTGCCTGGGTGGCCCCTGGGGGACGCTCTCCTGGAGGTCCCGCATTATTGGCGGGTCTAGACAGACAGGAGGGCGTTCTTGGCAGCAGCTCCATCATTGTGGAATGCTCTCCCAGTGGAGATCTGTCTTAGCCTGGATCTCCTTGCCTTTCGCCGGCAACATAAAACCTGGCTTTTCCATCAGGAGTTTGGCGGGTGGGAGGAGGGGGAATGGGTTAGTTGGGGTGTGGGTGGGATACTGGTTTTTGCACAGATTTGGTTTTGACGATGTGTGTTTTTATACATTTATGCTTTAAATGTTTTATTGTTTTCCTGTTTATTGTAAACCGCCCCAAGTCGCCATTGGGTGAGAGGGGCGGGTTTAAAATCATAAATAAGTAAATAGGCAGAGTATTGACAGTAGTCCTTTATTTTCTGGTGGACAAAGATGAACATGCAATAGAGTGGCATGAAGTATTTGAATTTATTGTGTGGGGCAGAGACCTCTCTCCCCTCATGTCTTCTCAGCGCCAGGCACATTGCTGGCACTGTAAATAAATACATAAATGAAACCAGATGGAACAGCAACATTTGTTGATGTGGGCATCCTATTCTCTCTGAAACGTGGAAAATGAAATCAAAACCATAGGAAAAAGGTTTCTCCAAAACTGGGTGCTCTCAGATGCAAGAGTCCCCTGTCACAGACTCTTAGTGGTCAAGGTGAAAAGATTTTTTGATCCCACTCCATAACCCAGGCAAAAAGGCAGAATCTTTGTAAAATCTCCCTTTCTTAAAAAGGTATGTTTACCACCGCTCTCCGCCCTGCTGCTCTCCTGTATTTTGGTGTGGTTCCGTAGTCAAGCAGGAAGCTCCTCTCTGTTCCAGCAGCTAGTTTCCCTAGAGGGGAATTGGACCCTTCAGCTACTCACTTCCTTCAAGACTGGGAGGGGGGAGCTGAAACCCCTAGTTACCCACGGGACTCAGCACAGCGGGCAATAATAGGTGACAAGAGGACCGGGCTTGGCTCTCAATCTTGAAAGAAGAAGCTGAGGGGAGAGCTGAAATAAAATAGTAAGTTTATTATCCTCGATTACTATCCCCCATTCTGGATAGTTTGGTGGTTATCTGGCTGTCAACCAATTGCTGCCATGGCTAATGGACAAACCAAATAATACTGCAACAGTTAACTGGTTTACTGCGTTACCATATTTTCAGGCAGCGGCAGCTGCCTGAATACTTAAATGTACAGCCACTCTTCATTATAAACAGGCGACTGCTGAAGCCCCAATTTTGCAAAGACCGCTTGACCTAC
>QEPC01010217.1:5215635-5240307 GCA_003113815.1 Sphenodon punctatus
TAGTACATATATATTACATGTATGTTGACGATAAAATATTAAATATTGCTCTAAGCGTGAATTAATTTCTATGTTTTTTGGAGTTTATGTTTTGTTGCAATGTATGAAGTGGAAGGTGTTTTGAATTGTAATTGTACTGAATTGTGTTTTTGTGTGTATTTTAAGAAAACTCTTGTACATTTAAGTGTCTTTTTAAACTGTTAAGTTTTTTGTTTTGGTGAATTATCATGTAACTGAACATTACTGTTACTGGTCTGACACTAGGTCCAAAGGGGCCGGGGAGTAAGCAGAAAGGAGCTACCTAACAGAGTCAGACCAATGGTCCATCTTAGCCCAGTACTGTCACAATGTGACACAGCAGCAGGGTTTCAGATCCAGCTCTCCAGCAGAGGCCTCACCCAGGCATGTTACCCAAGACCCTCCAGAGTCTCACCCAGGCATACTACCAGAGAGCCTGAATCAGAGATGCTGGGGTTTGAACTTGGGACCTTATACATACAAAGCATACACTCTACCAGCTGAGCCATAGCCCACCCCAAAGGAAAAGAATTATGGAGCAAAGTAAATAGCAATATGGTAAACAGGACACTGTGGTATTGTGCAATAACATGGTAAAATGGTTAACAACGAAACAATAAATTCATACCACTCAGTAACCGGTCCTTGCCAGAGTGGATCAGATACTGTCTGATTACCAGACAACAATTTTGGCTGTTGCTGAGGGTTCTGGCCACTCCCATATGGGCCTCTAGATAAAAGTGGAGAAAAAGCAGTGCCCAAATGACAGCTTAGATGACTTCACATTCAAATGAGAAATTAAAACTGGCAGAATCTTGTGCCTTTTCCACATGGGACAAAACGCTTTGCTATGGTGGAAAATGAAAATTGAGTAAACTGGGTTTAAATGCTAATTCTGACTCAATGCACTTTGAGAACGGTACAGAATCCCAATCAGAGACTCTCACGTCTTCCAAACAGCCATTGTCACCACTGTAGTGGCCACACTAGCTAATAAAGGGGAATCAGACAAAATGTTACAAGCTGACGACAGAAATCAGATATCACTTTTAATGGAGACAATATAGCATTTATCTTCCTGCATTGGATTTTCCCAAAAACTAACTGTACGTTTTTATCTGTCTGGTTTAATCATGAGATCTAGGTGAGGCAACTCTTGAGTAGTCATTAGAATGATGACACACAGCTCTCACTTATGAATAATGCACCAATAATAATAACCCTTTCTTGTACGTGAACTTTCAAGAATTCACCTACGGATCTATTCAGGGCTCTGTCAACTGTTTGTCTGAAAGAGTAAACCCTTTAAAAGATTGAAGTGTTTGACTCAAAATGTAAACAGTCAAGACTGCTGTTCTTGCTTTATTGGTAGGTTGAGGGGATATTGACCATTGCTGAATTAATGAAGCACTTTTCCGACTTAGACCTTCAGCTTACTTAAATCACTTTATACCTCATTGGTTTTATCAAGCCACTGGGAATAAACAGGAAAAAAACCCTAACACCGCAGAAAACTCATTCTTCAAGACTTCTAGTAAGCACACAGCTTGCTGAAAAACAAGGGAGACTGGCCTGTCCTATATTGAATGCTTTCATTGCTTAGTTTTGATTCAAACTGATGGGATACCAACTGTGAGAATGATAGAAAGCATCTGCTCATAACTATTTTCTGTAATATTTGGTCATGTTAGGTTTCATGGAGAAGGGCAAATTATCTTTTTGTCTCCCATCCCCCTATTGGTTTGAATTTTTAAATTTATTTGGTTTCTACTGAGTTCACAATGCTTTGTGTTTATTTTCTGCAACTGAGTTTTCTGTCAGGAGTATTGGCTGAATATTACACAGAAAACAAATTTCAAATTCACAGTCACAAACCAAGGCGCAGGAATGCATCAGATGACCACTACATTAAATCAAAATACTAGCAAACACAAAAAATGGCCCCAACAAAGAACTACTCATAGATATTACTTGGGGAACAATTGCTACAAATAAATGTATTCAATGCCATCAACTCTTGGGTCCCCCACTTACTTCTTCATTGGATCAAACACAAACAGCCTTTCATGGCCCAATTTCCACCCAGCCTATCATCTCTCATACTCTCTTTCAAGACGTTGACTCTTACCACCATTCAGTCAAAGGCACCAGCTTTATTGTCCATGTGTTAAGTTTATCAAAAGACACATGAAGACTTTAAACTGAACCCCTGCTTTCCTTGCCTTTTATGAATGGAGGAAGGTTCCTATAAAACAGCTTAAAAGCCACCGTATCCTTTAAATTGACCCGTAGCTCTTTCCATTATTGAGGGCTTTTTCTAACATGCAGCTGCCTAGGAGACATATTAGGCTCATTAGCCCCAGGTATAACCTGTAAGGTATATATAATGGATAGACTGGCTGTTGCAGGAGGGACTTAATACTGCAGTGACTCAACTCACAGAAGTGGGTTCCTCAGGGAAATTAGCCACACTCCCTTATAGGGGCAACTATTCAGGCACTTTAAGTCTGGCCTCCACCTCCCTTGCAGTCAGCCCAGTTTGCCTGGTAGGGGCATCTCCCATTTCCAAGGGGGTCCCCTAGGGTTGCCACCCCACTGCAAAGATTCTGCCCACCAGGGCTCAAAGTTCCTACATGGAATGCTCCCACCTGTCTCCAGCCGAGTCCTCTCCCTCTTAGCTGTCTCTGGCTTCATGTGGACTCCTGCTCTGCAGTGTCTTGGACTTTCCACATCAGGGCCCATATGATGCTCTCAATCCAAGCCTCCCTGGCTCTTCACTCTCCTCTGCCTTTCCCACTGTCTCTGGGTCATGGGTTTTTCAAGCCCTGCTGAGTCCAGCTGTCAATTAGGCACGTGGCTTGATTCTTAAAGGGCCCGCTGTCATGCCACAGTCTTAATTCCATAATAATAGAACCTCTGGTTTACAAGAAGGGTTAGGCACTTGCAAATTCAATCATGCACTAAAAAAAAAATGGAAATTGCAAGTTAAGGCTCCTGCCTTAACTTCCATGCCATGTTGTAGTATAGACAGTAGTCTCACATATTGTGCTCATTTACATCTTAGGGCATTTATAGACGAGGCGGAAATGGCGGCTGATCCCTTTATCAGCTGCCATTGTTGCCGCTCGTCTAATCCACCGGCGCACTTAACGCTGGATCAGCGCCGCGTGAAGCCGGGCCGGCGATCCTGCCCCCTTAAAGGCGGATTGCCACTGTGCCAGCTTCATGCCGCACTTCCTGGTTCTTTGGGCGAGTGTGCATGCGCAGAAGGGCGCGCATGCGCACAAATACTCTACGCCGTGTCTGATGCTCTTTTGAGCATCAGACATGGCGTAAAGAGGAAGGTGGGTGCCCAATCCCGCAACTGAATGATCCCGCTTGTGAGCGGGATTGTCTATAAACGTCCTTAGGCGCCATGCACCCACACTTTGCCTTCGTCTTTCAGCCCCAATCCTCTTCCTCTTTGCAGGTTGGGGGCAGGACTGAAGCTGGGGACAGGAGAGCGTGAGCTGGCCCCTCATCCCCTTCGTTTTCTTTTTAAGAAGGAGAGAACTTAGGAATTCTGGTTCCCACCTCTTCTCCCCCTCTAATCTACTTGGTCCCAGCCCTGTAACAGAGAACTCAGGACTTCTGGCTTCCAGCCTCTCCACCCCACTCTAATCCAGTAGGCTGCACTCTCTTCATAGGCAACTCAATAGTCCCAGTTCCAAGCCTCTTCTCCTCTCCTGCTCTCAGCCTTGTAACAGATAGCCCAGGAGACCTGGATTCAGGTCACCCCTCTAACTTTGTAGCCCCACTCCCATCATAGAGAACTCAAAAGTCCTGGGAAATACAATGTTTGTCTGCATGTGTCATATGGAACAGAATTGTCTGTGTGGAATGACAAAAACAACAAAAAAACAACAGGAGAGAAAATGGAATAACAGGGTGGGAGGCCATTGGGAGTGAAAGGATAGGGAGTGAGCTATGGTAAGTGTGTAAAATAATAGGACTGGTTCCTCAGATACCCCATCATTTATTTCACTCAGAACCTTATTATTGTAACTATTTCTAATTCCCCATGTCATTCCACCCACTTACTTGATCCTGCGCACTCTTTGTATTTTCCCCTGTCATTCCAGCCATTCCACTTACTGCATCTGGTGCCTTCCTCGTCATTTCACACCCTCTTGCCTTCCCTATGTACTCTCAAAGAGCAACTGTGTTGTATAATTTCACAATCACTTAATTGGATGTTGGAATGACACTAGTATTTATTTAGAAATTGGCACTTCTGTTGCCTCCATTCCTTCCAATGGCCATTCCATTTTATTAATTTCAATGCATACACTTCTCACTTGCTGCCCCCCATGCCTGGAACTCCCACCCTGTCCACATCCGCCTTGCCCCCTCCCTTCATACCTTCAAATCCTCTCCTTAAAACTCACCTCTTTCGCTCTGCTCTGTCTGACTCTTTATTCTGCTGAGCCACTATTTCCTATACCTATGGTCTGTTTACCCTTATCCTTGCCACATGGACCTGCCTGCTGTCATTCTCATCGTAACCAAGCCAAGTACGTACACCTGAGACCTCACATCTTCATGAATGTTAGACCCCTTCTCTCTCCCTCTGTTCCCCTTCCTATGTCTTTTCCCCAACTCCTGTGTCTCAAATTGTAAACCCTAGGGGCAGGGACCGTGTCTATTTTATTACTTTGTAAAGTGCCAGGTACACTGCTAGCGCTATATAAATGTTTGTTAATAATAATAATAATAAATAATGCACAACTTAGTTTTAATTAAACATTTGTATACGACTGTATCCAGCTTCACTGTGCTCTGGGAGGGCAGTGGAGACTAGTGGGTAAGAGGGACAGTTGTGAGCCATTAGTTATCTGTCTCATTCTCCCCAACTGAAATGAAAGGATAGAGGGAAAGGACTGGGTGAGGGGCTAGCTCATGCCCTCCTGTCCCCAGCTTCAGTGTTGCCCCCAACCTGAAAAGAGGAAGAGGATTGGGGCTGAAAGATGAAGGCAAAATGTGGGTGCATGGAGCCCAAGTTGTAAGTGAGCAAAATATGCAAGAATGTACAATGTCTTTACTGCTAACATGGCATGGAAGTTAAGGCGGGAGCCTTAACTTGTAATGTCCATACTTTTTAGTGCATGATTGAATTTGCAAGAGCCTTAACTCTTCTTGTAAACTGAAGGTTTTTTGATTATGGAATATTCAAGTTTTTTGTTAAATACAATGCAGTGGACAAAATTTGTCCTGCTGGTGCACTAGAATGCTGAGCAGCGTAACCACTATGGAAGTAGGGCTTAAGGGAGTAGGGGTGTGGATGCCATTTTTGTTATTATAATAATGATAATAATTTTCATTTTCATTATCATTATTGCAATAACAAAAACAACAAATAATAATAATAATGAAAATAGAAATAAAATGACATTTTGTTTTTGAAATAAAGGGGAAAAATGAAAAAACATATTTCTGACTATAACCTTTTTGTTTCTCATCCAAATCTGATGAAACTTGGGGGGATTGTACCCCCAATGGAGGGCACTAAGTCTACCAGTGTATATAATGAGTAGATAAAGAGAACCAATTTTAGAAGCAATTGAACATTATGATTTTAAGAAATGCTCCATACACATTCACAGCTACAACTTCTTTATCTTCCATCTGGTTTGTATGAATCCTGTGAATATTTTGTCACTCCACAATCTTAACATTTCTGCCAATTTTCAGAAAGATTGGATAAAGGGTCCTTATGGTATAAGACATTAACTTGAAAATACATTTCCAGCTGTAACATTTGTAAAGTTCATCCTGTTTAGAGGCTATTTGGCAGGAATGTATCATATACCTTCCCTGGCATCTCTGCCAAACTACAGGACAATTTGATAAAGGGCCCCAATTTTATAAGCAATTGAAGTTGTCCCCTTGAAGACCATTATTCAGATAAATAGCAGCACATGCAGTGCCAGTCAGAGGCAGGCACCTGGCATGGCAGGGGGAGAGAGACTAGGAGGGAGGATGTGGAGCAACCCAAAAGACTGACAGACACATTCACTGGCCAATTGCTACATGCTTCTAGCTTTACAGGACCAATTGGTAATGACTTCGAGGCGGGTATAGGGGGCAGCCCTCAGGCGGGTATAGAAGGGACATAACTGGGACTTTGGGGATAGCATCCCAGAAATCAGGATACATAGTTTACACATCCAGGTTGGCCAATTATCATCACAATCACATCCCGCAGCACTGTGACAGAGGACATAAGAGAATCTCTATTGACTCTTTCCTAGACAGATGCTTCTGACTTCCCAGTAACAAGCAGAGGAGAGATGTTGGGATGGTCACAGAACAGAATGAGGATATTTGGTTGACATTTCTGCTGGCCAGTTGGCATCATAAACTGATCTTATACCACAGTGAGACGTAAGAGAATCCCTGGCATAGGCTCCTTCTCTGCATATGCTGTTCAGGCATATAAAATTGGTACCCTTTATCACATCTTTCTGATATTTGGCAGATATATTTGTGAAAGTGTGATATACAGCCATGCTAAATTTCATGTATGCTGGTTGAACTACAAAGATGTTACAGTCAGACATACATTTATATATTAATTACTTATACCACCAGGGCCCGTTATCCAAGCCTTCTGAAAGTCAGCAGAGGTAGTAAATATGGGAGGGGTATAAATGTGCCAAGTTTCATCAACATTAAATGTGATGCAAAGAAGTTACACCTAGGAATGAATATGAAGATTTTTGCAAAATAAAATAATTCAACTGCTTCTAAAACTGAATTGCTTGATCCAATCTTTTTGGAATTTGGTACACATAATGCCTTCCATTGGAGGTATATGCGTGCCAGTTTCAGCCAACTATAATGTAAAATGAAAACATTACCACTGCAAATGTGTTTTCCATTGAAACCAATGGAAAATGAAAATGAAAGCAAAAACGAAAATGACAATTTTATATTTAGGAAAACAAAATGACAGATTTTAAAAAAAATGAAAACAACATGTGCGTCTGGTGCACACCTCTATAGGGGAGGCTAAGGTGGAAGAGCTGCTTCCTTCAGTTTAGAAGGTTGTTACTTCCTTCAAATAGCAAGCAAGGCAAAGCTGGATTTTTACTGGTAGCTCCCTGATTTACTAAGAATACAACAACTTTGGTTCAGTTTAAGCATTGCAAACTTCCAAAAATTGTGCTCTGTGATCTCTCTACCTCATGGCTTGTACAGGAGTCTTCCACTCTACTCCCCACTGTCAGAGCTCTTTTCCTTGCGCAACACCGGCTATTCTGCTTTCTATAAGGACCTCCCCCTGTACAGAACCCCTGGCTACTTCAATTCTTGTACAGGGCTCCCCGACTCTGCTGTGCCCATGTACAGGACTCTCCACCTGGCATAATGCTGCCCATCCTGCAGCACTCCCTCTGTACAAAGCTCCCTCATTCAGTTATCCTCTGCTCAGGGCTCTTCCTGGGCACAATTATGGCCAGTATTCTGCAGATCTCTGTCTCTACAAGACTCCCCTCCTTTACTTTCCCCTTGGACAGGGATCCTTTTCTTGCACAATGCTGCCCACTCTGCAGCCCTCCCTCTGTACTGGGTTCCATATTCTGTATCCCCAATAAAGCTGCCCCCTGTAAAGTGCTCCCCCTGTGTATGGCTTTCACTGTGGAAGCTATTTACAGAGGTTCTTCCCCTATTATCTCCCCTTAATGTATGCTTCCTCCCTCCCTCGGCTGAGACTCACTCTTAGAGTCCGCCCAAGAGGACTACACTTGCCACTCTGCCCCACAGGGATGCTCTGTGCAGGACCCCACCATCTCCCTGCCTCCTCCTGCAGAATGCCCACTGTATCAGCCCAGAGCACCTGTTTACCCCTCATTCCTTAGCGGGGTTGGGAAATGCAGAGGTAGAAGCACTGAAAGAAGATAGATTCCATCCCGCCTGTAGCTTCCTGTCCCTGTCTCAGGGATAAGCCTCTGCCCTCTTCCTGCACCTGGGACCATCCCAGGTAAACTCCAGCGCTCCAGCCCCAGCCATGCTCCTCCAATGGGACGCCCCATTGGAGCTGCAGTCCAGACACCCCACGTTTTTGGAGGGGGAAGGGCTATCACTGAAATCAATGCACTCTGTGGTTCTGGGTGGGTTTAGGGGGCAAGATCAGTCACTCCAAACATCACTGCGGGATTTGCTAGCTCTGTTGTTTAGCCATCTCGGTGTCCCTGGACCCTAAGCCAAGGCACTTGCTGTGTGAGATCAGATCATAATGACCTTCAGCTCTCTCCCTTCCACAGGCCTTGCTCTCCCCACCAGATCACCTCTAAACATGGTTGACCAGTCACTCACACTGCCCCCTGGGAGGTGCAGTTATCTCTCTTTCCCCAGCACTGATAGGCTCTAGCAAGCCGTGCCTGCTGGGAGTTGTAGTCCCCTGTATTCAAGACTGTTTGCTTTTAAACACTCTCTGCATTATCCATAGAATGTTCACAAGCACTCCACACTCAAGATTGTGTCCATAGGCTAACACTGAATTTTCAAGATTTCATAACTTAAAAACTACTCTCCTGATTTACCAAAAAGTAAACCAGAAGGCACCCCCCACCCCCGGTAGCCTCCTTCACTTTTATAAAAGCCCTACACCTCCTCCCAACCAACATAAACCCCCTTTACCTTGCCGAGTTTGAGATGGTCTAACTTTTGAAAAAACAGGCTTCAAAGTGTAGTTTTCAAACTGTGATCTCAGCTGTTATCCAGCCGATTCAGCTGAAGTTTGGATAGCATGAACCGCTTACTCCAGTGATTGAGAGCAAAGGAGAAGGGAGAGCTGCAATGAATTTGAGGCACCCCCCCACCATCTTGCTTTTGCCTTTGCAGCTGCTGTTGGCAGGAGGGGTGAGCAGGAGAACGGAGTGCTGGGGCGGCTGGGACTCTCCAGAGGCTGCTACCTGCATGGATAAGAAGTGACAGAGGTGCTCCGATTCTCCTGTTCTGGTAGATTCCCCTAGGACTAAATGTCCAAGAAGGGAAGAGCTGGTGAGGGGAGATTCTGCCCCCCCCCCCGGCTCTCTTAATAAGATCCCACTCCCTGGGGGATATGAGGAGTGTAGGGGTCTCCTCCCAGGAGGAGGTAGCTGGTAGCCACCTGGGTGGAGTTTTGAATGGAAAAGCAGGACGATACGTGGATCTTGGAAAGGGAGGGAGACCTAGTCCTCCTAGGCTGGCTACTGACCCACCTCTGGGAGAAGCATTGAGATCGCAATGTTTACTGATCTCCAAGACAATTGCCCTTCTGTTTAGTGCTATCTCCGACCTGGGAGATTCATTATTGTGGGTAAAGGACCAGATAAAAGATGTTTCGACTAATTTAACTCTATTACTGCAGGGGAGGGAGACAGGAGCTATGAGACCTTGCTCCCTAGGTGAGATCAATAACCCTCCCCAGCCCCCTTGTTCACTTACAGGAGCCGCAGGATAGGAACGAGATGTTAGCGGGGAAAAATGCAGCTAAACGCTTGGGGAAGTGCCCCTGGCATATCCTCAGTCTATTATAGATACTACCCTCTGGATTAGAGTTAGACCACTTATTAACGGGACTATACCAGATTGGAGGGACTTCGTGCTAGTAGCCATCCACTTGTCTAATTTGTTGGGCATTGGTGTTAGAACCTCAGATGTGTTAAGGGTGGAACCCCCTGAGCCATAGCGTAAGATGGTCCTGTTTCAAATTATTTTTTGTTTCTGATCAATGGTTAAGGTCATGTTTAGGAAAAGGAAGAATTTAAAGCAAAAGGGTATTTCAATCGATAGGGCCTATATTAGGAAAGATGCCTCACAGACTTCAATGCCAGAAGCCCCACCCCGGTCAGCCAACCTTTTTTCTCCCATGCGGGAGTCTTCGAACCCTATCCCTCTGATAGATTTAGAACTTAGTAATGGACCACCCATGGGTAGGGTGCAGGAGCAGGTATTACTCCCATGGCAGGCGGGGGGAAAAGGGAAACATCCACAGGAGAGAGTGGTTGAAGATACTCAGATTCCGATAAGGGACAGCCATATTAACCCTGTTCCGTTAGAGATAGATTTGGACCTAGTAGGTCAGGCTAATCTGGATAACTGCCCGATAATCCAGGCAGGTAAAGAGACTGAGGTAGAAACTGTGAACAACAAGAATTTAATTAATATAGGGGCTATCATAGGCGATTTCCTGCAAAACAATTCAGGAGAGGTGGGAATCCTGCCCTCCCTAGCTTCTTTTGTGGAATTATCAATTCTGGAACAGGATATTTTAATCCAGAAGCTGGATTGTATTCGGAAAGGGTTAATCTGCTCCACTTTTGTATACCAAGCGGAATCCACAGAAGCTGGCAGAGTTCAACAACCAGAGAATAGGATAGAGGCACTGATAGCAGCACACAATCTTTCAGATAGCGAATTGGGCTCAGCTGTGCCCCCCTCTGGGGGTACGTGCCCTGTTGACAGTGTTAGGACCCACAGAGCGGTTGTAGAAATACACTCTGCCCAGCTGCAGGAGCCCTTGGCTATTGTCTTGAAGGATAGTGATTTGATTGTATGCTGTGACTCACCTGCTGACCAAGGACGGCAGACTGATGACCAAGCGGTCGGTAAAGATCTTAAAAATAGGAAAGCAAAGCCTAGTTCTCTGCGAGAATACTTTCCAACACTACCCTCACCTGTGGCCCCCAAGGGGAACTCCCAACCATGACATGAGGGGACAGAGGGGATGCATCCGCATGGGTTAACGAGCAATCAACTTCGTTAGATATCAGCTTGGAGTTAGAAGCATTACCGGCAGCTTCCAGGAGAGTCAGGTTAGAACAGATAGAGGAGCTGGACTGCTGTGGGGAACTTCAGGTGAAGTGTCCTCAGTTTATCTCCCCTCTGAAAATTGCCTCCTGGAATATTTCGGGACTTAAAGCTAAAACCAAAGATCCCGATTGGCTTGCTTTCTTGAAGCAGCTTGACTTGATCTTCCTCCAAGAGACTTGGATGCGGAAGGAGGAGGTGGTGGAGATCCCAGGGTTTAAGGTTTATTCCTCACCTGGAACTAGCACTTCATCGAAGGGGAGGGTCTCTGATGGTTTGACTATTCTAATAGCGAAGAAATATTGGGGACCTTTTCAACTACGGATAGCGGATAGGCAGGAGTTTCAAGTCGGACTCTAGGAGCAAAGAAGCGTGTATATTTTCTGCTCGTAAATTTGTACATTCCAGCTTCTTGCTCCCTTTATTATAGCTCAGATATTTGGGAAATAGTGGAACAATTGGTGGATGATTTAACACATCAGTCCCCTTGTGCTTTTCCCATCTTAGCCGGGGACTGGAATGCCAGGATGGGTGTAATCCAGGAGGGGGAACTGGATTCGTATCCTATGAATTTGGTTAGGTGATCCCAAGACCCCATTAGGAATGAAGCTGGACTCCGCATGCTAAGACGCTTGCATGCTTGTGACCTACTGCCTCTTAATGGCAGTGGGTCCAATGATTCATCAGGAGATTCCCTCATTAACTCGAATGGAAGAATCACTGTGGACTATATAGTCACTTCTGCAGATCATTGGAGGAAGTTTCAAGATTTTAGAATAGTTATAAGGCCGGAGAGCGACCATATGTTACTCTGCATGGAGATCGGAGTGGAAGAGTTTGGAAAAACTCCCCTTAACCTAATGACGGTGAGGCAGGTACCATCGTCAAGATGCGAGTTAGATGGAACACTCCACAAGCAGTAAAGACTCTAGAGACATTATGGGGTCAGGAACTCTGTAAACTGAGAGAAAGTATTATGGAGGCTGGAGAGGAGGAAATTGTTCTGGCGTTCAAACAATTTTTTACAGTTATTGATATCTTGGAGGATTCTGTTCTCTCCCGAGAAAGCACTCAGGTATTTGCACAGCCGAATAGCTGGTTTGATAAAGAATGTAAGATGGCTACAAGGCAGCATGGGCTAGAACCTACTTGGAGGGAACAGGAATAGCATATTTGAAGGAGAAAAGTAAATATAAAAATTTAATCAAAAGTAAGAAATTACACTCCGTAAATGGACTAAGCTTAAAGTGGCAGCCCTCACGAAAGACACTAAACAGTTCTGGCTTTTGATTAATTCCTCTCTGGGTCGTTGTTATAACTGTCCGGTATCTCTAGTTGAAGAATCCAAGTGGCTCCTCTTTTACAGCAACCAATACGATTGCAATGCTGGGGAGGGTGAGCCGGGAATGTTATCACAGGTAGTCAATACCTCTTTATCAAATGCTGAGTCATTTAACCCTATAATCGAGGCAGATGAGGTAAGAGCAATAGTTAAAACACTAAGATCCAACAAGGCCCCACCGGTGATTGGATCACCGCAGAAGTGCTTAAAGTCAGTTTGGACTGGTGGTTTCCGCTGCTTGCAAGCCTGTTTACTTTGATCAATATAGCAAAGCAGGTCCCATCGGAATGGGGAGAGAGTATAATTATCTCCATTTTTAAAAAGGGAGACCCCCCCGATCCAAGCTGCTATCGCCCAATTAGCTTGCTCCCGGTGATAGGGAAGGTCTATGCCAAGGTTTTATTAAAATACCTTGAGACATGGGGGGTGACTCAGAAATGTTTAAAAAGAAAGAAAGAAAGAAAGAAAGAAAGAAAGAAAGAAAACTGGGCTTACGATAATAATTTAATTCCCGCAAAGCAACTGGGCTTCTGTAAAGGCCGTTCAACTATTGATAACTGCTTTATCTTGCTGCATATAATAAAGAAGTATGTGCGAATAAGACGGGGATGTTTGTATTTGGCTTTTATAGACCTAACTAAAGCATTCGATTCTGTTCCAAGGGGAAAGCTATGGGAGAAAATGGCTTCTATGGGTATTAATGAGGACTTGTTGACTTTGATTACTCAGCTCCATTCCAATAACCAGGCCCAGGTTAGGATGGGTTCTGATTACACAGCTTCTTTCCCAGTCCTCAGAGGAGTGAGGCAGGGATGTGTCCTTGCCCCACTCCTATTCAGCATTTTTATAAGCAATCTCCCGAAGGCTCTATTGAAGGGTAGTTGCTATCCTCCCAAAATTAAAGATAAGAGTGGTGTCCTCACTTTTTTATGCTGATGATATTGCCATGATCTCCCAGACCAGGCGAGACCTCCAAAGACAATTGGAAATTCTCCTTGACTATTGTAGGGAGAATAACATAACGGTAAATTCTGACAAATCCCAAATTATGGCTATGGGAAGGAGGATTCGGAAATACCATTGGTTAATTCAAGGGACAGAATTTAGAAAAGACGATTCCTATGTTTATTTGGGAATGGCCTTTTCTAGCAATGGCAAATGGGAGAGGCATGGAAAGCTGATAGCTCTGAAGGCCAACGCTGCCGCTAAAGCCATACTTAGATTGGCTACTAGATCCCCAGGCGTTCATATTTCCATGGTCCTTAAGGTCAATAGGGCCAAGTTACAACAACCTATGGAACCGAGGTCTTACCACCAGAAGCCCTGGTGGCCTTGGAAATTGTCCAAAATAAATTTTTACGCAGTTTGCTGCAAGTCTCCCAAAGTGTCCCAGGCCCTGTAGTTAGGGCAGAGACAGGGACACTATCAATGTCTTGTATCGGAAAGCAATCTTTCCTCCGATATTGGTCCAAGATTTGCAAACAGGAGAATTCCCATTTTGTCACTCTTTGCCTTAGAGAAAAACTGGAGAGCGAAAGCGTATCTACTTACTCTTGGTTATCCCAAGTCTCGGACTATCTAAGGAATCTTGGTCTATCGCTCTCCTTTGCGTGGGGCCAGAGAGGCTTGGTGAATCAGAGGATATTAGATGTGGCCAAGCAAGAGGACTTGGCCACACTAGATGACTGGAAAGTCGCTCCTTGCTATCATGGTTTTAAGATTCTGCATAACTTTGAGATGTATTTGGATAAATTGCAGGATAAGAGGCTGCGCAGGTCCTACATGCTTTTACGGTTCCAACTGTTCAACTCCACTATCACGCATGGCCGTTATACGAATAGGCCTTACTCCTCCCGGATGTGCCCTTGCTCAAAGTCCTCACTAGAGGACTTGCAACATATTCTTTTTCACTGCTCGCTCTATGTGGCCAGTGGTTAGACCCACTACGTCAAGCAAAGGGATATCTTCCTGTGCCCCTTAAAATTAAATCTTTGTTGGCAACACAGGATTCGACTATTATGAATTCGGTAGCTTCTTATGCTTTATTAGCAGCAAGAATACGCCAGGATTTTGTCACGTAAATTCTTAGTTGAGGGGGGTGATTTGAAACTTTTTCTTTGCCTGGGACTTAAACAAGTCAATTTATTCATTTTCTTTTTTATTATGTATTGGTTTTCTGTTAGTTTTAACTAGGAATATGTGTATATTCCAAATTTATATTTGTGAGCATGTACTGTTTTATCTACCTTTCTGGCCATGGCGAAACCTAGAGCCGTAATAAATTCTAATTCTAAATACTCCAGTGATCCTTAACCACAAATTTCACAATCCTAACTTTAATCATGTTAATTTTATAATGAATAGAATGTTTGGCCTTTATAATCTAGTGTGTGACACGCCTTAACTATAGAGTGGCTCCTGCCACTCTATATAATCTTCAGGCTTCTCCTCTGCAACTTCTCAACTTGTTGAATGTCTCCCTCTCTCTCTCTGTTCCCCTTCCCTTGTCCATCCTAGATTGTAAGCCCCTTGGGGCAGGGATCCATCTCACGCAATGGCTTTTCAGCACCAGGTAGGTTTCTGGTGCTTTGTAAATAATAATAATAATAATAAATCCCATTAGAGTCTAAAGTATTTGTTGAAGTTCACTAGTACTTCGTGCTGGAATCCTGTGTTAACATACCCAACAAGTTTCCAGTTGCCATTGTTTGTCAGGTTCCTTGAAAAGAATGCATTTTTCATTGGCAGAATAGCAAATGAAAGTGGGCACTTCCAAACTTTGCTCTAATATTAAAGCATCAACAATATAAATAAGAGATGCATAAAGTTGGCAGCCTCGCAGATTAAAGCAAAGGACTCTCATATAATGATTCTTTAACTGTGTGGAAATCTTGACTGTACAGTTAACACTATGGGACTGTTGGTCACATTTTGACACATTTACTTACACCCACTGGTGTCAGGAGGGGATGCAATTGCATCCCACTGGCTCCTGCCTGGCTCTACCCATTCTGAGAATTGTGACTGACATCAGGAACAGGGCCAGCCTTAGAAGTTGCAGGGCCTAGGGCAAAGATAAAGTGTGGGTGCCTGGTGGCTCCACCCCCTTGGGGTACCCTCTGCAGGGTCCTAAAAGTGACTACATTTTTCCCTCAGAGCGACTGGGGCCCCAGCACCGTACCCTGGGGGAAATGGGGGCCCCGGGGAAGGGGGCACAGGCAGAAGTAGAGAAAACAGCTGGGCCCAGGCGGTTGGCTCCGGTCATCTCATGGTGCCGCTGACTCTGATCATGATGCTGGGAAAAGGGGCATTGCTGTACTCTTATCTTAGATTTCAAGATCAAGACATTTGTCAGAAAGATCCAGGAACTTCTCTTTCTGGACCCAGGAATAACCAAGCCAGACTGAAGTTAAAAGCTTTACTGATGTATGCAATAAATTGGTAGAGGAAGATACAATGATAAAATCACTACAAGTTAGAGAAAATATGATGGAAACAGTTGAAACATTTGGAAAAGACACTAAAAGATTATAGAAGAATACAGGATAGAGGACTAAAATACCTGCAAAAGAGAATGAAGGTTACACAAAGAAGGAATACAAGAACCTGTGAAACTAGAATGAAGAGCTGCCCTCAACTGGCCATAGTGAAACTCCTTCTCCAGACACTTTAATCCAAAGTAAGAGAAAGGGAAGACGTGTTTACAAATGGGATTCTAAAGTGAACCTAGTCCCCTAAGTGCAAGAAAAGAGCCAACAAAATGACTGAAGCATTTGCTTTTAGTTACCCTCTTACATCACCGCTCTTGGGCCAAAATATTCCATTGCATCGGTCAAAGCTGTTACTAACCCAGCAGGGGTTGGTTGCCATGATGTGGAATTTTGTTCTGGCTGGTAAGGTGCTACATTCCACTTTCTGCCCATAACTGTGCCTTGGAGAGATACTGAGAGATGTCTTTCCAGTCTCTTAGAGTGCCTTATTCCCTTGCTGAGGGAGCTCAGAGGCACCCTCTCACCTGCAAAGTTTCTAAGCCCACACCAAGGTCATGCCAGAAAGACACAGCCATTCACTCTTCCCTTCCTGAACCCCTTTTCCAAGGGTCATCACGACTCCATGATGCTTGGAAAGGTGCATTGTCACATCAGAAAGGGGTGAGGCAAGACAGCTCTCCCACCCTGGCCCCCTTGAATGCAATTCTGCTGGCATCCTGACTTACACTGAGTAGTCTATTACTGCAGGAGTAGTCCTATTGATTTCATCTAGTTGCAAAGTAAGATATACTATTCAGTCTGACAGGAAGAATCTGACCCATGGTTCTTAGCAACATATTCGAAAGGCAAGGGTGCAAGACAACAGACAAATTATAATGTACCAGTCTGGAGAAAACAAGTATAAGAAAGAAAGCATAAGTAAACAGGGTCTTCATCCTGCTTCTGGAACTGAACCCCACTCAAACTTTCCTGAAGGTTCAGACATATTCTGATGTGTTTCCCCTCCCATGCATCTAAATTAGGAAATGCTGAATTACCATGAGCAGAGACAGTTTCCTCTTGTAGAATTTCTAGCCATACTTGAGAAGGCATCTAGCCAGGAAGCCCAAGCATTCTGGCTCTGCTTTGCAAATGCAAAAGGAGGAGAAAAATCAGATCAGGAAAGCATTTGCTTTGACAGTAGATAGATGCTGCTCCAGACTGAGCCCAAAAGCAGAGGGTCAGCTCCTAAGCAGGGTCCAAGGAAAGGGGTGACCCATGCTAGACTCAGATAAGTGGCTGCTTGATGACCTTCAGTCTTGAAGCCAGCGTTGTGCCAGTCCAATCCCTGGTATAACTTAGAATCATTATAGGGCCTATACCAATCTCATGGAAACAACATTCTCTCTTCTCCCTCCCCACGCACTCTGCTAATTTTTATTCTGCTTTGAACTAGGGGCCCAGCACAAAGCAGCTGCAATGAATTGGAAAATCCACCCTCAATCCTTTTCTGACTGGCTCTCCCTAACTATTAGCAGGTGACTATTTCCATCATCTTGACTGGAGGGTAATTTATGAGGTAATCACTCTTCCCTCTTGTTTGTCATGTTTTTGCCACACACATGAAGCAGTACTGTACTTAAGATTGGAAAGTTTTTGTTTCACATTACGAAAAAACAGCAGTAAGAAATGGCAAAAATAAAGTCTTCATGGGAAATCAGAAACCATGTTTCCCCTTGACCAGTTTGCTTGCACTGAAAGGATGACAAAACGGCTGCCACAGCAGAGCCCCTAGAGATTTAAAGGTGTAGTTTACCAAAAGCCTTTGGGGAAGGGAGGGGCATGAATATAAATAAATAAAATAAAATAAAATAAAATAAAAATAATAGTACATCTATCTGTAGCAGTGTGAGCAGGAGTACCTCAGCTGCTGCACCTGCTCCTAGAGGCCTCTAGCCCTGATTGGCTGGTTCCCAGGAGTTATGTTCAAGAGCTTGAGGAGGCCAGGTGGACCTGCTCCGGCTAACTGGGCACAGGATTGGTTGGGGCTGGTCAGATCGATGACTAGAAGCCCTCAGCATTTAAGGCTGCGCTGAAAGTCTAGCAGAAGAGATTAACAGGGAAATCTAGAGGAAGGGGTTGGAGGAAGGTTTGGGGTGAGGAGGGAGAACTAGGTCTAGGAAGTAATCCTGGAAAGAACAGAGGGCATGGCATATGAATTGCATTTATGCCAGGAGTTCTATGTTTGTATTTCTGGGAGAGTTTGTGAATTGAAGTCCACTGCCAGGTGGGAGCCCTGGGGTAAACAGGGGAGAAAAAGAACTGGGATAATAAAACTGTTAAACCCAATGTTGCCTTTGATACATACTTTGGGGGAACCTGAGGCACAGATCCCTGTGTAAAGCGGGCACCCTTGTCACACCAGCCATCCCATATACAGTACAAACCCTCTTATCCTGGCCAGCAACCAAAAGGGTGCTAAGAGAGATCCTACACCCTGACTCTTAGTAGCTTTGCCCACTATGGCGCCCTACCCTTCCCTTCCCTTCCCTAGCACAAGCAGGGACAGGGGTTGTTTCTCTCTCTCCTAGTTCTGCCACCCCCTTTCCTACTTCGGTCAGGCTCCCCAGCTCTGCTAGGGGAGTACATGGTTGGGCTGCTAGTGTAGGGGCTGCCACACTTCACAGGTTGACCCTGAAACTCCCCTAGGCCAAAATGGGAACCTTAGGGTTAAACCATGAGCTGTGTCAGCCCTAGCTGGGGCTAGTGTTACCATCATTCCAGGTTGGAGTCTCTGGGTTTTAACCCAGTGAAGTACTGATTTCTCCAGGCTATCCATGGAGGAATCAGGGCTTCAGGGGATGGTAGGGGGTGGGACTACGTCAGGGATGGGGTGAGGAAGCTCCCCGTACTCTTTGTGATGTGGTTCTGCCCCCTTTGGAGCATCATGATGGGCTCTATTGAAACGTTGGGAACATCAAAATGTTGGAAAGTGGTGAGAGACCCACTTTGCCTCACTCCCTTCTAACATGGTCCAGTCTACTTTGGGTCAAAGCCTCGGGGCACATGCCCCTAAGGTGAGTCTCTGGCTAAGTGGGGACCAGGCCCCCAACCAGAGGTGTAACTAGGTTGGGATTACTATTTTAAAATTATTTATTCATTTCTATCCCGCTGCTCCTGCCTCATGCAGCTGGGGTGGAATGGGACCTGGTGTGGTGCAGAAGGTGGAAGAGGGGCTCTCATCCTCCTCCAGTGCCAGGGGACACAACTGCACCAGGGAGCATGGACACCCCAGATTTGGGGACCCCAGTGCAACAGCACCGCCTGTCCCTACTATAGCTATGCCCTTGCCCTCAACTCCTTCTCTGGTTACATCCCTAACCCAGGACTAGGGTGGCCATACCTCCGCTTATGAAAAATACATATTGCAGAGTTGCACTGGTTCCACTGCAGCCCTGTACCATGTATTTTTCATAAACGTCCTCTTTTAAAAGGGAGGTATGGCCACCCTATCCGGGACCCTCTATTTTGGGTATGTTTTATGTTCCCTGCCGCAGCTCTCAAACACACTGTGTTACAGTCAGAGTAGAACACCCCTTAATCTAGACACCTCTCTAATCTGGACAAAATGCATGTCTTGGTCTCTTGAGGGGTCCATAAAAGTAGATTTCTACTGTATACTACACCCCCCCCCCCCGAAATGTTCCTAAGTGCAATTACACAGCAATCTATGGGAGCCCATGAGTATTCTTATGTCACATGTTATTTATTAGTGTAATTAACAACTAAATGAACAAATTACTTAAAGTGTAGCTACATAACATTGGTGCCCAGTGACTCAAGCAAATGGCTCCAACAGCTGTTTAAACATTGAGTTTGCTTGACTCACAAAGATGCCCCTCTGTTGAAGCAGCTGTGGGAGAGCTTTCACAGTGTTCCGCTCTACACCTTCTGCTCCCAGATGGGGACAGTCCTCCTGAAAAATCCCATCATTTCTACAAGCAGTATTTTATGCCCAGAATGAGCGATACAAGGTAGCGGTCTGATGTTCCATACAGAAGATTATGCTTCAGTGAAAGCCGTCAGTGGTTGGAAAATAGGGATGTGCAAGGGTGGGTGAATGTGTATTTCTCATTTTTATTGTGGTTTCATGCCAATTTTTGTGGGTTTTCGGGTGTGTGTGTGTCTCAAAATGTTGGGACCCAATACACCTGGTCCCAAGTAAGCAAGAAGTTGTGTGTGTACCTTCTGTGTGTGTAGCCTCTGTATATGCCTTCTGCATGTGCAAGGGGGTAGTACAGCCATGTGTGTAAGTATGCAGCCTCTGTGTGTACCTTCTGTGTGTGCAAGGGGTACAGCTGTGTGTTTGTGCAGTCTCTGTGTGTACCTTCTGTGTGTGCAAGGGGGTATAGCAGTGTGTGCGCGCATTCGTGCACTCACATGTGTGAAGGTAATGACCCTACAAATTAAACAGCAAGGGACCTGGTATCAGTGAGTCCCAGAGCACCAAACAGGAGAATCTCACACTCTTGTCCCATCCCATCCAGTTCCCTAGGTGCTGCTCCATCTCCAGCTGCCTGTGGAAGCAGACCAAGACACCAAACCACAAAGCAGCACTCAAATATCCGTAGTAAACCTAAATCAAAACACAGTCCACTCCAGCTATAGATCACTTTTGTTGGGGCTAATCTCCTCTGTGACCAGCACAACATACCATGAAACTTGAAAGATACTCAAACTGCTAGACCAAAAATTAAAAACATCAAATTAGAAGTGAAAATTGAGAGGCACAAAGCACGTCAACAAATACCCCCCAATTGTAGGGCAATATTTGTGTTCTGAATAAGGAAGCTGCAAAAGGCTTTGGGTGTATGTGTGTATTTGTGTTTTATCCAAACCAGAATGCACAGCCCATCTGGAAAAGCTACACCTTCCCACCCCCAGCACTTTTATATGAAAGTAGAAAGCAAGTCAAAAACCTATTGAAACCAATGGGATTTCTCCCCAGGACTTCAATAGGGCTAGAATTGCACTCAGAATGTTTCAATGCAAAAAGAACATCTCCCATAGCAGAGCACCACACACCAAGCAGCATCAAGAGAGTTAGGATGATCTAACGGTTAGGGTTCTAGGTGCTAAAATTGGGACCACAAGTGGTGTTAGGATTGAGACTAAGGGATCAGTCCATGAGACAGTGGGTGTTGCCAGATGTAATGATAGCTCATTTTTAGCTTAAACACACCCTTGCCTCTTATGTCTGCTTGTGCAAATAGCTTTGCACTGCATGCTTACCACAGGCTGGGATCCCAGAAAGCATGCTGGCAGACAGCCCTTTGCTGCTGCTTATACATAGTCGCAGTTAGATGTGCACCACTCTGGTATTGGAGAGGACACATCTACTGCATGTGAATCTTGCACCAACAACTGCACCAGCATTCTGTCAGGTTCTGGAGTGGCAGCAATATATTGCAGTCACCCTTGGTTTCAGAGAGTGTGATCCTCACCCACGTGAGGAAGCTTAGCCACTGAGTGCAGTGAAGACAAGGCTGCACCCTCTGGTCCAATGTCCTCTTTTGTTACACACTCCAAGCATGAACTTCCACAAATCGCTCGGTTTCTTTGTGCCGCAGTTTTTTATCTGTAAAATGGGGGATAATAGCACTTTACTACCTCACTTGGGATTGGTGAAGGAGTGGGGTAGGGTTTTCAGAGCAAACTGCAAGGTGCTCCATTAATGTGGCAATGGGTGACATGGTAGTACCTACCTACCACAGATTAAAAGAAATGCAGGTAAAAATGATGAACCTGAATCTGCCCTTAGTTACAACAGTGTAAATTGGAAACACTTGCACAGAATTCCACCACTGTCAGAAGATGTAAGTGGGGTTGGAATCTGGCCTGGAGATTTGAATCCTGTGCTCCTGATTCGTGCTGATATTCCCCCTGATTGCAGTGGCATGAATGCCAAGCAGGATTTAGCTCAGTGGATGAGAAAAGAGCAGTAATCCTTTCGGTTCATCTCATGCCCACTGTTTCACTTGCTTGCTTATTTATTTATTTAGCTAGATTTGGTCTTGAGGTGCTGCAATCCATATTTTTCACAGGACCTCTCAATGAAATATTTATTTAGCTACCACTTTATTATGCTTCCTTGTCCTCTGAAATGACTATCTCGTTCCTCGAAAGGTAACCTTTCCTACTTGGTTTGTCACTTTAGCGTGAAGGGAATAATTCCTCACCAAGAAAAAAAACGGAATTGACAAATTCACCCAAAATTAGAGATGGACTAAATGGAAAACTTGGAGCCAGAGCGGGATTAGATTAGAAATGTTAGTTTAGAATAGATTAGATTAGAAAGCTCCACCTGTATTGCATGCCTGCAAGCTTTGGAGTGGACACATCCACACTTTGTTTCTGCTGGTTACAAGGAAAGGATGCCCAATCCTGTCTTTTGGGTCACACCTACATTCAGTACCCCCCACCCCCATTTTGCTCAATTGTCCACAGAAAGGTCCAGGTCAAGGGTATTGTTCTATCCTATTTCTTGTGTCCACTGGGGTGGGGCTGGAGGGCTTCTATCTAGGCAGGAAGCAGAGGATGTGTGGCACAACCTGAAGCAGAGGGCTTTCCAGGCAAGGTTGGTGGCACTGAAGAGCTGACCCTAAACCCTGGAGATGCCAGTTCGAGGGCTGGTTCTTGACACTTGGTCATCATGGTTCCAGAGTGTTGAATCTTGATATCACGGGCTGTATGTACACAAGATGGGAGGAGGATGGAGAGTGCTGTGAACAGCGATTGCGCCAGGGGGGTCATGTAGATTTTGAGCCCTGTAATCCATGAGTGAAATTGCAGCAGAAATGACCAAATAATGTTTTAAACCCATACACACAAGTGGAGTTTCATGTGACCCCTTGGTGCAATCTGTGCTCACGGCTCTCCTCCCGTCACGTGTACAAGAGGCCTCAGTCACTGCCGGTAGGAGCTATGTGGTTGCAGTGGTGGAAGCTCTAGTAAAGGTAGAGCACTGACTTGCTTAACCACCATTCTGTTTAACCTGACTCAGGATAGGCCTAAATAATGTAGGAAGAGCAAGTGTTGAGGACCTCCATTTTCAACCATGGATGCAGCCTTCAACACTAGTAGTCAGTCATGCAAGAAGACTGCAAAGACCCATATTCTGCTGTTCTTAATTCCACTATAGCCAATAGGTGCTCTGTCCAATCTAGAACAGGGACGGGGAACCACAGCCTTGGGGGCCAAATGCGGCCTGCAGCAGGTTTTCAACTGGTCCCTTTCCGGTTCTTGGATCTGGCCTCTAGATTCAGTTCCTGCCCCCAAACAATGAAAAAATGAGCTCAGGGTAAGGGAACAGAGATGAAAGCATGTGATCAAGGATAGGGGACAGATCCAAGGGACAGATCCATGATTGGGACCCTCCTTTTCTTGAATACACCCCTCCTGCCCCCAGCTTCTGTGCAGCTTCCGGAGCTTGTGCTAATTTTTAAAGTGGCCCCCGGGAGAGAAAAGATTCCCTACTCCTGCTCTAAAGTGACATAATTTGTTCCAAATTCTGCTTTGCTTGATTTGCTTCCTAGTTTCATATAAATTTGTTTCTGGGAGGGAAAAGATTCCTCACCCCTGCTCTAAAGTGACAGAATTTGTTCCAAGCTGAGCCGCAGCATCACCTGAATGAAAGCTGGAATGTTCTGCAGGAATGCCAAGGATGCTGAAGAAATTACATGGCTTCTGCTCCCCAACCCTCAATCCCCATATTAGTCTCTTTGGTGTCTCTTTCACAGATGGAAAAGTCTTCATTAATACTTAACCGTCATCAACCTAACTTTGCCATCTGGCCTGACGGATGTTACCTCAAACAGATGTGACTCTACATGTGCTGCTGCACACTTTCCATATTCAGAGCTATTCTGTCTTTGAACAAACACATTTCTCACAGTTTGGAACAGGCTGTGGTGTTGCTTTACGTGAAAGATGTTTTAAATTCTAAATTTGACCTGCTATTCATAGGCACTATGAGCTTTCTGAGGAGCTTGGAGTTGTTAAAACTTGCCTGGATTCGCTGGACAATGAACTAAAGAAAACAGCTATAGAACAGCTGCAGAAGGAGAAGTCCCCTTCGCCGTGACAATCCCGGCGACGGGGCAATTGCCGCGCCCCCCGTCGGAGATACAGCAAACAGGAAGCCGTCTGTATGGCACAGAGTGACCCGGCTAAGGGGCCGGTTGCCAGGGCAACCAGTGGGCGCGTGCGCAGAGGAGCCGCGCCAAAAGTGAAGAGCGGTACCCGCCCTTTGTAGGGAGGGCGGGGCCCGCGAGGAACAGCCTCAGTCAGCGTGAGGGCACAAGAAGGCAACCCCACCCACCTCACCCTTCGTACTGTGGTTTTACTGGTTGCCATTACGGAGCCGAAGGGGAATTTTGGCAACTAGCCTAATTTTAGGGTTGCTTGTTTCACCCCTTTAACAGTGCGAATTAGGTTAAATAGGTTGTTTGGCAAGGTAATTTGGAACCAGACAATGATAAAACCACCAATCACGGAACTATTGAAATATGTGGAGAGTGAATTTGGTAATAGCAAGATTGGATTCGAATAAGAAAAGGGATTGATCGTCGCACTTTGCGGGGGTCCAGTATGCTACAGTAGGATAAATAGGTAATAATAGGATAAGATGAGTCATCTCCTTAAGAGATGGGGAGGCGACACCCTGTGCGAAGGGAGAGCAGTACGCGCAGGGGTCATCACCCTGGGAGGCGTACCAGGTGAGGCCAGTAAGTACATGCACGGTCTGCTGGCCTTACGGGTACTCACCTCCTTACTCATGCCCACCGTTGGGCCTGTTCCCTTTCGGCCAGAGCCAGAGTGCTGTCGAAGGGAAGAAGTTCGTTGGTTAGTACTGACTAGGGAAGGTGCATCCCGGTCAGTACACGTTAATAAGAATTAAGTAGCTAGCATACTGGACCCATATTGCTGGTGCAATCACCCACTGGCCTA
>QEPC01010217.1:5269092-5283453 GCA_003113815.1 Sphenodon punctatus
TCTCCCCCAGCTCCTGTCTCTCAGATTGTAAGCCCTAGGGGCAGGGACCCTGTCTATTTTATTACTTTGTAAAGTGCCAGGTACACTGCTGGCGCTATATAAATGTTTGTTAATAATAATAATGATAATAATAATAATAATATATATATGCAGCCCCTGGGGGAGATCATGAGAGGGTTCAGGGTGCAATGTCACCAATATGCTGATGATACTCAGCTGTACCTCTCATTTTTAACTGACCCAGGTCCTGCTGTCTCATTAGTTTCCCAATGTTTGGAGGCCGTGGCGGATTGGATGTGGCAGAGCAGACTGAAGCTCAATCCTGACAAGTTGGAGGTGATGGTGGTGGGTAGGGCGAGGGAGGTGCTGGCTCCCCTTGTAGGGGGAGGGGTCCACCATCCTGTAGCCCAGCAGGTTTGGAGTCTGGGGGTGGTGTTGGACTCCAGCTGGATTGGCAGGTAGAGATGTTGGCTAAGGCCGCCTTCCACCAGTTGTATCTAGTGCGGAGGCTGCGTCCATACATTTCCGGACCTGATCTGGCCACCCTCACCCACGCCTTCATCACCTCGAGGCTAGACTACTGCAATGCGCTCTACGTGGGGCTTCCCTTGATACTGGTCCAGAGGCTGCAGCTGGTGCAGAATGCAGCGGCCCATCTCCTTACGGGGATGGGAAGGTGGGAGCACATAACACCTGTGCTCCGTACTCTGCACTGGCTGCCTATAGTGTACCGAGCCCAATTCAAGGTGCTAGTGTTGATCTATAAAGCCCTACACGGTCTGGGCCCCTCATACCTTGGGGACCGCCTCGCCCTCTGTGCCTCAGAGTGATCCCTGCGGTCCACTGGGGGCACCTTTTGGAGGTCCCCCGTGTAAAGTGGGGGGCCACAATGGAGAGGGCGTTCTTGGTGGCTGGGCCGAGGCTCTGGAATTCCCTCCCGGAGGAAGCCCATCTGGCCCCAGGTCTGTTGGCATTTCGGTGAGCCTGCAAGACCTGGCTGTTTACCCAGGCCTTCGGAGGGGAGGAGGGGAGGGTGGGGTAGGGAGGGACTGTATTTTTAAAACATTGTTTTAATGAATTTTATTGTGTTTTTATGCTGTAAGCTGCCCCGAGATGCCATAGGCATGAGGGGGCGATTAACAAATAAACAAATAAACATTGTGGCTCTAGTTATGCCTGTCTTTCAGCCGCTCAAACCGGTGGTCCTAAACCTAACCAGCATAGATCACAGAAAACATGGTTATTTGATACCCATTTCACTGCTCATAAACCTTCAGAAGGAGAATCAGAAAAGAGCAGCTAAAAAGACCACTGAATCCCCCTGGTGGGCAATTCCAGAGCATCTCGCTCTTCACCCAGGTGTGCACAGACACCATATCCGTGGCACTAATGATAATGCAGGGCATTACAACCTTGGCCATTATCCTCATGGGTTGTTGGATGAGGGCCATGAGAGAAGTAGACAGAGGGTTGAGACCAATAGCTTTATTGCAAGATCACAAATTTCTATGGTAAAAGGAAAAGGGAAAGGTACATGAAAAAAAAGCAAAAAAAAAAAAGCAGTGGTATGTAGGGGTGAAACCCCATGTTTTGGGCAACTAAAAGTGAACCAAACTATTGCTAAGGCTGAGGCCTGCTCAGACAGTACAGACCAGTTTATTGGAAAATGAAACCTGCTTCCAGATGGCCAGCAACAATAAAAACCGCCCACCCCCCCTGTGAATGTGAAAGAACAGGCACTGTTGAGTGAATCTGTATGATAAAGGACTCTCTTCCAGCCATTCTGGAGCCAGAGAGAACTACAATGACACATTGTTTATGTAAATGGTACACATGACTAATTATAACCAAGGTTTGTTTGAAGATCTGAAAACTTACTGTCCTCAAAAGATGACACTTTGTAAAACTGTGAGAACTCACATGCATATTTTAAACTGCGCCGATGAATTGTTTCCTCATTGGTCAGTTTTTGGGTCTTAAAATTATAATGTATCTGGAGTGACACCAGCTTTGCAGACTCTCTTTTTCCTGTAAGTGTGTTGAGTCTCTCACATTGGAGCTTGATCGTGAGAAGTTCTGATACTGGTAAATAAATTTTACTTTCTTTGGGCTTTCTACCTTGCGTCTGGTTCTCCGTGTCTGTCCCCTGGGGGGTCTAGTTATTGGGCTATCACTCCTGTTGGGCTACTCCCAACAGACTGTGAATGTGGGATGGTGAAGGGAGCTCCACTCCGAGAGACACTGGGGTTATCTGAGGGCTCTGGGTATATTATAACACATAGTGTGTAAGATGCTGAGATCACCAGGGATTTGCACCTGAGGGTGAAAACAGACATGACACTACCCAACCTTTAACCACCCTTGGTGGTCATTTATTCATGTTTCAGGGCTGCATAGGGCACCAATACAGCCCTGCAACATGCATCAATAACCACCAAGGGTGGTTAAAGGGTGGTTGGCGTCATGTCTGTTTTCACCCTGAGTCACTGTAAAAAAAGGGCATGATGGGAGACCTTGTGCAAGGCTTTGGTGAGTAATAGGACGGCCAGCCCTAATCACAACAGGCAGGTGCAGGACCTGCAAGCCCTAACTGCCAGGGGTCACATCGGTATGCCACGTCCCAGGATAGTCATCCGACTACAGAAGCCTATTAAGTTTTGTTCTTGGAAAGTGAGGGGTTTAAATGAACCCTCCAAGAGAATTAAAATTCAGAGACACTTAAAATCATACGGATATAATGTAGCTTTCCTGTAGGAAACTCATTTGGATAATGTAGATGCACACAGAATTAAGAAGCTCTGGCTGGGATATGAGTATCACTCTTCTTTTAATTCTAAAAGCATAGGAGTTGCATTATTAATTTACAAGAGCCTAGCTTTTCAATTTATTCAGTCATGGTCAGATTCAGAAGGACTTTTCAATACTAAAAGGTTAATTCTGGGGAGTGTCTATAACCCCAGTGGTGAGACTCACCCTTTATCACAACATTAACTGATTCTCTCAGAGAGAGCTAAGATACCGTTGCCACCAATACGCTGATGACACCCAGCTTTACCTCTCTTTTTCAACTGACCCAGGTCCTGCAGACTAAGTACTGTCCCAGTGTCTGGAGGCCATGGCGGATTGGTTACGGCAGAGCAAACTGAAGCTCAATCCTGATAAGACAGAGGTGATGGCGGTGAGTAGGGTGGGGGAGGCTCTGGCTCCCCTCGAAGAGGGGGTCCACCCTCCCATAGCCCAACAGGTTCGGAATCTAGGGGTGTTATTGGACTCGGGTCTCTGCCTGGATCGGCAGGTAGAGATGGTGGCAAAGGCTGCCTTCTGCCAGCTGTATCTAGTGCAGAGGCTGCGTCTGTCTACACATTTCCAGACCCAACCTGGACACCTTCATCCAAGGCTGGACTACTGTAACGCACTCTGCATGGGGCTTCCCTTGACGCTGCCTCGGAGGTTGCAGCTAGTGCAGAATGCAGCGGCTTGTCTCCTGATGGGGATGAGTCGGCGAGAGCATATTACTCCTGTGCTCCGCGCGCTGCACTGGCTGCCTATAGCGTACCGAGTCAGATTCAAGGTATTGGTTTTGGCCTATAAAGCCCTACATGGTCTTGGCCCCAGATACCTCAGGGACTGCCTCACCCTCCACGTCCCAGGGCAGCCCCTTTGGTCCACCGGGGGTGCCTTCTTGGAGGTCCCCCGTGTAAGGTGGGGGGCCACAATGGAGAGGGCGTTCTTGGCGCCATGCTGCGATTATGGAACTCCCTCCCGGAGGAAGCCCGCCTAGCCCCAAGTCTGTTGGCCTTCCGCCAGGCCTGTAAGACTTGGCTGTTCTCCCAGGCCTTCGGAGGAGGGGAGGGGGTGGGTGGGTTAATCGTGGGGGAGGGGTGGTGGATTTAAAGGTTTTTTTAGATGTTTTTAAATTGTGTTGATACTTTAAATTGCTTTTATTGGTGTTGTAAGCCACCCTGAGATGCCATGGGCATGAGGGGGTCAGCAAATAAATGTAATAAAATTAATAAAATTAAAATAAATATTAGGAGGAGATTGGAACACTGTCATGGATGATATTATTATAGACAAATCTCACTTCTCTTGACAAAGAACTCAGGATTCTATGAGCCACCTATTAGCTCTACTGAAAGATATTGGCTTAGTGGATATACGGAGGCTCAAACACCTTACTGCATGTGATTATACATATTTTTCCACAGTTCATTCCTTTTACTCCAGATTAGATTTACTACTGGCCATAATGTCCCTTGGCATGCATATGCAGCTGACACACTGTGAGGCAAGTGCAGGGTTCTGGGCACATGAGCAGTCCCGTCCCCCACCCCCCGCGAGGAAGCCAGGTGGCTAGGTCACTCTTGGAGCTCCCACCATGGCTGGGGTGGGTCTCATGAATGGGCGCCTTGCCTGAGTGAGATCCCACCCTGGCTGTGAAGTGGGCACATGCGACGGGTGACAGTGCCCACTGCTCAAGGCCCTGCAGCGGTGCTGTCCGCGGCGTACGCACAGCCCAGGCACGCAAGTTGCCCCTCCTTGGGCAGTCTTATCCCAAGTTGGGTAAGGCTGCTCCACGATGCATCCTCAGAATTTTTTCAAGGACGTGTCACGTACCAGCAAACTGTTTGTCCAGCCTGGGCGTGAGGAACATCTGGCGGGCAGCAGCCACACAACGTACTGCATTGTGTGGCCCAGCAGAGTTTGAATAACGTCTTCGGCCATCACCTGGCACCTATTTTATCAGAAGTCTTCAATGAAATTGACTTGAAAGAGAAGATGCCACAAGACGTGAGGACAGCAATATCGCTCCAATATTTAAAAAGAATGAGGACCTTCGTTGTGGTGATTACCGTCCAGTCTCAATCTTGACAAAAATTCTTGCTTTTTATTTGAACAACTCTGCTCCATGCAGACCGGGTGGACTTTATTTGGAGCAGACGGGCAGTGGATAACAGAATGAAAATATTTCATCTGATCAATCAGGTGCAAACAACAGATGCCCCAGCTGCTGTCTTATCACTAGAGGCTGAGAAGGTCTTCAGTAGGGTGGAATGGCCATATTTATAAGCAGTACTGAGAAACCTGGGATTTGGACCCACATTTTTAAGATGGATTAACATATTCTATAAATCACCACTTGCCTCTGTTATGACAAATGGTATTGTATCTTCCACTTTTCAATTAAGTCCAGGAATGATCCAAGGGTGTCATCTATCACTTCTTTTATTTGATATAGCTATAAAACAACTAGCAGCATACATCAGACAGATATCCTCCACTGAAGGAATTAGAAAAAAAATAGTTTATATACATTGCATATGATATTCTGTTTATTGTAAACAACTCTTCGAATTCAACCCCGCCATTGCGATCTGTAGTAAACTATTTTAGTGAGATATCAGGATTTCAGATAAACTGGAACAAATCTCAAGTTGTGGAGATTTCTCACAGACCAAATCCATCACAAATACAACCACTTCCTTCACATGTATGCAAGGAGATAACTTATCTAGACATCAAAATATGATCTGATTTATCAAAGATAGTATCTATAAATTTGGAATACGTACTTCGAGAAGTGACACAAAATATTGAAAGGTGGCGATCATTACCAGTCTCTTTATTGGGAAGGATAGAAATCGCTAAAATGAATATAGGACCAAAATTAATGTACCTTTTCAACTTGATTACTCTTATATTTCCTGCTTCAGTTTTGACAAGGATTAACAGAGTTGTGCAGCAGTTCATATGGAACAAGAAAAGACCCCCAGATGGCCCACAAATCTCTTAAGAGAACACGGACTTGTGGTGGGGTGGAGTTGCTGGATTTGTATTTATACTATTTGACTTTCCAACAGATTTCTAACAAGAAGGTTTTCTCCCATCAATCCTCTCCAGGCACCGGACTAGTTGGAGATTGAAGAAAAATTAGTCAACCTCTTTGACTTTCTCTCTGCACTCCCATTTTAAAAAACATTTGCCAATGCCTTTGAGAAAAAACTTAATATTTAATTTTTCCTGGAGTGTAATTCAGACGATCAACTCCATAACTGCCTCTAAGTCTCACTGATTCTTCTTCTATGCCTATTTGGAGCAATCCACAATTTAAATTTAGTGATAACCCAAAACTCTGAGTCAGCAGGTTAAATAAAGGCATTACAACCATAAAAGATATTATGCAGCAGACTTCTCTAGCAATATTTGAATATCTTTGTAATAAATATCAACTGTCACAGGAGCAAGGTCCTCCGTATCATAGATTCAATCTAAAATTACAAAATAACGGGGGAATGATTAGAAGGCTGTGAATAACACTCCACCAGAATCAGAAACACTTTTTGAGCAATGTATACAAATGGCTGAATTCCTTGATTTACCTTTTAAGACCATGAAAGAAAAATGGAAGAGAGAGCTAGACATCATGGGGTAACATCTGGATTCTGGAACAGTGTACACAAAACATCCAGCTCTTTGTTTTTATGTTTTCCCCCAAACAAAATTCTAAACAGATGTTATTGGACTCCTGACTACATAAAGTTGGGTTTTAAGTTTCAACACAGTAGTAATTTAATATTGGAGATATGACAAATCTCTTTCATAGTTTTTAATTGTCAAGTCATATCCACATTCTGGAGGGAAGTGAGTGCTGCTCTGTCTAAAGCAACTGGCACAGAAGGGGCCCCAACAACAAGCGTCTGTATTTGGGCATATTAGATAATTTATCTTTTCCAAGTAATGCAAAGAAATGGATTGCAGCAGCACTTATGGTGGCCAAAAGGGTCATTTTAAGGAAATATAAATCTTCTGTGCCCCGCACATTACTTGATAGTCCAACTGAGCTAACCAACACCACCCTTCTGGAACAGTTGACATTGATTTATAAAGGTACAAGATCCAGCTATGACGCCACTTGGTCTTTCATGACAGCACTGGAAACCAACTCTACGTAGATTTGTGCCCCAACTTTTCTACCCCCCCCCCCACTTTCTTTCTTGGGATCCATGGAGGGTGGTTTGGGGGATTAGTTAGTTGAGAATGTTTAGAAGTACTTTCTACTTGCAGACATAGTATGTATGTATCAACGATATACTCCTATTGTGCTCTGTATAATTGTGTTTGTGTTTATATGGAAATGTTAACATTTCACACACACACACGCACGCGCACATATATATGCCATGCAGCATGAGGTGTAAAATCCTACACTAACACTTATTTTTGTTCAACTTAGGTATTTTAGGAGTGGTGGTTTGAAGAATGTGTAGTGATTAATGACAGGGTCACTGCTTAGTGCCATGGGCAATAAATATATTCAAAGACTGTTGAGGCTGCAAAGTGAAATACTCTAAAGTGTGGTGTTTGCATTACAACAATTTACTACCAGGTTTCCCAGGCCACCTTAGCTTTGGAATTGCAGTGCCAAGCTTTGAGGGCTTTGCTTAATGTCTGTAGTAGGCCCCAGTCCTTAAAAGCCTGGACTGGTGCAAGAGCCCTGTTCAGTTCAATGAGGCTTACACCAGTGCAATGCTCTGGGGATCAGAGCCTTCATTTCCTTTCAGTATGGACGGAATCTCTTCTGTGAATTTGGGGACATACCTTCTGTGTTTGGGTATGGTTTGGGTCAACATTTATAGTAGCTCTGCACTCTCTCAGTAGAGACAAAGATAAAGTAGTTAAGATGAGACCTTTTATTGGGTGAATTTCTGGTGGTGAGTGTGTGCACTGACTTCCAAGATTCATTGAACTCTTCTTCAGCCAGGAGTGAGAGGATTGGAGCTAAATACATGGAGGCTAAGTTTGATTTGCACAGTGGCTAATTAGCACGTTAAGAAGTGGGATGTGCATGTCATTTTCATTATTACAATAACAATAATGAAAATTGTCATTTTCATTATTGTTATTACAATAACAAAAATGATAAATAATAATAATGAAAATAGAAATGAAAACAACATTGTATTTTTGGAAATAAAGGGAAAAAACTGAAAACTGTATTTCTGGCTATAAACTTTTTGTTTTTTATTAAATTCTAATGAAACTTGAGGGGATTGTACCCCCAAGGGAGGGCACTTTATGTACCATATTTTGAAACAATTAGATAAAGGGAACCAATTTCAGAAGTAATTAAAAGTTGTGATTTTAAGAAAAGCTCCATACACATTCATGGCTACAACCTCTTTATCCTCCATTAAATTTGCATGAAACCTGGGAATACTATGTCCCTCCACAAGCGTAATACTCCTGCCAGTCTTCAGAAAGATTGGATAACGGGTCCTTATGGTATAAGATATTAACTTGAAAATACATTTCCAGCTGTAACATCTGTATATTCCATCCTATGTAGTTGATATTTGGTAGGAATGTATCACATACTTTTTCTGTCATCTCTGCCAAACTACAAGATATTTTGATAAAGGGACCCAATTTTATAAGCATTTGCTGTTGTCCCCGTGAAGACTATTATTCAGATAAATAGCAGCACATGCAGTGCCAGTCAAAGGCAGGCACACTGCATGGCAGGGGGAGAGATAATGTAGGAGGGAGGATGTGGAGCAACCCAAAAGACTGACAGACACATTCACTGGCCAATTACTGCATGCTTCTAGCTTTATAGGACCAATCGGTAGTGGCTTCGAGGCAGGCATAGGGGGCAGCCCTGAGGCGGGCATAGAAGGGACATAACTGGGACTTTGGGGATAGCATCCCAGCAATCAGGAGACATAGTTTACACATCCAGGCTGGCCAATTATCATCACAATCACATCCTGCAGCACTGTGACAGAGGACATAAGAGAATCTCTATTGATTTTTTCCTAAACAGATGCTTCTGACTTCCCAGTAACAAGTGTGGGGGAGATGTTGGGATGGTCACAGCACAGAATGAGGATATTTGGTTGACATTTCTGCTGGCCAATTGGCATCACAAACCGATCTTATACCACAGTGAGATGTAAGAGAATCCCTGGCATAGGCTCCTTCTCTGCATATGCTGTTCAGGCATATAAAATTGGGACCCTTTATCACATCTTTCTGATATTTGGCAGATACGATCATGAATATGAAATATACAGCCCTGCCACATTCCTTGTACACTGGTTGGACTACAAAGATGTTACAGTCAGACATACATTTATAAGTTAATTTCTTATACCACCAGGACCCTTTATCCAATTCTTCGGAAAGTTGGCAGAGGCAGTAAATATAAGAAGGGGTATAAACTTGCCAAGTTTCATCTATATTAAATATGAGACAAAGAATTTACAGCTAAGAATGTATATGAATATTTTTGCAAAATAAAATAATTCAACTGCTTCTAAAATTGGATTCCTTTATCTAATATTTTTGGAACTTGGTACACATATTGCCTTCCATTGGCGGTATATTCACCCCAAGTTTCAGCCACACATAGTGAAAACCAAAAAAAGTTACAGCCAAAAATTTGTTTTCCATTGAAACAAATGGAAAATGAAAACAAAAGCAAAACCAAAAAAGACAATTTGATATTTATGAAAAGTAAAACGACAGATTTAAATAAGGAAAATGAAAAATGAAAACGAAAATGACATGGGCCCCTGGGGCACACCTCTAAGAAGCAGGTTACTTACAGGCTAGTGTAGAGAGTCATGTAGTAAGTCTTTATTTAGTCCATTCTTCCTTTGTCTCAAAGAGAGTAAAGAATTTCAGTTCCTGGGCCCATCTTTTCAAGATGTTGTACAAGTTTCCTTTTAGGACAAGAATACTTTTGGCAGGTACTTGAATACTATGGTGATAGGGGAAAGATTAACAGATCGACAGGCCATTCCAGTTTCTCTTCTGTTTTTATGTATGCTGATCCCCAAACTCCGTTAGTGGAATTCAATATGTAAACACATTCCAGAACATCAGCTACAATTGTGCACTAAGCAATACTCATTCTTTCCCTGCTGATGGGACCGTCACTCTCTGACCACAAGGGAGAGCTAAAAGCATTAATCCCACTACCCTAGGCATTTTGGATGACATGTGCAAATATTTTAATTAAGAGATCCACAACTTTGGTAGTCACACACAAGTAAAATGATAGCAAAACTAAGAAATATGAAAGAAATGGAAAAATGTTAACCTAATTCATCAGCTAAACATAACATCCCATTCAGAGCAGGGGAGGAGTAAGACTGCGGGTGTTTTCAGACAAGCACCTCCTCACTCAGTACCCACTGTGTTTGTGTGAAAACCCCGCTGGTAACCAGTAGTTAACCAGTGAATATTGGGGTGGTACTGGGTGGGTAATGTGCTTGTCTGAATACACCCTGTGTGGACGGAGTCTGGGCTCAGTTCCCAGTTCATGTTTCTCTAAGAGAAACGGGGTGGGGTCTCAAGGATGGAAGGTGAGCCTTACCTTGGATGGGGGCTTCAGGTTAGAGAATCCTACTGCTACCCACTCTGAGAAATTAGTTCCAGGGGGTAGGGCTGGCCCAGGGTAAAAATAAAATGAATAGCCCTGGCCCCATCCCCCTCAACTCCTTCTTGCAAAGCCTTACTTCCCAAACCTTAGTAGCTGGGGCTGGAGACCAGTGTCCTTTAAGAAGCAGCCATCCTGGGGACTGAGAATCACTGGCAGGGAGAGGGCTCCACAGACATATCTTGCCCCAGGGCTTCAGGAGCACGGGTTCTTCTGAGGCTACCAGTACTGGCCTCCCTGAAGGGAGGGTGGGGCTCTGACCATGGGGTCCTAGGCATAGCCCCAACTGGCCCCGCCAGTGGGGCCCTTTTCAAATGGCCTAAGTGTCACTAGGAAATTTTCAGAATGAGTGGAGGTGGCGGCAGAATGCTGGCCCCGCTCCTGCTAATTTCCCCACCCACTCTGAAAATTTCCTAGTGGCACTCAAGCTGCTTGCATAGGGCCCCCGTAGGGTGCTGAGCACAAGCCCCCTCACTTCATTGTAGCTACACCCTTGATTCAGAGGTCAGGGCTCCCTGAATTGCAGTCCCTGCATGTCTGTAAGTTGTGATATGTTGTTATTTCTGCTTTACTTCTGTGTCCTGCATTTTGGGCAAATCTTCATGAGTCGCCATGGCCCCTCCATGGAGTCAGAGGACCCTCCTCACAATAGGTGGAGCTCTTTTGGGTTGAGGCTCCGTGGGCCTGCCTCTTAGGCCAATACTTCTCGTGCTCATGTTGTCATTTAAAGTTTGTTAATGGACCCCATATATTAGGAGGGCCTCTGCAGAGCCCCTCCCCTCAACATATGGGACCCTGTGTGGTCTCCCAGTCTCCACTTGCCTATGACAACCCCATTCCCAAAGCAGTTCAAACCTTGGAACTCCAGCCATGTTGGCGATCAGTTGGATACGAGAGTTGTTAATTACCGAGAGCATACCAACTGAATTAATTAAATACAGATTGCAAAGGGAACAGTCTAAGGAAAAGTAAATGCTTAACAGTGCACGAAGTGTCACTCTATTTCGAGCTGAAAGGACTTTACCTCATTGGTTATTTATCACAAACCATGTTCACCCAATCAGCCTGCAGAGGATCAATAAACCATTACACTTTAACAAACTAACAAACAGCATCCCTTACGATCTTTGAGATGAAGTAGTGACTTAGAGATCCTGTCTGTGGAAAATCAAATAATGCTATGGTAGATTTTTCCTGACCTAGCAGCTGTTGATCGACAATGCACTCCATGTAGACTTTTGGCACTAAAAGGATGGCTACAAGATTTACAGGGATACACATTGTTCTTATTTACAGATCTGATTTATGCAAACCCATTGTCAAAGGGATAACACTATGCATTTTCTCTGAATGGGAGAACAGAACACTTTGAAGACAATCCAAGCAAAGAGGGCTGGGCTGTGTTTTGCAGTTCTGCTAGAGGCTTAAAACTACATTGAAAAGTGATTTCAAAACCATGAATAATTCATCGGCAAGAGCTCTCCTACAAGGCATAATTTTCAAGGGTAACAACAATCGATACAAAAGGAGGAGTCTGTAACTGCAGCGTGCTGCACTATTCCATCAGCATCTCTCTCTCCACTTGGGGCCTTACAAAACAGCCAGTAGAATGTGGCTAAACTATTTCCTTACAGTCAGGTCAACAGCAAATATCTCCTCCATAGAATCTGACTCAGTCCTTGCCTTCGTATCTTTCGGAGCACATTACACTGGTGCACCAGAGTCTGAATGGGCTTCAGCAATGACCTATAAAGTCCTAAATGGCTTGAGCCCAAGATATCTCTCCCTTATGTTCTATCTCCCTCTTGCAAGTTCCATTATTCCTCTAGGTTCATACAACACGAGTACACAGAGAAATGTTCTAGGTGGCTGTTCCACAGCTTTGGAATGCCTTTCCCCTGGACGTTCACCAAAGCCCGAGCCTGATCATTTACTGGAGGCAATGTAAGACCTATTTATTTGGCCAGGCATTTAGCTAGCTGGGATAGGTAAAATACTGTTTTAAATGGGAAATTTTTAATATTTATACAGTTTGGGTTTTTTAATTGGTTTTAGTTTATGCATATTTTTATGCACATCTCATTATCCAGTCTGAGCTTTTGGGGAAGAGTGGGCTATAAATTGAAATTAATAATAAATAAATATCATAGACTGATTTGCAAGTTCAAGCAGTTACAGTCATAAAGATACCCAAGCTCTGTTTGTGTAACATGCTGTAGGAATTGGTCTGAATTTTCTTTTGGCCAGTGACATGGCTAAAGCAGATTGTTATGGATAACTATTGGTGAACTTGAAAATAGAAAATGTATTTAGCTCATATGCAATTTCAGATGCTTAATCATTTTTTTAATAAGTGCCACAATATGAAAAAGAGACTTTAGTCTTTGTGTTTTATTTGATCAACTCGATTCATTGCTTGTGGTGTTACTGTTAACCCAAGGGTCACACAAAAAAATGCCAGGAAGGATCAGAACAAATTGCTGCCGGGAGCTTCTAGATACTTATTCAGTCAATGCTACCCTGGAGAGAAGTCAGTTTTCTGCTTGTAATCAGGCTGAGGACAGTCTGCTATCACATGGAGTAGGGAGATGATAAGTCTAGATGAGACAAATAAGTCTGGCTAAGCCCAATATGTTCAGGCATTCATTCATTTGATTTTAGCTTTGATGGTGGATGGGAAGCTCCTGTCGTTTACTTTGCACAAATCTTTCTTATTTGGGTTAGAATAATTCCTGATTGCACGTTATCCACTTCCTGCCACAGGCATTTTCTCGTGTCCTATTAAAGATTTAGGGTGCAGTCCTCCAAGCAGATAGCACCATCACTAGCACTTAGCATGGACAGGAGTCACATAGAAGTGAATAGGACTCCTGCCTGTGCTAAATGCTAGATCCAGTGCAATCCACTTGGCTGGTTAATTACAGGGTGGCATCAAACCGAATGCTTTCCACTCCTACAACTGGTAAGCACACAGCAGATCATGATGTCTGTCAAGGATCTGCTACGTGTTTGCCCTTGTCTGCTATGGACTTGCTCCTTGTGCACTCCTGCAAATTTTATGGGCAAGCATCAGAAGCAGGGTAATTGCAAGTAGCGGGTGTGATGTCTAGGGATGGGCGGACGCGGTTCGGAAGTTCGGAGTTCGGACCGAACTCAGCCTGTTCGGATGACCGAATCCGAACATGAACTGACCGAACTGAACTCAATTCCGAACATCGAAATGACCGAACAGTTTGGTCAGTTCGGATCGCGTTCGAGTGGCAAAAACGTGTGACTGGAAGGCCAAACGTGGCAGGGAGGGGAAGTTAGCTGAGGAGCAGACTTCCAGGCAGCAGGGGTGGGGAGGGTTGGAGTAGCAGCCAGCCTGCCGAATCACCATCCCTTTTCACCTCAGACCACTGGCTTCGCAGTCTGCGATTGGCCACGGGCTAGGCTGCATGGAGACTGCGGGCTACGAGCTAGGCTGCAGCAAGAAACAAAACTGACTGCCTCCCCCCTTCCCAACACCTTCTGAGCTAGTCACTGTTCCTGAACAGCAGGCGTTTCAGAAGGCTTCCTCTCTCCCAGCAGTTTTTGTTCCTTCCTATTCCTAATCCATTGCCAGCCTCCTCCTATTTCACCCATTCAACCCATTTACCTCCATATTATCATTTATTTAGATTATATTAGATAGATTTAGGTGTTATTGTTTGTTTTTACCCCTCCCTGTGTTCAATCTTCCTCCCTCCCTCCCCCCTCCATTCAATCCTTTTCCCTCTCCCTCTTATTCCATCCCTGATTCTCTTCCCCTGTTTTAAGTTTTGGATTTATTTAGAGTAGGATTATTATTAGATTGATTTTCATTTCAGTTTTGTACCCCTCCCTGTGTTCTTTGTGTTTCCCCCTGTGTAATATTGTATATATAGATAGATAGTTAT
>QEPC01010217.1:5290236-5315450 GCA_003113815.1 Sphenodon punctatus
AAACAAGACAGGCTCTGTTCCTCTTCACATAGATAAGCCACTGCTTGAAGATTACTTTTTGCACATAGGGAAGGTTCAAGTTGCCCAAAAATGTAGCTAGCTTTTAGCTCAGAAGAGAACCTCCCTTTTACCCTTCGTTCCACTATTATCTCACCACCAACTTGAACTTAGAAGTAAACTGTCTTTTCTCAATATAATCACTTTGAATGTTGTGTTGTCATCTACTTCTCTGCGCAGAAGTGACAAACCATGAAAGGGCCTTCCGCCCAAGGATTTCTGTATAAAAAATGTACTGCCCTCACGGGGTGTGTGCTCGGGATCTATTGATCCTGGAGGCCCGCAACGCATTGTGTTATCTGCTGAATAAAGAACTCTGCTGTTTATATCTGCTGGCATCCTCCTCGTCTTACTATCTTACCCACGAAAATCCACGACAGCTGCCACTCTAGCCCCAGGACCCAGCATCATGGGTCTGGGGCCATCATTCCTTGCACAGAGAGCTAATTTTCCAAAGCATCAAGAAACAGCCACTCCAGCCCCAGGACCCGCTGCCAGGGTTCTGGGGCCAAGTTACAGGCAGGGAGGGCTGTGGCCAATATCCAGAAGCTGCCACTCTAGCACCAGGACCCACCATCATGGGTCTGGGGCCATCATTTCTTGCACAGAGAGCCTTTTTTTGAACGCCCGAACTGAACCAAATACGACCGAACAAAATGGCTGGACCCGAATGCAGCAAATGGACTGAACGGGTGAACCGAACCAAACGGCTGAACCTGAACCGCGACCTGTTAGTCCATCCCTAATGATGTCTAGTAATAATGGGGGGGGGAGAGGGTGAAGTGAAACTGCAGCTGAAGCCACATGAGGCAGTGCATTGTGTGGCCAGTGCCTGCCAGATGTTTCCCCTCCCCTGGGGTGGGGCAAACAGCTGGCTGCTATGCAACACATCCTTGGAAATTGCGAGGACGCGTTGGAGAGCAGATGTACCCAGCATGACTTAAGGCTACTGAAAGCAGGGACCTTGTGTGCCTGGGCTGTGCTTGCCCCACCACGCGAGGAGCACCGCTGATGGGTATTTAGCGGTGGGCACTGCCACCCATCATGTGCGGCCACATCACAGCCGGGGACTGGATATTGGCCGGGCCAGGGTTGGGAGGAGGGGCAGGGTCGGGCACTCGTGTGTGTGGTGCCCACCCAGCTTGATGGCTTCCCTGTGTCCATCTGCCTGGCTCCTAGCACTGGCCCGACAGTGTGGCGGTGGCGTTTGCCCACCATGAGACTGCATGGGGATCAGCCCACCACAGCTTGTCTGGCTGCACGCACCCTGCAAGAGCCCTTCTAGAGTCCTGCTTCACCTTGTTAGACCTTTCCAGGCTCTGGCGGGGTGAAAAGAGTCCTACCAGGCTGCAGGACTCTGGCAGGGTGAAGCAGGGCCTTTCAGAGTTCTGCAAGATCCTTGCTTCACTGCACTTCACCTCACCAGAACCCCTTCATAGCTGCCCCCTCCTATTGTAGCAGCTATTGGGAAACCTTTTGAACACGAGTGATACCTTGGGACAACAGGATGCCAGCTATGCCATGCCAGCTGCCTCATGGATTTTATTGTAGCTGACATTACATCCATAGTAGGGCATGGATCTTCCACTTCGAGCTATTGTGTAAGTCAGTGAATCGACCGAAGGTGGCTAGTATCAGAGACAGGATGCTGGGATTGATGAGCCATTAGTCTGATCCAGTATGGCACTTCTTATGTTGTTATGGCACCCAGAAGTAGTAAAAAGCCCAGAAGTAGTAAAAAAGTAGTAGTAAAAAAGTAGTAAAAATTTATCAACTACAGAGATACGGTACAAGTGCCACTTCAGTTTTTTGGGTTAGCCTGCTAGAAAGAAGGAGAATGAGGGTGAAAACAGACATGACGCTAACCACGCTTTAACCACGCTTGGTGATCATTTATGCATGTTTCAGGGCTGCATAGGGCACCAGTACAGCCCTGCAACATGCATAAATGACCACCAAGGGTGGTTAAAGGGTGGTTAGCGTCATGTCTGTTTTCACCCTAATACATGCCTCTCCCCCTAATTGCACAGGGAACTATTGATGATAAAGGGAAAGCTCTTGCATTAGTTCCTGTATTCTAAATTCCAATTAATGAAAGATACAAATCAGCTGGAGAAGGGGAGGAAAGATATACATTTAGGTGCACAGTCACAGTGGTTTTTGAAGCCTTGGCCTTTCTGGCATTGTGCTTGTGAAACGGAACATCTCTGTATAATTGAAAGGGGCCTGTGTTGCATAGTTGAGGTTGGAGGGAGTTGTCTGAATTTGGTAAACTGTGTGTGTTCGTTGAAGCTCTGCGTATCTCAAAACAGTTCCATTTACACTTGAGGAAACAGATGATGGTTGGAGGGTATTGATCCTGAAAGAGGACTTGAGACACTTGTCCAAACATGTCTCAAAATGACGGCCCATGGACCAAGTAGCTTACCAAGTATAAAGTAAGAGGCCATCAGTGCATATAACAGATCGAGGAGACTAGGAGACAGTGAAACAGAAGTGGTCAGCATGATAAGTCATGGTCTTGGCAGACCAGCTGCCTGCCTGTTGCTAGGTTTCCAGGATCATTCACAGCAGAAGGGAGTTTTAAGGATTGGAAGGAGGACAGAGTAGCTTGCACAGGGTTCTTGGGAGCTGATTCCATGAACAGAGGGCAGCATGGGAGAAAGTATGAAGTGCTTGTTTGAACATTTTACACATGGGTGGTGATGGAGGCTGGCACTACAGGCATAGCAGAGAGGAAGTAGCATATGAGAGATGGCAGGTGCTGCCAAGCTCATCCATTTCACCCACCACTTTGATCATATTCAGCCCCTCCTCTCCTTCTTCTGCTGGTGGCTCCTTCTCCCCCTTTCCATACAACACACATTCCTTGCCTTAACTTTCAAGGCTATACATGACCTGTATAGCCTCCCTCTCTTTCTGCCCTTGTTTCCCACTATGTTCTAGGGATGAGTGAATGTGGTTCGGATGTTCGAAATTCGGACCGAACTCGGTCTGTTCGGATGTCCGAACCAAAGTCCGAACTGAACTCTCGAACGACCGAATAGTTTGGTCATGTTCGGATGAGTTCGGGGGCAAGAAAAACGTCTTTCCAGGGCCAAAAACTAGGTTTCGGTTTCGATTTCGTTTCGGTTTTGTTTTCACTATTTTTGAATGTTCAGCCAAGTTCGGCCAAACCGAACTCGACTGAAGCGAACCATCAAACCCGAACTCGGGTTTCAAACCAAATGACCGAACATCCAAACATCCGAATCGCGTTCTGTTTGCCCATTCCTACTATGTTCCCACTTGGGAACTTTGGTCCTCTGCCACTACCCTCACTCACCCTAGAATCTCCTGGTCCTCAAGGTACCATATTTGCCCCTTCTCCCATGTTGTCCCAGAAATATCTCCCTGAACACATACTCTCTGTTTGCAACAACCTTTCAATTCCCTCCTAAAAACCTAGACAGAGGATGTGGTTGCTGTGTTGGTGCCAAAAACTGTAGATGGAGACAAAGCAGTTTAGATTATACCTTCTATTGGACCAAATTTTGTTGGTGACAATAGGCATATGCAAGCTTCTGAGTCACACAGGACTCAAAAGGCAATGGGTTAGACAACTAAAAATGAACAACACATTTTTGAAGAAGAGTCCTGTGTGACTTGAAAGTTTGCATATCCTTCCTAGCAAAGGTTGATCCAATAAAATATATAATCTAAACTATTTTGTCTCCTAAAAACTTAACTCTTCTGACAGGGGCATAGCTGGTGGGAATTTGTTTGTTTAAATTTCTACCCTTCTTTCCCTCTAAGGCTCATAGCAGCTTACATCATTAAAAACACACAATACAGTAAAAATCCCTTTACCCCCCTTGCCCTTAAATCCTCCCTTCACCCTAACCCTATCCCTGTCTGCCAAATGCTTTGCCAAAAAGAAACTGTCTGCCTCCGGAATATGCTCTGATAGACCTCTGGGGAAATAGAGTTCCATAATACTGGGACAGCAACCGAGAATGCCTCTCTGTGGGCCCTTGTCATATGAAAAAGATTGGCAGGTGGTAGCCACAAGAGAGTGCCCCCTTACTGGAGGGGTCACAGTGAAGGCAGTCTTTCAGATATGTGGGGCTCAGGTCATTTAGAGTTTTAAAGGTCAAAAACAGTACAGTAGCAAGGATAAAAGGTTGGGTCTGTGGTTCCTTTAAGAAACTGGAGAAAATGGCCTTAGGGAAAGGCTGAGTGGAACCAGCTGTGAAAGAAACCCAGCTGGTCTATAAAAGCTTCAGCTTCAGTGTGAGGCTGGCTGGCTGGCGAGTAAGGAGCTTAGGAGAGGCTCTTTGCAAGCCCAGGTCTAAACACCAGGACTAGCAAGGCTGTGGGGCTCAGTCTTCTGGAGCGAACCCATGGAGTGGAGCCAGCAATCACAGAAGGGACCCACCAAGAGGATCTCATCACTTCTTGGGAACACCTAAGTGGGACAATTCTTATTATATGCCCAGGAGGAACTGTCTTAATAGACTGAATCCCAGGAAGGTGAGACTATTTGTGGAATAACCTGGTGGTGAAGGCTGGCGGAGGCCAGACAGAGATCCAGAACATAGGTCTTGGACTCTGAACACTTACCCCAGGATCAGGGTCCTTTGGTTTTTAACTGAACCCTGTGCTAAGTGGATTATAGAATATAGGGACTATAAAGGACAGGATGGTGGCGTCGTGAGCCGGAACTCTGAGCTAATGTCCCCAAGGACCCATCAGCGCCCTGTTCTGGGGCCTGTCAGGCACTCTTGGCTACATGTATTGGTGGAGAATGCGGGCAGCATTGTGCTGCAGACTAGTGTGTTGATAGTTGTGAATCCTTGATAGAAGGGCTATTTGACATCTGGAGAATACTTCAGAGTAGGAGGAATTGGGGGGGGGGAGGAGAACATTTGGTGGCACTTATGAAGGCCCTGGCCCAAGGCCATACTAATAAAGTTCCTGCAACAACAGCAGGAGGACCAGAGTCAATTACTGCAGGCCTTAATGCAGCAGGTAGCCCAGGCTCAACCTTGAATAAAGGTAATAAACCAGGTTTGAAGTCCTGGGCCCTTAACATTGATGAAAATGACAGCAAAGGATGACCCAGAGGCATACCTCATGACCTTTGAAAGGGTGACAGCTGCTGTGCAGTTGTTGAGGTAATCTTGGGCAGTAAGGATAGCTCTGTTCCTAACCAGGGAAGAGCAGGCGACTTACTGGGCTTTAAGTGAAAGAGATGCCTCCAAATATACCGAAGTAAAAGAAGCCATTTTAAAGCGCCTTGGACTTTCTGAGGAGACATACAGAACACAATTTAGATCCCTGCAGTCTGAAAAAAATGGGACGCCCCAAATTACCACAAAAAAACTTCAGGATTTAGCTACCCACTGTCTCAAGACCCCAGATCGTCTTGGAGGAGTTGTGGGAAACTGGCCTCCTCAACCTCTCTTTTATATCCAGCCTGTCTCCGCCATGATTTTAAGAGCTCTTCATGTTTTGGGCCTCTCTGGACCCTAGCAAAGTCCAAAGTCTCCTGGCTCCTCCTGAGCCAAATATAAGGAGTATTCCCAGATTAGGGGTCCAGTGGTGTTTGTCTCCCTTGTTCAAGAATATACAACTTCTCTGGGGTAGGGGTTGCTCTTCACCCAACACCTGCAGAAGGCTGTCTCTCTCCACAGAGAGCCAGGCTCACAGCCAGCCCAGCAGCACTCATGCCCAGCCTTTCTGTGCAAGCACCTTACTAGCTTCCAGCAGCCTTCTGCCAGCCACCAAATCCCCCCTATCACCTGCCAGGGCTGCTCTTCACATGATCCACCTCCTATCTAGATTGGCTAAAGCAGCTACCCATTAGCAGTCTTGTTACACCTGTGCCCTGCAGCCCATTAACTGAGTTGGCGTGCAGTTTCTGTTTACACAGGTGTGAGCTCTGCTTGGTTGCAGCAGCAACCCGATTACTAGCCTGCTTGGCTGCAGTCACTCTGCTTCAGAGAAATACCTGTTGGGCCTGAATTAAAAATCAAGATGTGGTGGCTCTGTTGGACTCCAGCTTTAGTCAGACTCTTGTTAGGTTGGAGTTAGTGAAGCCACAGTGTGTAATGCCTACCGAGACACTTCAGCTACAATTTATTTATTATAAATATTTATTAGCTGCCCCCTCATGCCTATGGCATCTCGGGGCGGCTTACAACACAAAACACACAAATAAAATACCCTAAAAAATCCATTAAAAAAATACATAACCCCATGCATCAAATTTTAAAATATCATTAAAATGTCTTTAAAATATTAATTGAGCCCTGTGCTAAGGGGATGATAGAATATAGGGACTATAAAGGACCTGGATGGTGGAGTGTGGAGTCTGTGTGAGCTGGAACCCTGAGTTAATGTCCCCAAGCCACCCACCAGCACCCCCTTCTGGGATCTTTTGGGCACACCTAGATAAAAGAACCTTGAATTGTGCCCAGAAAGCCATAGGTAGCCAGTGCAGCCTGTAAAGCACACGTGTAATGTGTTCATGACAACCCACCCCTGAAAGGAACCAGACCGCTGTGTTCTGCACCAGCTGTAGCTTCCAAACAGTCATCAAGGACAGCCCCCATGTAAATCAATCTAAGCATACGCACCTCCAGCTTCTCAGCTTCATTAAACATAGTCCACACCCTCCCTTTTCAATACTAGATTGCAAGCCTCTTGGGGCAGGAACCTCTCTCTGTAATAGAATAATTCAGTGCTGGGCACTTTGTTGGTATAAGAATAATAAAAAATATTTGACGGAGCAAGTTAAGGAATGCAAGAGGGGTACTTGTCTCCCTGGAAATTAGGCTGCACAGCAAATTGGCACTCTGTTGAGCACCATCTGCATTAGCCTAGAGGCACAATCAGTCTTCCTTTAAGCTGGTACAGCTCCTATGCCTACATGGCACAAGCTATCCTTGAACAAGCTGGACCTACACAGACCATTGCTTTGGCTAACAGATGTTGCATGGTTAGTTACAATACACGGTTTACACACAATTACCTAACAGCAATGTAGCTTAAAGCTGTCTTCCATTGAAAATCTCTTTGAATACTGCAGTTTGCCGAGGTTATGAGCAGCAGAAAGTCATGCATAATGTAACAGCACAGCAGATCCAGGAGCAGCCAGCACAGATGACATCATTCAAACTACTCTCTAGCAGTCAGAGGACCTGACCCTTGAAGCAGCCCCTAAAGAGATTGCTGACTTGGCAGTTGTCAAGTCTGGAGAGGGAGCTTTGGCCTTTTCCATGCATATATTGTGGAATTTCAATAGTTCAGAATGAGTCTTTATTTCAATTACACGAATGGATTTGCACCCTTCACCGCACTCCATGAGGAGGGTTTTCCCCATGACAAATTGCCATCAAAATATGCACAGAGAGGCCAACATTTGCAGAATATCCGTCATCTTAGGTGGCACGGTTTGTTCCCACAGACTGGAAGCTTTGCACCATGCAACTGAATTGCAATGAACGGCTACTTGATTGCAAGTGGAAATCAGGTACTTTGGGGACTACAATTATGACCAATCTTACTCACTACTACATTTCACAACATGAGCTCTTTTACATGTAGAGTTTTGCAGGTGCAGCTTGCTCCTAGAAACAAGCTGAGCAGGGAAATCTGTTTCAGCGATTTCAAGATGCCCCCCGCCCCCAATGTTTCCCCCCCAGTTTGGTCATTTTGGAATTTTGGTTACATCATTTTATTTATTTCATTTATTTATTTATTTATTTAAGATTTGTAGCCTGCCCTTTCCCAAAGACTCAGGACGGCTAACAACAAAAAAGAAATATGTATAATATACAAAGATAAATCCACGCATAAAATACACCCCAAATCCTAGCTCTGGCTCTTAAATGCCAGGCCAAATAAAAAAGTCTTGAATCCCCAAGGGAAAGGAGTTCCAACGTTGTGGAGCAGCCACTGAGAGTGTCTCTCTGCACCCTTACTGTGTTGCTGCATTGCAATGACGTAACCTGCAAGGCGGAGGCACTCTTGGCGGATCCCAGAGGCCGCAAGGAGGCATAAGTGTGGAGGTGGCAAGGTAGATATGTAGGGCCAAGGTGACTTAGGGTTTTATAGTTCAAAATCAGCACTTTGAATTGTTCCTGGAATGCTACTGGCAACCAGTACAAACTCTGGAGTACTGGTGTAGTGTGCGTCCGGCAACCCACCCCTGCCCCATTCTGCACCAGCTACAATCCCCAAACGATGTTCAAGGGCAGCCCCACATAGACTGCATTGCAGTAGTCTAGCCTTGATGTAATGAAGGCCTAGATAACCGTCACCAGGTACAGATGTGAAAGAAAGGGTGGCAGCCTTCTCATTAGGTGGAGTTGGGGGAAAACACTGCAGGCCACTGCTGTGACCTGATGTTCCAGACGCAGTGCAGAATCCAGGAGCACCCAAATGCCGTGAACTAGGGGGGATACCCCATATTTGGCAATAATAGCACTATCATCCATGCAAAATGTCTGAAAACAATCTAACTGAAATACCAAAAAGTGGATAAAACCTGAAATGGAATGCCCCCCAAAAACTGGATCTGCGAGCACCCATTTTGGCTACTGATATTATTTGGGTACTCAAAGGGCTACCCAAAAAATGCAAACAACAACACAGGGTAATAAACCCATGAGTAATAAACCCACAACCTGCTTCAGCTTTAGTCCCTATTGTTGACTTAGCAATTGATTAGAAGAGGAACAATATCAATCACATCTTGTTGCAAAATTCATCCATCATGATGTCAGTGGATGCATTTCCCCCCTTTCTGCTCTTGAATTTCCCTACTCAGTTTGTTTGCTGTAAGGCTCTCTTACTTTTGAGAGTCTCAGCTGTTGTGGCGAGATAGGCCTCTACTTATTCCCTAGATGACCCAAAAAACAAACGTGCAAGAAAATGCTATTTAAAAGATCAAGGAGAGATTAATGTGGCAATAAATGGGAAGAGGCAAAGCAATGTCTTAGCAGGCAGCTGTTCTCTGATCTTGACGTTCTCATCAATACTTTTCAATCTACTTTGCTGAGAGGGATATCACTCTAATGGCCTAAGGTCGCTGCGAGCACGCATCGGAGCTGTAATCCTTGGGCTGGCAGCACTGTAAATGATTTCTTTATTGGGCTTTATAACTGTAATTGCCCCTAACAGAATCCTCTCTCCAAATGCTGTGACTGATGACACAAATGGTGCCCGTATGAGGATGAAACTGATGGCTAACCACTGTGTGCAGCTGATGCATAAATGCTATCAGCTGGCAATTATGTCTTTCAAAAACAATTTCTTGCTTTCAACAGTCTTCTGTGGCATTATAGGCTGCTCCGGTCTAGTTAAGGTGGTGGGAGCACTTCAGTGAAAACTTTTGTTTGCAAGGGTTTTTATAAAACTTCAGCCATAAGAAAAGTGGGGGAATAATCAGCTTTAACTCTCCAGAGTTCAAGGAATAGGGAAAAACTGCAATGTTGGAAAGATATTTCTTTGTGGGCTGGTGTCACTGAAAAACAACTTTGATTTGTGGGGTATGATTGGCCAAGGGAATGGGTAATAGGATACAGACTGTTTTATACATTCTGGGTCACTGGTTCAAATCCAGACTGGTCTGGCAATTGCCAGAACCCTGTGTCATCTAACGACTGTTTAGTGAAGTGAACTGATTATATTATTGAATTTGTTCATGGACAGGTGTGCATCTCATTAAACTGCAACAGAGACTGGCATGAATGGATTGTCTAGTGAGTAAGCACAGGACAGACAATTGGAAAACCTGGGTTCAGTTCTCGTCTCAGCCATAGACTTCTGCATGGCTTTGGGGCAAGTCACTTCATAGTTCCCATGCGTTATTCACACGCCACTCCTCAGAGTGAGTAGTGACACTAACCCACATTTGGAATGGTGTGTGAAATCCTTACCACTTCTTGTGCTCCTTGATTATCCTTTGTTCTCCGCTGTCTAATACAATGGTGGGCCACTGAAGTGCAGCAGAATCAGCAGCTGTGTGAATGTGTTGTTGCAGGACACGGCAAACGTAGATTTAGAAACATGTGGGAGTTTCCAAGGGAGAAGGGAGTTGTGTGAATGAGCTCTCATTACCACCATTTTTTAACAGGGGTGGAGAACCTTTTTCCTCCAAGGGGTCACACTGAAAATTAGTACAAGCTCTGAGGGCTACATGAACGTTGGGGGTGGGGATGCTTAAGGGTTGCGCTCAAGAAGAGAAGGGTCCAGATCATGGATCTGTGCCCTATCTTTATGTGCCTGCCCTCATCTCTGCTACTCCCTTGTCCTGAGCTCAGTCTTTCAGGGCTAAGAGGTAGGAATTGGAGCCAGCTCCAGGAACTGGAAAGGGTGGGGGCCAAGTAGAATCTAGCTGTGGGCTGCATTTGGCCAGCAGGCTTGAGGTTCCCCACCTCTGCTCTAAAATGAGGAAAATAAATCTCTGCTTCACATGCGTTGTGAACTGTCTGTCTGTCTGTCTGCCAAATATACTCCCCCCAAATGGACGCATGGCTTCGTAAGTCACAGTATAACTGTGTAAGTAACAGGAGCCTGCTGCTTTCACTTATGCCTGTTGTGTTTCCTACATTGTATTTAAATATTTTGAAATGCTAATCACCAGAGCTGAAACAAATAGTGGGGTTTGTATTCACAGACATTATTCGTGTTCACAACTGATAGCCTTCTGAATATCCAAATGATATCTACAACAAAAACAGTTCTCCCCATAGCTGGTTAGGTTATATAGCTATTTAGGTTTCCAGATACTTCATTATTTCAGTATTTATTTCAGTTACTTTGTGCTATTGCGCACTCATAATAATGTTGAAATGAAGTAACCAAAATTATGAACAAACCAAAATAAATGAAATGACCAAAATAACCAACCTGAAATATCTGAAGTGGATATCTGGGCAAGCAGGACTGAATATCCACGTCACCAGATCTGAACTGAAACTGACAAATTTTGCTGGATACTGTATTCAACGTGGATATTTGTACTAATGGCCTTTTTTTGCCTGACCCTCTTTTTCTACAGCCCCCTTCCAAGTGTTTGCAAATTTATTCTGTTTATCTCCTTTTTATTGGTTTCCCCTCATTGCATTTAAATGTTTGAAATGCTAATGACTTTTTCTCCCTCACAGCGCTATCCCAAGTTATTGTTTTTATATCTCTAGCAGTCCTGCATTGCTCAGCCTATCGTTCTGACTTTTAACATGCCCGAGGAAGGGCCATGGGTGGCTCAACAGCTTGTGTTAGCTGTCTCAGCTGCAGGTGGCATTAGGACTGATCCCGTATCAGATAAGGCCGTCAGGATTTGAAATGCCTTGCCCCCTCCCATCTTGGGTCATGGCTCTACTTAGGCCACTTTTAAACGAACAGGTCGCACTCGCGCAATCTGCTCATGTGACTTTTGAAAATCCCGCAGGCCGGGATTAGGCGAGACATTTCGCATGTTAACGCTGGTCGCGCGTTCTTTTAAAACCGTGAACTAAATACCCTGACATCGAGGTATTTAGTTCACGGTTTTAAAAGAATGTGTGACTGGCTTTAATGTGCGAAACGTCTCATCTAATCCCGGCCTGCGGGATTTTCAAAAGTCACGTGAGCGGATCGCACGAGCGCGACCCACTCGTCTAAAAGCGGCCTTAGAGTCATAGAGTCACATGTTTGGAGAACCTGCCATGCCCCAACCACCCGCGCAGAGAAATCCCACCAATAGCTACAAGTAGAGACTTCCTGAGCATGCCCGCACTCTGTGAAGCCAATAGGCTTTAAAACGCCATTAGGCCTGCCCTATTGCTCACCATGTGCTTCTGTTTACCTGTAAACAGTCTTTCCTTCCCTTTAGGTGCGGCAAGTAGAATTGACTTTTGGTCTACTGGGTCACATCCATGCCTTGTACAACTGGGCATTCAACCAGGCAGACTGTGTGCTCCCTGAGCCAACTGCGCTCTTCCTCCCCCATGTCCTGTATTCTGGGGATGCATCAGTGACCACCCCCATGAGACCACTCTGGCCAAAATGGCAGCTAGGTTTCTCCTGCTTCTGAGGGAGCTGCAAGGACATGCCCCCAGGCAGCTAGAAAGCTCTGGTTTACTTAGCTGAGCCTCAGCTGCCTTGCAGAGCTACCCATAGCTAACCTCAATTGGCTTCACAGCCAATTGGCTATTCAAAGGCCAGAGACTTGTTGGAGCCCAGCTCATTTCCCTAGGAAAAGCATCTTGCTCTTAGAATTGTCAATGACAATGGAATAGTTTTTCCTGCAGGGACCTATCCTAGCCCTGTGGACCTGGGCCTGTTAGGTCTTGCAGTGACTCCATTCCAAGGCTAAATAAAAAACAGCTGTGGGTCAGATTTGGCCCACAGGCTGGAGTCCTGATCTATACAGTGGAAAGCTTTGCACTTAGAGCCCTCAGAAAACATGCTTTGTCTCTGAGGGCACTTTCACACTGACACTTATCCTGGGATTAGAGCAATAAGATGTCTGTCTAAATATCTACAGTGATTGGTATCCTGGGATTACAAAAAACCCTGGGGTTTACAAAACCTCTGTTCTGAGGTTTTGTAACATCCGGAAGTTAAACTGTCCCAGGATTTGGTCCATCTAAACGACTATCCCAGAATAGTCAACTATCCCGGGATTAGTATCAGAGAGTGTTATTTATTTATCCACGGCAAGGGCCTACGGCCACGCAAAATAAATTTGATTGATTGAGAGGGTTATTTATTTATTTAAAAGATTTTTCTACCCCGCCCCTCCTGCCACAGGCAGCTCGGGGCAGTTCACAAATATTAAAAACATCCCCAACCCCCCCTTACTCCCTTACCCTCCTCCCCCACCAAACGCCTGGCAGAACAGCCAGGTCTTACAACTTCTCTGAAAGGAGGGAAGACCTGGGGCCAGCTGGGCCCCTACCGGAAGGGAGTTCCACAGCCGTGGTTGAACCACTGAGAAAGCCCTCCCTTGCATGGCCCCCCGAACAACTCGGGGGACCTCAAGTAGGACACTCCCAGATGACCGCAGGGGCTGATCCAGGACCTGGGATGTGAGGCGATGTCGCAGATAGACAGGGCCCAGGCCATTTAGGGCTTTATAGGCCAAAACCAACACCTTGAATTGGGCCTGGAAAACCACCAGCAGTCAGTGCCGAGAACAGAGCACTGGTGTATTATGCTCCTGGAGGCCCACTCCCACTAAGAGACGGGCCGCCGCATTCTGCACCAGCTGCAATTTCTGAGCCATCACCATGGGTAGCCCCACGTAGAGTGCGTTACAGTAGTCTAATCTAGAGGTGACGAAAGCATGGATGACAGTGACCAGGTCAGAGTCTGAAACAAACGCCCAAAGCCATCGCACCAGATGTAATTGGCGGAAAGCACTCCTCGCCACAGCCTCCACCTGGAGATCCAGGCGGAGCTGCACATCGAGGAGCACCTCTAGACTCCATACCTGGGAGGTCAATGGAAGGCAGACCCCATCAATAATGGGGGTCGCCAGCTCCATCACCTTACCCACTATCATCACCTCTGTCTTGTCAGTCTCAGTCTCAGTCAATAAGCGCTCATCCAGTCCCCCACAGCCGCCAGACACCGAGTAAGCACCGCGACTGCCGGACCTGGGTCTGTTGAAAAAGAGAGGTACAACTGGGTATCATCAGCATATTGAGCACGAATGGAAAGCACCCCGGGATTGAAATTCATCAGCATATTGATGACACCGCACACCGAACCCCCAAATCACTTCGCCGAGCGGCTGCAGATACACGCTGAACAGGAGAAGGGACAAAATGGAACTTTGCGGGATTCCACATGGGAGGTCTCGGTATGATGAAAAATGCTCCCTGAACACCACCCACTGGGTTCTTCCGGTTAGGAAAGTGTGGAACCATTCAAGATCAGTCCCACCCACCCCTGCACAGTCCCGCAGGCACATCACCAACCTCTCACGATCAACGGTATCAAACACAGTCGACAGGTCTAACAAAATCAACAGGCAAGAGCTGATATCTCTCTATGAAGGTCTGGCTCTATGGTATCTAGGAGCACATGATTGTGGGGTGATTGTATTAACTCTGTCATCCTTCAACAATGCATTGCGGAGCGCCAAGTTTAAATACCTGCAGAACAAAGGAATGAGTTTCCATTTTCTTCAACTCAGAAATCAGAAAAATGAAGAAAATCAGATTTTCTTCAATTCCAGAAATCAGCGCGCTGAGCACAGATGGGAAGCACCCTGAGATTGAAATTCATCCCAGAGACTCTAATCCCGGGATCACAGCAATGTACTGTTCAGACAGACTATCCCAGGATGGAATTATCCTGGGACAGAAATGTCCGTGTAAACAGGTACCACTTTGTAACCCCTGGATAACAATTTGGGGATAGTTTTACTTTTCTCCTAATCCCAGGATAGTTTGTCCATCTGAAAACACCCTGAGATAGCTTTCGGGAGCGGGTTGAAGGTGCTGACTAGCTGCTGATCACTGAACAGTTTGACACTGTCAGCGCTAAAGAGCAGATCAGCTTCAGACAGACATGCTTTATGATCCTTTGCTAATTTGGAGGGAGCAGAGGGCATCCTTTCCCTGCAAAATCACAAAGGGCCATAGAGCACATCCCAAATAAAGAGGGATCCAGATTTGACAGGTTTGGATTTGACAGTATTAGTTTTATTCTAGCTTTGATCCACAGTTTGGTAATAGCTCTGCACCATGCAGTAACACGTTGCTCCTCTTTTATTGAAGGCCAGCCTATTCCTCCCACAATAGTTTGAACAAATCAAATTGCTCTCTCTCCTAATTGCAAGCCTCTTTCTTGGTCATCTGCAAGGAAGAAGTTTAGGACTGTAAACATGTGCATCACCAAGGCATATAGAAAAGCTGAGCTAGTAAAAGGAGATGTTGGCTTTTACCCAACAAACAAATTGATGCAAAAACCACATTGCACAAAGACATGGGGAACAGTTCTATATTGCAACTGGTCCCATGTAGGAACTTCTAGCCTTCAGCCAGAGCCATGATAATAAATGAAATAATAGAATAGGCAGGCTGTAGCTGTGTGGACTGAAGTCATATGGAAATTATGCACGGCTGTATTAATACATGGAAAACCGCTCAAGGCAGTTGAAAGGTGAGACAAATGAAAACAGCATTCAGGGGACGAACTAGCTTAAACAGTTAAGCATAACAGGAACAGAGGGCAGCTCTGCAGTCAACAGCCTGAGTGTTTGAGAAATCTGCCTGGAGCCAGATGCTGTGGCTGTAGAAAATATCCTCTACCACTTGGCACTTTGCTCCTATAATTACCACTGACAATGGAAAAAATTCACAAGCGGTAAGAAACACCACAGGATGCAGAAACCAATTGCATACAAATAGAGCAGCCTTGTTAAAAAAAAAAAAAAGTACAACTGCTCTTTTTAGTCAGCACCATGTTGAAGAAGGAAAGTAAGGGTAGTGACATGGAAAGGGAGCTCTGTGGGGAATCGGTTTGCCCTAGTCATTCCTAGCCATGGTGACCAGTTCAAAGTTTGTACAGCTGAATCCATGCCATCCGGGCCTAGCTTTACTGCTAGGTGAGGTAGGCATCAGTGTGGCTGGAGAGTTGCAGTCTCTTGCTGCCCACTTTAAATTCAGCCTTTTGGAAGTGTTTCCCTGCTGATCAGCAATTTACTAAGAAAGCAGCTGTTGCCTTGCACTGCAGGCTGAGGAGGAGTGCTGTAGCTTACCCCCTGCTGATTTGTGGATCCAGAGGGGAACCAGGAGCACTCACTTCCCAGCTTGCAGTACAAACCGCCAGGTTATGGCTTGCACTGTAGGCTGAGATGTGCTGCTGCTTCCCTGTACTACAGCTGATGAGTGGGGAGCCAACGGCACTCGCCTCCCCACATCCCTTGCAGAGGGAGGATGAGAGAGCGCTCTGGGGTTTCCCTACTGTATAGCTGGTGAACAGGGAACCAGCCGGAATCCCTTGGCACTGCAGGCTGGGGAGCATTCTGTTTCCCCCGCATATCAGCTTTAAAGTGTGGAACCCTGATGCTCCCTCCTTCCCTCGCTCTGCAAAAGCTGTAAGCAGGGGAGTGCTGGGGGATCCTTCCTCATCAGCTGTAGCTGTAGAACTCTATGAGTGTTCATCGGAAGTAACGGCAAACACACTAACGCATCACCGGATATCGTCAGAAGCAATGCCAGATGCGGGGAGAGGGTAAACACGTTATTTCTGCCCGCGATACTTCCTGGCAGCAAATATGGGCTTAATGGGGAGCTAAAAAACATGACAATGCTTAAATGCAATGCACAGCCACATGGTGAAGCCCCCGTTCCTTGTTGCATCTAAAGGCGCCCCTGTGAGCCTTACCTCTAATGGCAGAGGAAAAGAAGGATTATATGAAGGTGAAGGAGGCATTTGATGCCCATAGGAAGACAGAATGTGATCTATGAAAGAGCAAAATTTAACATGATTGTGCCAGGAGCAAGGAGAAACGGCAGAAGATTTTATCGCCGCTGTCCACACATTAGGAGAACACTGTATTTATGGAGCGTTAAAAGTGTTGGAAATACATTCCTTTGGTTGCATCCCCCCTAAGCACCTCATCCTGTTTGTTTGCTAGAAACAGCAGGAGTAGACAGACAGATCAGGGAACCCTTCCCCCATCCTATCTGTCCTACTCCTGTCAGGACCTGATTGGTCAATCTCCTCCCCCAGGAGATTTCTCATCTCTTTGTGTCTCAGAGAGCTTCCTTCCTCCCTCTTGAACACACCTAGTCTTAGGACTTAGCATAGATGTAGGCCTTTCCTATCCTACATGTATTTCCTAATAAAGCTACTTAAGCTTAAGTATGCTTCCTGCCTGCTTATTGATGATTAGCTACTCACACTCCTCTGTAAACTCTGCATTGGGCAAATGGATGCAATGATCTCACAGTCCTTGCATTTCCAACAAAAAGAAGAAGTCATAAGAGATAGGACTGTTGTGGGCATAAGAGACACTTGGCTATTAGCACAACCTCAGTTAGACCCAGATCTAACATTCGCAAAGGCAATAACAAAAGTGACGCTACAAGAAAACATAAGGAATTAACAGCAGCTTGCAAGATGGATGCAGTAACGAAACAAAGCTTTCAATCAGGAAAAGCTGCCAACCTGAAAGGTCAGTACAAAAACAGGGAACAATCAGAGAGAGCTAGAACAAGGAATTTCAGTAAGAGTGATGGGAGAAAAAGCTGTGGCAAAACACCTGCGCACAACTTCCAGCAGTGTCCTGCAAGAAAAGCAGAATGCAGACGATGCCGTAAGGTGGGACATTTTGCAACAATTGACTGAACGAACACCTAGAGCAGTGGAAGCAATACAGGATGAGGAGTTCAGGTACGAGGAAAATGAAACTGTGGTTCTAGCCTCTATACTCTCCATAGAACAGACAGCACTGTGGTACACAGACTTGAATTGAATGGGTTAATAACTTACATTTAAACTGGATACTGGAGCTGCAGTAACAGCAATCTCAGCAAAAGAATATAATCCATCGGGGATGGAGCCCTACAAAAACTGGATAGAATACTAAGAGGGTCCCACAACAATACATTTGAGCTTTGTGGTCAGTTCAAAGGAAAGCTGAGGAAAGGATGGAAACGTCTCCATCAGACCATTGATGTAATACAAGGATTGACAGTTCTCTTACTAGGATTGCCTGCAATACAAAGGCTGCACCTAGTGGAGTAATTGGAATGTATAAATGGAAACAAGCAAACCATACAGGAGATGTATCCACAGGTTTTCACAGGATTGGGTAAGCTGTCGGGGAAACACAGAATAAAGCTGTCACCCTCGGCCACATCTTTTGCTCTGATAGCACCTCAGTGTGTTCCCATGTCATTACATGAAAAGGTTAGGGCTGAATTAAACAGAATGGAACAGATGGGAGTTATTTCCCAGATAGATGACCCTACAGACTGATGTGCAGGGTTGGTTGTAGTCCCCAAACCAAATGGAAAAATCCATCTTTGTCCCCCCCCGCATCTTTGTCCTCCCCCTCTGAGTCTTTTAGATTGTAAGCCGTAGGCAGGGACCGCATCCATCTCATTGTTCTGTAAAGTGCCAGGTACACAGCTGACACTATACAAATGCTTATAATAATAATAATAATTAACAATATTTCTGTGGACCTCACACAACTCAATAAAAGTGTATGCAGAGGAAGGCATATGCTTCCTGCAGTTGATCAGACATTGGTTCAGCTATCAGGAGCCAAAATATTCTCAAAGTTAGATGCAATGGCGGGATTTTGGCAAATCTCTCTTGCTAAAGAATCCAGGCCAGCGACAATCTTCATAATACCATTTGGAAGATACTGCTTCAATAGGCTCCCATTCGGTCTATCATCCGCTCCAGAACACTTTCAGAAAAGGATCTCGTGGATTGTGGTGGAGTTTCCCAGCACCCTTTGCCTTGCAGATGACATGTTGGTTTATGGTAAAGGTAAACAAGAACATTTATTTATTTATTTATATTTATTTATAAAAAGTCTTGATACCCCGCCCCTCCCGACACAGCAGCTCAGGGCGGCTTACAATAAGCAAATAAACACTAAAGCATGTAAAAACAGCTCATGACCAGGAGGATTTAAAATCTCTTTCCCCCCCAACCCACTCCCCCCACCCTTCACCCATCTCCGCTGCCAAACGCCTGGCGGAACATCCAGGTCTTACAACTATGTCGAAAAGAGGGGAGATCCAGGACCAATCAGGCCTCCACCGGAATGGAGTTCCACAGTCGGGGTCCAGCCACCGAGAATGCCCTCCCCGTTGTGGCCCCCTGGAAGGCTCGGGGGACCTTGCTTCTGGCAGCCCAATCCCATCAGGAAACAGGCCGCCACATTCTGCACCAGTTGCTGTCTCCGAACAGTCTCCATGGGAAGCCTCAGATAAAGTGCATTACAATAATCCAGCCTAGAGGTGATGAAAGCATGGATGACGGTGGCCAGGTCAGAGTCTGAAACATACAGCTGAAGCTGTCGCACCAGATGTAATTGGCGAAAAACACTCCTTGCCACAGCCTCCATCTGCACATCCAGGGGGAGTTGTGAATCAAGGAGCACCCCCAGACTCCACATCGGGGAAATCAGTGAAGGACAAACCTCATCAATAACGTGGGCAGTCATCTCCACCACCTTACACACCAGCATCACCTCTGTCTTGCCAGGATTCAGTCTCAGTCGATTAGCCCTCATCCAGCCCCCCACAGCTGCCAGACACTGAGTAAACACTGAGACGGCCGGGCTTGGGTCTGATAAAAAGAGAGGTGAAGCTGGGTGTCGTCAGCATACTGATGACACTACACGCCAAACCCCCTGACCACCTTGACGAGTGGCTGCATGTACATGTCGAGCAGGAGAGGGCACAAGATGAGACTTGTCCCTGCGGGACTCCACACAAGAGGTCTCAGTATGATGAAAAATAATCCCTAAGCACCAGTTACTGAGTTCTTCCAGCCAGGAAGGAGCGGAACCATCCCGCCCAGGGGCGGCTGGTGGGTTTTGATGTTGGAGGGGCACTGGGGTAGTAAGGCTGGTGGGCCTAGGGGCGGAGCCAGGGGTACGGTAGGCGGAGCCAGGGATACTGTAGGTGGAGCCAGGGCATAACCCAGCCAGAAGCAAGGAGTTCCCAGGGTTAACATTGGATGGACATTACATTACTTAATCCAGCAATTTCAGGAACTGAAGGCATATACTCAAGAATAGGGGATAGATTGACGAAAGGATCCATGATTTAGACCCTCCCCTACCTTCCCCCATTCTGAGACTATTCTTTAAGCAACCAACATCCCAAACTCCTCTGGCCTGTGAAGCTTGCACTAATTTTCAGAGTGGCCCATTGGAAGGTAAACGTTCCTTATCTGCATTTACGCTGGACATGTTTCACACATAACTATTATGTATATGTAACTATTATGTATATGGCTCCTTCCCATCCGCCTTCAAGAACGCCACTGTCTCTCCTATCCTCAAAAAGTCCACTCTTGACCCCTCTGACCCTTCTAGCTACTGCCCTGTCTCACTCCTTCCTTTTGCTTCCAAGCTTCTTGAACGTGTTGTCTACTCCCGCTGCCTTGACTTCCTCTCTTCCAACTCCTCCCTTGACCCCCTCCAATCTGGCTTCCGCCCCCTTCATTCTACTGAAACTGCTCTCGCTAAGATCACCAACGATCTTCTGGTGGCTAAATCTAAACGTCTCTATTCCATTCTTGTCCTCCTTGATCTCTCTGCTGCCTTCGATACTGTTGACCACTCACTCTTGCTGGATTCCCTTCACTCCCTTGGCTTTTGTGGCTCTGTCCATAACTGGTTCTCCTCCTACCTCTCTGACCGCTCCTTTAATGTGTCTCTCTCCAACTCCACCTCCTCCTCCTTCCCCCTCTCAGTTGGTGTTCCTCAAGGCTCTGTTCTTGGCCCTCTCCTCTTCTCGATCTATACCTCATCCTTAGGCAAACTCATTGCCTCCCATGGCTTCCAATACCACCTCTATGCTGATGACACTCAACTCTATCTCTCTACTCCCTCTCTCTCTCCCTCTGTTCAAGCTCGTCTCATCAACTGTCTCTCTGACATCTCTACCTGGATGTCTCAACGTCAACTCAAACTCAACATGGCTAAAACTGAACTCCTTATCTTCCCCCCTCATCCTTCCTCTCCTTCCTCACTGTCAATAACTATTGATGGAGTCACCATCCTGCCTGTCCCCCAAGCCCGTAGCCTAGGCTTCATCTTTGACTCAGCCCTTTCTTTTAAACCCTACATTGACTCTGTTGCTAAATCCTGTCGCTTCTCCCTCCATAACATTGCTAAGATTCGCCCTTTTCTCTCTGTCTCCTCTGCCAAAACTCTTGTTCATGCCCTGGTCATCTCTCGCCTCGATTACTGTAACCTCCTTCTCACTGGCCTCCCCCGCTCTCACCTTTCTCCCCTTATCTCCGTCCAAAACTCTGCTGCCAGGGTCATCCACCTCGCCCGTCGCTTCGACCACGTGCAGCCCCTCCTCTCCTCTCTTCACTGGCTCCCCCTTCCTGAACGAATCCTGCACAAGCTCCTAGTCTTCACCTATAAAGCTCTTCACAACCTTGCTCCCCCCTACCTCTCTGCGCTAATTTCCCTCCGTACTCCAGTCCGTGAACTCCGCTCCTCCTCTGTCCCCTCTCTCGCCCTCCCACGCCTCCCCTGCTCCCCTAACCACCTTCGTCCCTTCTCACTAGCTGCCCCCCATGCCTGGAACTCCCTCCCTGCCCACATCCGCCTCGCCCCCTCCCTTCGTACCTTCAAATCCCTCCTCAAGACCCACCTCTTCCGCTCTGCCCTCCCTGACTTCTTGCTCCCCTCACCTAACTCCTGCTGATACCCTCCATCCAGTACAATCTGTTACCTGAGGTCTGTGTACTCATATCCTCACCACACAGACCAGCCAGCCATCATTCTCGATGTAACCAAGCCAAGCACGTGCACCTGGGACCTTGCATTCTCGTGAATGTTACACTCCTTGTCTCTCCCTCTGTTCCCCTTCCTTTGTCTTCCCCCCACCCCTGGTCTCTCAGATTGTAAGCCCTAGGGCAGGGACCATGTCTATTCAATTACTTTGTAAACCGCCAGGTACATTGCTGGCGCTATATAAATGCTTGCTAATAATAATAATAATAATAATAATAATAATTAATAATAATTAAGGCTGGCCAAGTAGAACTCAGTCTGTCTTTGGGATGGAGGGGACTCTTTTGAAACCCCAGGCTTCCCACAGTGTGTAGGCCTTGGCTTCTTATCATTCATTTTTAATTGTACATCTGTTAGCATTGATCATCAAGTTGAAAACAGATGTTTTCACTATTTGAAAGCTCTTGTGTATGCTGATGTAGCAACAATGCATTTAGTGACCTTTCAGTGACTTTTTGGTTTTTGATTCATTTTTCTACCATGGAATTTAGTAAAAAAAAAAAAAAAAAGAGGATAAAATCATGGCCCAACCAAACTAAAAGCCACCAGGTGTGATCTTATCCTAGAAACCTAGCGCTGGAAGGAACCCCAAATGTTATACAGCCCTGTCCCATGCCATTAAGCAGGATCCCCTGTACCTACACCAGGGGTACCCAGACTTACGGTGCTTGGGTCCACTTGATCCAGGAGTCAGCTTCAGGCAATCTACCGGGACCCGTCTTGCTGGTTCCGGCACTCCAGGTTGGGGCCCCTCCCACTGCCTCTTATGGCTTTTTAAAAAAATGTGTCCCCTTTGTAGTGCCTTGATCAGATGTGTGGATCCAGTCCTGATTGTCTGCTGAAAGAGTGAACTCAGGGAAAGAGAGTGGAGCTGAGGGCATGCGCTCAATGATAGGGGTTAGATTGACGATGGTGCAGATGACGGAGGGAAGGGAGGGAAGGGTCTGGATCATGGAGAAGGGCAACAAAGATAATAAAGAGTCTTAAAAGCAAGTCTTATGTGGAAAGGTTGAAGGAACTGGGTATGTTTAGCCTAGAGAAGAGAAGATAAAGAGAAGACAGGGTAAAGAGCTGCCACAAAGTATATGGCAAGAAACTGTTCTCCATTGCCACAGAGGAGAAGACTAGAAATAAGGGGCTCGAATTTCAAGAAGGTAGATTTCAGTTAAATATCTGGAAAACCTCCCTAAGAGTAAAAGCTGCTTGGTAAGGGAACAAGTTGCGCTGGGAAGTTGTAGGCTCTCTGTCACTTGAGGTTTTCAAACAGAAGCTGGACAACTACCTGTCAGGGATGTGTTGCAGCCACAGATCTTCTTCATCAAAGTTAGAAGGTTAGACTAGATGACCTTTGAGGACATTCCCAGCTTTAGGATTCACTGGTAGATGGGCACCGACTGCGGGCAACAGAGTGAAAGGGAGACCAAGAACATCCATCTCAGCCAATGGGTGTTAACAGATGTCATGCTGGCCCAGCTAGGGCCAGTTCCACCCAACTGGGCTGGTGTGAAGCTGAAACTTGTGTTCTGGGCCTGCCAGATGTGGACCTGGTTCATACACTGCTTGGGTAGGAGCCAGGTGGGAAATGTGGGCCTAGTACGATCTGGGCCCACAGTCCTCACCCGACTCCTGCCCGACCGGGACAGAGCAAGTGAGCTGGGCAGAAATGTGTGCTCCTGGCCTGGCTTCTACTGGTGTCTGGGGGTTGCCATGGTGACTGTCCATCATGGCTGGGGGACGGGGTGATGGAGGCAGCACAGGGGGTGTGCTATGTGGCCACACATCACTCCTCATCCCCCCCCCCGGCTAGAATGTTTGTTCCCATGGCGGGGTGCCTACCTGGGTGAGGGAAGCCCTCCCCCACCTAGGTAGGGCAGATGTCCTTTTTGCATGTCTGTTAACACCCACCGTTTCAGACATTTTTAATATCCAGAAAGAATCCTGGCCTTGGTGAGAGTATACCTGGGAAGCATGTAGATTTTCACATCTGGTTTTCTTTCCCATGTCTGTCTCTTTGGGCATTTTCACACAAGACACTCTCCACCCACTACCCACCCACCACACACCCACTATACATGTTACAGGGCACCCACAGGGCAACATTTCAGACCTGCAACATGTATAGGTGGTGGGTGGGGAGTCTTGTGTGAAAATGCCCTTTCTGCCCTGGGGAATTGTTCTAGGCAAGTTTAAACAGAAGTGAGTAACCGGACCTGTCCACATGGCATTTTTATCCTGAATATTTTTTCCCCTGGCATAGATCAGTATTAGGAAAACCTTTGCCAGAGCCTAAAGAATCCAGCACACAAAATATTTCCAATATTAACAGGGTTTCCATGCTACTGACCAATATCCTGTTCTTGCTGGGCTGTTTATCATCAATAGCTTCCAGCTTGCTTCTGACATCAGTCCTTTGTAATCCTGTTGGAAGTCATTAAAATGGAAGCCAGCATGGATCTTGCAGTGGTTTTTGCCATCTGTATTAGAGACGTTTAAAATCTAATTTAATGTCAGTGGGCGGAGGGGAAAAATCTTACCAATAATCTCATCTTTTTTTATTTTCTGGCCTCATCAATAAGTAATCAAGCCAGAAAGTCTCTGGAACTCGGAGGCTCATTGTGGCTGCCTCCTAGAGTGTGGATTTGCCTAGGGCTGTGTAATGGACTGGTTTGTTTTTTTCTGCAGTCCCAGTCTCAGAACAACAGTAAAACAACATCTTTGCAAAGTAAAAAAAAAAGGCCAGAAAGTGCTTATGAAGCAGGAAGAACAGCAGCAAGTGAATTAGCCAAGCCTAGTAACCCTTTGCCAATACATCTCTGCAGCACCCCTCGCTGTCTTCTTTGGCTGCCATTCACAAAGCACTTACTCCGGAATAATCCCACTGAAGGTCTGTTGTACAGGCCAGTTGCATAGCAGGCTTCAAAAAGGGACTGAATGAATTTTTGAAAGCCGGGTCCATTAAGGGCTACCAGTTGGGTTGATCAGGGGTACAAGACTAGACCTGAAATGAGTACCCAAAAAAGCAGATATACCCCACAAATTTCTGATACCTGAATCTACCTGACAACATCGGGCACTGATTGGTACCTGATTGTGACCTGATTTAGGTACCTGTAATGTTGACTTTGGTACCAATTTATTGACTTCCGACACCTATTTATTGATTTTCCAAAACATATTGATTGATTTTTAGTCCCGATTTTTCAATGTTCGTCCTGATTTTTCATTTTTTGACCCGATATATTATTATTGTTATTGTTATAAACATTTATATAGCACCGATAATGTACCTGACGCTGTACAGAACATAGACATAGATGCGGTTCCTGCCTGTGGCTTACAATCTAAAAGACAAGGAGGGGGAGAGGGGACAGTGGGAGAGATAGGGGAGGAGACAAACAAACATTCAAGCGGATGCGAAGTCTCGGGTGCGTGTGCTTGGCTTGGTTACAATTAGGTTGGTTGCAGCAGTCTGCAGAGGAGGGCAGACAGTAAGTATATGGGGAACGACTAGGAGGCATTGGGAAAGGCGGCGAGGAAAAAATGGGGCTTGAGGAGGGATTTGAAGGAGCGGAGGGAGGGGGCAAGGCAGATGTGGGTAGGGAGGGAGTTCCAGGCATGGGGGGCAGCGAGGGAGAAGGGTCGAAGGCGGTTAGGTGAGCAGGAGAAA
>QEPC01010217.1:5319635-5332776 GCA_003113815.1 Sphenodon punctatus
CCCGGACCATCTCCAATCGCATGGCGAATGAGATTTCCCCCCCCCCCGGTGATGATGGGGACAGTAACGTCTGTCCCCTGACCATGGTCTGGAATCCGCGGCAGGATTCCGGGTCATAGTCAATGCCGGGGTGTGTGTGCACGGGCGCGTATCCTGGAGGGCGGGTGGCCGGGGCAGCTTAGGGGGGGCAGGGCTGTGCAGCCGCACGTTGCGTCGTGCAGCCCTGCCCCCTCCCCGGATACCCCGCTGGGATCGGCCACCGCGTCTGTTAGCCCGGGGAATCAAAGGGTTGTTTCGGGGCCAATCGGCCCCGTCACGTCTGAAAAAACCCTCTGATTCCCCGCCGCGATTGACCGTGGTAAACATCTGGGGGGGAACTTCCGGTTCCCCAACAGACGTTATGGGACCATTCCCCACCACAGGGTATTGACTGTGGTTGAGCGTGATCTCGTAACGTCTGAAAATACCCGATATCTAAAACAACAATGTTGTTATCGTTGTTGTTATTATTAGTGCTGTGGCAGTTGGGTTTTGGAGGGAAAATGTGGAGAGGGGAGGAGGGAGCAGATATCTTGGAGCCCTAAACAGGGCTGAACTCTTGAACTGTGCCTGTGTTGGGAGGGGCGAACAGGTCAACAGTATCTGATGGATGTATCGCTGACCAATGAGCAGTACAAGCAGGCCCCAGCAGTCTCATGGCACTCTGTGACCGTTCAATGCCTGCTGCCTCCCACAGCCAATCAGGGGGGCTCTGGGGGAGGGCACTGCAATCCTTTATAATGGGAGGGCCAGGTTTTTTCTCTCCGTTCTGTGAGAGCTTTGCTTGTCAGGTTGTGTTTACAGAACTGTGGTGCTTGCACACAAAAAATCCTCCCTAGCCCTCATTGTATATACCTATATAGATAGGTAGTATAGATTAGATATAGATATATATTATAGACATATAGATTAGATTAGAATAGTTATATAGATAATTGATTGGATAATAGATAGTTTTCCTTTTCCCTTCCCCTGTCTCCCTTACATTTAGACAGATATTACTTGTGTACATATATAGAGAGATGAGATATTATATAGGTATTTTAGGCTGGTCTGTTTTATTATATATATATTATGTTATAATATATAATATAGTGTATATATATTATATATATGTTTTCAGAATTGATACCGATACCAATACCAATACCAAAAATAAAATCTTCGTTTGAAATGATACAGATACCATTAATTACAACAATAACAAAAAAACATTAATAACAATAATGAAAACAACATTTTTTAATAATGAAAACAATAATGAAAAACAAAAACGATATGGGGGCCTGGTGCACACCCCTAGTAACTAGCGGGGTGCCCCAGGGATCTGTACTGGGACTGGTGTTGTTTAACAGATGTGTTCATTAATCGTCTGTAAAAGAGTAATCTGGATCTGGAGTAAAGAGTGAGTGATCATATTTGCAAATGATGACACAAAGTTATTCAAGGTAGTTAAAAGCTGAGTGGACTGTGAAAAATTACAGGAGGATCTTGTGACACTGGGTGACTGTGCATCTAAATGGCAGATGAAATTTAATGTGGACAAGTGCAAGGTGATGCACACAGGGAAAAACCTGTATTCTATCTTATTTCTATAGCGGGAAAGAAGGGGAAATCACAGGGGGGGAATAGAATGACTCCCCTTAGTTACAGACCTTATGGGAGCCATGAATAAATTCAAAGTGACAACATAAGGGCAGGGACCCGTGTTGACTGCGCTGCTGCAATTTGCAGTGATTTTTGCAGAATCAGCCAATCCTCGCAGCGCCATGCTGTAATTGCAGTGACACTGCAGTGGGGACTGTCTGCAGGATCTTTAAATCCTGGCTCAGGCATAAACTTGTCGCCTGACCCTAAACTAAAACTGCTGCTGCAGCTGCAGTCTGTCCGGGAGGTGAGACCATGACCCAAGGGTAAATAGGCTCCTGGGAGATGAATTGTGGGTGGGTGAGGGAGTTCTGGGGTTTTAATATGAGGTGGGGATTCTGGGATGCTGAAATTCCAGAGGATTTGAGTCGTGTTTGATTAGCAAAGTTATGATTCTATGTCAAACCTGTTGCAAATTTGCTTCCCAGCATGCATAGTTAAGCAAATCAAGTTAATTATGCAAATATTAATGCTCGGGGTGAATTTTCAGAATTTGGCTTCACTGGTTGCAGAATTCAAGATTTTTTGATGCAGTGAACTTGGGTCCCTGCATAAGCGTAAGGGTTGTAGGGTGAGGGGCATCCAAGACATGGGGTCTGGGGCACAGGGACATGATCAGGGCCAGAATTAGAGAGGGGAGAACAGGAGGCAAGATTGAAGAGATGGGCACAGATCAAGGATTGTGGCTAAGAATAAGAACACGGGGCTGAAGACAAGAGCAAGGCACAAGGGCTGGGGTTAGGAACAAGACAGAGAATGCAAGGCAGAAAAGGCAAGTTGTTCCCCCAAGGTTCTTGGTGCTACCAGAAGCGTTATATACTGGTTGGCAGCCAACCAAGCAGGAAGTTGGTCAAGGGTAGGAGGGGCTGTGGCAAAGGCAAGGCAGGGAGGTCTCTTGCAGGAGACTGACTGGGTCGAAGGCAAAGTGAAGCATTGGTGCTGCAGGCCCAGTGACTGCTCCAAAAACCCGAGGGGTGAGGGATCAAGGCTGGCTATTTGCAATGAGTATGAGAAGTACTAGTGTAAGATACTGGAGCCAAAACTGTGGGGAGGGTCTGAGGCCATTCAGGGGAGGTCCCAGAACACATGGAGCCAATGAGTAAACTAGAAATAACAACATCTGTGTAACATACTGGTCTGCAATGCAGGGAGTCCTGGCCCGTCAAGAGGATGTTAGGTTTAACTGAACATCCAAAATGAATTATGGTGACATTTTTCTTTTCCCAAGAGGGTGAGTTAATGTGTGTCAAGCAAACATTCCTATGTTAGGAGGGGGCCCATTGCATTATTTTGCAGCGGGGCCTATCTTCTCTGGATCAAGCACTGGTGCTGGCACTGTTTATCTGTACATTGGTTTGGGGAGATACACAAGACATGTTCGATGAGGGTTTAATCCCTCTCAAGTCAAGACCTGACCCACAACAACTCTGCCTAATTGAACAGATCCAAAGTTTTGTGTCTTGTGACATTTAATTGTCTCTTCCTTCCATTCCCCCTCCTCCCCGCCGCCCCCCCCCTGAGCTTATTTGAATGCTGTGCATACTGCTGGACTGCTGAAATTATTAGGATGACTGAGGAGTACGTATGCAAGACTGCCCTCCAGAATTGTTCGAGAGTCTTGTTTACAAATAACCCCTGTGCTATCAGCAGCATGGTAACCTAACTAGTGTAATTAACACACACAATTTACAATGACAAGGCCATTAAAAATTCCATTTGCTTCTCCCAGCTTCAAATTAAAGGGAGCTTAAAGTGCACGTAGATGGCTTTGTAGCAGGCAGTTAAAAGAGAGAGACAGAGCGAAATGACCTCTATCAATTTCTACTGGAAGATGCTGATGCTTTCCAGTGAGACTGTGTAGTCTTTTGCATTGAGGGGTTCAGGGGTTGCTGCAGTACACACACAACTAACAAGGTAGACACCACACTCTCAGGATCAGGTGACTAGGCTTTATTGTTTAAGGACTCTGGAACAGGGACAGTGGATCCATCCAGATCTGTCCCTGACCAGGAGAACCAGCAATACAAACCCTTCCAGCTAGCCCAGATAGTTCTGAGGCACTGTATAAACAAAGAGTTTCTTATATGGCACAGGATAGCTGCAGGCAATAGGAAATGTAAACAAAGGAAGAAAGGGTGAGTCAAGAATGTTGATTAGATCTTAGCTCCTTGGGTGGTGTGAAAGGTTCGGCATCTCAAGTCAGGGAGGTGTCCATGACCACTATTAGAGAGCCACCTGTGAGGGTCCTGGTCCGGCCTCTGAGAATTCTGGCCGGGCCAGGGCAGGCGGTGCCACGGCTTGCGTGGCTGGTTGCCTGGCGGCGGGGACGTCCACAGCAGCGTGCTGTGCGGCCTGGTGATTGCCACCAGTGCCCGCAGGCCCTGTGCAGTGTTGCGCCACTGGCGTCTCCGGTTGCCGGGCAACTGGGCCACAGCTGCGATGCAGCGCACGTTTTCAGCACCATGGGGGGGGGGGGGCCGGAGAGGCTGGGACTGGCCACACCTGAAGAGTCCTCTAGGGGCGTATAAAGGTGCTGGCAGGAGGCTTCCCCCCTGCCAGTAATCATTTAGAGAGGCTGGCCCTTGGAGCGGGTCTGGTGTAACTTGCTGCTTGGTCAAGCGACAGTTTGGAGTTCTGGTACTAGAGTGTGTGTGTGCGTGTGTGAGAGTGTGGGGGAGTGGGTGTTGAGTGTGAGTGCAGGCAGAGTGTGCAATTTAGGTGTTGGGAAGCGTGGGTGAGTGTTTGTGTCCCTATAGTCTCCCTGCCCCAGATTGTGCACCCCCTCCCCCCAGGAAGCGTCAGTCAGTGTGTACGCGTGTGGGTGTGTGTTGCCGTCCCACCTCATTCCCTCCCAAAAGCCTTCACGTGTCCCTCACGCCCCCCTTGGACCTCAACTCTACCCCCTCGAAACTTCCCTGGTGACCCCACGTGTGGTGCAAGGTGTACGAGTGTGAGTATACGAGTCCCTTCTTTACCCTTACCCCGTCCGGGCCAAGGAACACTGCTTGCTCCGCCCAGTGATGATCCAGGTGCTCTCAACTTCTGAGAGAAAGTCCACATATGATCCTGAGGGTAATTATCCTCCACTCCGTTCGGAGCAGGTGCAGTAGCCTCAGGTCCTAGCCCGAGATTCCTCCTTTTCCTCCTCCCCTACCCTAACACCAGCCTTTCAGGCTTTGTAAGGACACTGGTGGATAAATCCTTTCAAGTCCTTTTTGCTGGTTTTAACCATTTATGGAGCTGAAGGCTGCCCTGGACATGTCAGGGCATGTTAGAACATGCCAACAGACTGCAGGGAGGGTCTGGTGATATAATTAAGGCAACATCTTGTGGCCCAAGTGGGATCAGATAGACAGCCCAGAATGTAGTGGCTATGAGGTCGAGGCCGACTGCAAGCCCTGCAGATCCCATGTGCAAACCGCACGACTCTCTATTGTGGGTACATTATGTTCCGTGGAAACCGCGTGCATATGATCCGTGGGGCTTGGGATTGAGCCCATTGTTTGTGTATATGTGGTGAGGAAGGAGACGGTCAGGAAATGCAAACCCCATGCTTGGACAGTGGACACCAGCATTTTCCATTGTTCTAGAGCTCTCTGAATCCTAGGAAGAAAGGGAACTTTGAATTGTTGGGTAGCAACCTGTGACGGCATAGACCCACTGGCCACGGGGATGACTAAACATGGAGTAAGAACAATGAAGTGATTGTACTGCTGCTCTGTAGATCATGTATCCAATTTGGCTTCTTTCTAGGGTGCCTAGTAGAGCTGACACAAATATTCAGAAAAATGAACAATCCGGTTGAATTTATCCTACCCAAACTGAAGATGGTGAAGCTGTTAATAACCGCTAACCATTGCGTCAGATACCCATTTCAGTTATGATGGATTGTAGGGCGTAGCTATAATAAGTGTAGCCACACCAGGGCTCACGACCCTAGGGGGTCCACCCACATGTAAAGTGCATATGCATCCTGGAGTGGAGGGCCACAGCAGGGGACCCATCTTCTACATCAGGACCCATTCCCACCTAGCTACGCCCCTGATCAGTTGCTTTTCTTTTCTTCCCCTCCCCGCCCCCATATCTTTGGTTCAATTATTTTGGTTTTTAAAATCATGTCGGTTGTGTTATGATGGCAATATTAGCACTATTGCTCATGCACTGTTGCTGAAAAGGATGTAACTGAAATGGCCCCCAAAAACCCAAACAACAACAAAAAACCCCGGAGATAAGTGAATAGGAAGACCCCAATGGGGGAGCATGGGGGATAGTCAGATGGACTGGTGGGGATATGCTGCCCGTCCCTGTTCGTGCCTCTACTCTGACAGCTCTTGCTGAGGGCAAGATTAAGCTCAAGACGTAGCACTGCTGTCGCGGATCAGCTGTTTGGTGATTAGCCCCAGCTCTGTCAAACGAGAGGCTAAGGCTTCTGTACTCAACTGATGGTGAGTTCTGGCAGCGTAGCAGCAGTGACAAGCGCAGAAAGGGGTCCCCGCTCTGACCCAAATGAAGCCCTGCCTGCAGCGCCACTCTGCCTAGCTGTACTTGTGCCTGGGAAGGGGATGAGAACCCAGTAGGGTTGCCACCTCCAGCTGGGAGGAAACCCAGAGGGGCTGGAGCCACGCAGGAGAGGGCAGGACAAAGGGTCTGTCATACCCCTTTCTGATGTAACCCTGTCCCTTTGTCAGGACCCAAGCCCCCACTGGCGCCACCACGCCACCCCTGCCGGTACCCCTGGATTCCCCCATCACGGCAGACCCGCCTCCAAATCAGCTCACCCCCCTCAACAGGGAAACCCCTCCTCCTCGCAGCACGGAGTCCCCGGCAGAGTCCCTGCCGGGCAAACCCCAGTATGCCGCAAGGCCGCTCCCCGGCAGATGCTCAGGGGGCGGAGACCAGGGCGGAGCCACGCCCGAAGCAACCACGCCCCCCACGCTGCGTCGCTCAGCGCGACTCAGGCAACGCCCCACGCTGGGGAATAAAAGCCCGATGCAGGGCTAGGGGCAATGCTGGTGATCGAGCCTTTGCGCCCGTGAGACTGGCCCCCTTTATCGTTCCTCGTGCTTTTGGATTGTGAACCCTTGTAGCTCTGTTGTGTGTCTGCCTGACTGCCTGTCTGCCTGAGTGAGTGAGTGTGGTGCCTGTGTGTGTGAGCGCTTGTGCAGACATTCTCTTGAAGGTAAGTGAGTCCCCCTTTTGGTGTCAGGGGAGCACCCCCCCCTGGGGCCTTCCCCGGAGTGCAAGCCCTACCCTGCCTTCCCCCCTGCCTGGGACTCTCGCACCCCCGCTACCCACCAGCCTCACTCCCTTGCCCGTGCCCCCTCCTATACCCGTGTGTGTGTGGATCCAGCGGCAACCCAGGCATGTGACCACCCAGGTGCCCGATGATGAGACAGGCTGGGGACTATGCATCCTGCTAGCCCTATTCCACCCTGAGGGCTTGTTTTCCGTACATCGCCTTGCTGCTCCCCCTTTCCCGGTGAGAGTGTACGTGTCCCCCCGTTTGGGTCCCTCCCCCAGGGCCAACCCCTGCCCTTGGGGTCCCCCATTCCCCACACCCTTACGGAGCCGTGTCATTTCATGGCACTCTGTGGGGGTGGGGTGGGGGCTGTTGGAAGGGAAGGGAGCCAAGGAGCTGTCCTGTCCCTTTTCTGATGGAATCCTGTTCTTGTGAAGTGTCATGCCATCATAGGGGTGAATATGAAATGTTGTGGGTTTCAGTTTTCAATCAGAACGAGCCAGTTCTCTCATTCCAATCAAAAACGGGAACCGACAACGTTAGAAATATTTTTAAAAATAAAATTTTAAAAAGCCAATGGCTGCTGTCACCCTTACATAAAATGTATTTATTTATTTATTTGAATGTATATGCCATCCTTCCCAGAGGCTCAAGGAGGATTACAATCCATAAAAAACCTTTAAAACTAATACAAACCCCGCTAAAACCTCCACACAGCCCACCCAATATCACCTACCCACCCAACCCACTCTCACATCCTACCCCCAAACCACCCACCCAACCCCGATGCCATACCCTGCGTGCGCTGCACTCATCTCGTGCAAACTGCACGCATGTCCATAGAGAGTATATTGTGCCGCACAGATCCCGCTTGGGACTGCGGGCACTGTTGCCATTTTGGGTAAGGGGGGAAGCCATTTGTTCATGTGCAATGGGGTTTTTAAAGAATTCTTTTAGGTCAGGATTCTGATTGGGACATAAATTCCGATTGGAATCCTGATTAAAAAGGGGATAGCTCTTTCGTTTTAGCAGAAAACAGGTCATTCTTGCCACTCACGCGGCAAGAATACTTATTGGCTTTTCACTATTTTTCACTAGTTCCCATTCAGGAATCATGGTAATTGTTCAGTACTTCTTCAGTAGCAGTAGTTCTTCAGCAGTGTGCAGAAATGATGGTTCTGCATTATCGTTAGTTCCCCATATCCAGTAATGCAAGTATGTGGCCCACATGCCTGTGTTCCCGGATCCCTCCCCTGCGCCAGATCGATCCAGCAATGCAAGCATCTGGCCAAAATGCCCGTGTTCCTGGTTTCCTGCTGAGATTACAATAGGTTTGATTAGTCTATAAAGCAATACAATGGATCTGCATCTCCAATAAGCAGTGAGAGTCAGTGTGTGTGTACTGGCAAACGGTGCTAGGTAATGCTAAAAATGTGCTAAAATGCACTAAAATGACACAAAATGCCATAAATGGGTGGGAAATGCCCCAAATTGTCAAAAATACCAGAAATTGACAGAAAATGACAAAAATGGATGGAAATTGGCAGGCGTCGATCTTGGCAATAAAAGAAGTGTGGAATAAATGAATAGTGAGGAAATATTGATGAACAGTCACAAGTGCTCCTAAAAGGTAGGTATTTTCCAATGGTACAGCAGGGGTGGGGAACCTTTTCTCTTCTGTGTGGGCACCCTGAATATTAGTACGAGCTCCAAGGGCCACAGAGAGGTTGGGGGTGGGAGTGCTTAGCGGGTTTCTTCAAGAAAAGGAGGGCCCACATCATGGCTCTGTCTCTACCCGTGTGTGCATGCCCTCCTCTCTGCTCCATTATCATGAGCTCAGTTTTTCAGCGCTTGGGATAGAGACTGGATCCAGGGTCCAGATCCAGGCACTGGAAAGGGGCCACGTAGAAAGTTGTCAGTGGTTGGGCCTGAGGTCCCACCCCCCCCGCGGTACAGGTACACTTGCTCTCACCTTAGTAGTAGATGTCGCCCCTATGACATCACTGCTAGAGCTGAAACAGTTACCTAATTTAGTACCTGTGGGTAATACCTACATTTTTGGGTACCATGTTGGGTGCCCAGCAGGCTACTCAGTCATAGTTTGGGTACCTGAATACCTGAAAATTGGTAATTTCTTTTATCGATTTACCAATTTTACTGGTTATTGACTGAAAAATGGGGACAGAAAACCAAAAAATTGAAACCTGAAGTTGATATTCTGGGACTGGAAGCACAATGTGTCAAGGAGCGATAAGGGCCAAGGCCACAAAGGAAGACTATGACATAGCAGGAAACTGAATCAGGTCTCTCCTACTTCAAGGTAGCACCTCAACCTCTGGGCTAACTACCCTTCCTCACAGCTGGATCTGCTAGCATAGGGGCCCACCTGTGTCAAGACAGCTGACAGAGTAGGCACTAGGCTGGGTCATTTCCTTCCATTGATGTATACTCTGATTTGCTGTAGTGTTATTCTGGAAAAAAATATATGAGTAATGTCTGGAGGAGGGAAAGGATGAAAAGTCAGATCACACTGGAGTCAATGACATAATAGGTTCAACGGACTTTTAAGTTTTAAAATATAACTATATAAGACCAATGTCACCACTAAGTTCCTGTGCAGCTGTTTCTCTGTGTCTCTCTGAGCCCTTGACCAACCAAGTCAGGAGGGAGAGCTAAACAGGAAAGCTGAAAAGTGTTTGCAGTTTCTTTTTTTTTAAACTAACAACTGGGAAAGCACAACGGGTTCATGTTACCTAATGCCTCCTCTGTCAATGACTTCATACCATATAGGAATGAAGAAAAATAGTGTTTGTGGTCTTTTGTGACAGCTTGATGTGGATTTAAATGATTTAACTTCCTTTTACTTCTCTGATTTCTCCAGTGTGGATGAAGGAAAATAAAGGCATAAAATATTAATGAGAGAAAGATTTGAAATAGTGCTGGCACGGCGAGAGTCTCTGAAATTGCATGATTCTTTTCCGTTATTCTCAGCCAGTGTTCTGATGATGCTGATTATGAGACAAAACAGTCTTAGCATGTAAAAGGCGGAACATGATTTAATCTGCTGTTAATATTCATATATTGTGTGGCAATAGGGCTGAAACTTGCCGTGAATGCTGTTTCCGTGGGAAAGAGAGTATTCGCCGCTTTCCACGCAATGTGAACATGTGCCAATCTTCTTGCTTCTTTGGTTCGTTTCTGTTTGGGAATGCCCTTGTTTGGTACTTCAGATACTTTGTTCAGTACTTTTGGTATTTCTACTACTTTGGCTAGTACTTTTTCTGCTCCTTTGTTCACTGCTTTGAACTTTATATACTGCCTTTGAACCATAAATGGCAAAACAGAAGCCAGAAAGTGATGGAAGTTGCCAAAAGAACGAAAATGAGAAAAATAATGAAAAAACGACCCAAAAATTGCCATTGGCACTCCTGATTTCAATGAAAGCGCAATAGCAACATGGAGTGCAGAAATACCAAGTGTTCAACACTCTTGAAAGGTAGTGATTTACTGATGGCATGGGAACAGTCATTTCCAATTCAGCCCTGTGCGGCAATACAAATGTTAGAAATAAAGGGGTTGATCCAAGGTTTGTGCATACACTAAACTAATCTGTGCAGTGTTTGCACGCACCAAGTGCAGACTGTATGTGTGTGTACACCAAGCACAGGAAGGTGCACACATGGCACATGCACATTGTGTGCTTGGTGTGCACAGTGCCCAGGTTCACCTTGGATTGGGTCCAGAGACGTACGTAGCAAGCAAGCCTACTTAATTCAAAGCAGTCAAAATCATTGGATACAGTGGGTGTTTTCAGACGTGACGGGGCTGATTGGCCCCGTCACGAAGTCAATTAATTGATCCCCCACCAGGATGACCCGTCACACCCTAACAGACGTGCTGGGGGATCCCGGTGGGGAATCGGGGAGGGGGCGGGGCTGCGCGGCGCAACGTGCGGCAGCACGGCCCTGCCCCCTCCACGCTCCCCACCGTCCGCCCTCTGGGGAGATGGGCAGCCACCGCAGCCAATGCCACTGCAGCGCTCGCCCGCTATGGCCACGGGCCAGAATTCCTGCAGGGATTCCGGGCTGTGGCTGCCGTCCAGACGTGATGGCGGGGGTCACCACGGCGGGGAATTGCCTTCACCACGCGACGGCCTCTGGTCCCACCAATTCTGCCGCTCGCGTGGTGAATGTGATTCCCCGTCGTGGTAACGTCTGGGGGGGAACATCCGTTCCCTCCAACAGACGTTACGTGGTCCAAGCCACCACAGGGAATTGACTGTGGTTGACATTGACCACGTAACGTCTGAAAATACCCAGTATTCACCATGGATATTCCTTTCAGCTCTACTTTGTATTAGTCAAATTTGCTGTATTGAAGCATTTGCATTCAAAGCAAATTTGTTGTCCTCATTCATATTCTATGTTTGCAGAAGGGAATATTTACTCTGAAAAATTCAGTAGCTTGTGACTTACTTCATCATTCTTGCAAGTTGTTATTCATGCATGCAGTGTTTCTCTGGAGGGAGGGCTCTGTCCTGGGCCTGGTACTGTTCAACATCTTTATTAATTGACGGGGCTGCCAACTCCGCCGACATCACCTCTGTCTTGTCAGGATTCAGTCACAGTCAGTTAGCCCTTATCCAGTCCCCCACAGCTGCCGAACACTGGGTAGGCACTAAGACAGCCAGGCCTGGGTCGGTCGAAAATGAGAGATACAGTTGGGTGTCATCCGCATATTGATGACACCTCACCCCTGAACACTCTGATCACCTCACCGAGCGGTTACATATACATGTTGAACAGGAGAGGGGACAAAACCAAACCCTGCGGGACCCCACACGGGAGGTCTCAGTAAGATGAAAAACAATCACCGAGTACTAGGGATGTGCGTACAGAATGCAGTTTGGTCATTCGGTTTGGGAACTGAGTTCGGGTTCGGTCATTTGGTTCGGATTCGGTTGTTCGGTTCAGTGGAGTTTGGTTGTTCAGAAATTGGTATCGGTCTAGGTATCGCGTGGTCCCATGATCGCGTCAGAAACCGGAAACTGGAAATTCGAGTGCGTACGGAACTTGTGTGGAGAGAGAGCGTGTGTGGTGTGACTGACTGACTGTTTGGTTTTGTTTGGTGTGTTTTGGCTGTGTTGGACTGTGTGTGTTGATTTAGCTGTGTTGTTTTGGCTGGTTGGTGAGTTGGTGGGTGTGTTTTGTTGCTGTTTGTGTGGGACTTGAAAAAAATAAATAAATGAATAGGCGCCTTTATAGGAATTGGAAGAAGGTCAAGGTAGAGGAGGAAGAAGAGGCTGCTGGACCTTCTGTGGTGGTGGAGCTCGGCTCCTTGTCAGAGGAGCAAGAGGGCACAGGAGGTGCTGCCAGGTTTGTATACTTTATTTTTACTTTGCGGACAAGAATACTACCCTTTAGAGCGAGCTCACTGGCATGCGGGTGGGTGGTGGACAGTCAGCCACAAACAGTGGGCATCAGCGGGTGGCAGTGGATGTCTGCCACAGAGAGAGAGGGTGTGGGGGGCTCTTCCAGAAGTCAGGCACGAGCCGAAGGAAGCACCCACCCAAACACGTGCCAGCCATCCCTAGCAAGGGCCTCCTGTTGCCATCCATAGCACCCCAAGAAGGCCAGGATTTGCACGTGCCAACAAGGGTCTCTCCATTGCCATCCCTAGTACCCCAAGAAGGGCATGATTCGCATGTGCCAGCCAGGGTCTTTGCATTTGCCATCCCTAGCATCCCCTAGCACCCCAAGGAGGGAGGACTAGAGGCATCATCATAAATGCATGATATTATTTAGGTGTTGTTAATGTTTATGTATTCCTGTTTCAGAGAAGGTGATGATGCCACCCCCGCCACTGGTGCCCAGGCCCCTAGAGCCCCATCAAGGTGGAAGTCACCGCTGCCAGAAAGTGGGTGCACGAGGTCGGCTGTCTGGCAGTGGTATGACAAGCGGAAAGGCGCCAGATATACCAGCTGCATGGTAAGGCACGGGGGCTGGAACAACAGGGAATGGATTGCCCTATGACCTGTTAGGAAGTCCCCTGCAGAGAGAGATTGTCCACCCTCCCACATGCGGAGACAAAATGCAGGCAGGGTTTGACAGACCATTGGTCTGACACAGTATGGCATTTCTTATGTTCCTATCTTTTTATGTTCTTTAGATCTGTGACAAAAAAAATAAAGCAAGGCTTGCAGGGGACCACATCGGA
>QEPC01010217.1:5334773-5351868 GCA_003113815.1 Sphenodon punctatus
AGCGGGTGGCAGTGGATGTCTGCCACAGAGAGAGAGGGTGTGGGGGGCTCTTCCAGAAGTCAGGCACGAGCCGAAGGAAGCACCCACCCAAACACGTGCCAGCCATCCCTAGCAAGGGCCTCCTGTTGCCATCCATAGCACCCCAAGAAGGCCAGGATTTGCACGTGCCAACAAGGGTCTCTCCATTGCCATCCCTAGTACCCCAAGAAGGGCATGATTCGCATGTGCCAGCCAGGGTCTTTGCATTTGCCATCCCTAGCATCCCCTAGCACCCCAAGGAGGGAGGACTAGAGGCATCATCATAAATGCATGATATTATTTAGGTGTTGTTAATGTTTATGTATTCCTGTTTCAGAGAAGGTGATGATGCCACCCCCGCCACTGGTGCCCAGGCCCCTAGAGCCCCATCAAGGTGGAAGTCACCGCTGCCAGAAAGTGGGTGCACGAGGTCGGCTGTCTGGCAGTGGTATGACAAGCGGAAAGGCGCCAGATATACCAGCTGCATGGTAAGGCACGGGGGCTGGAACAACAGGGAATGGATTGCCCTATGACCTGTTAGGAAGTCCCCTGCAGAGAGAGATTGTCCACCCTCCCACATGCGGAGACAAAATGCAGGCAGGGTTTGACAGACCATTGGTCTGACACAGTATGGCATTTCTTATGTTCCTATCTTTTTATGTTCTTTAGATCTGTGACAAAAAAAATAAAGCAAGGCTTGCAGGGGACCACATCGGAACTGATAGCCCATGTTGAAAATGTACACCAGCTGATGATGGTGCAGTGGAACTCTGGTGTGAAGGAGCGGCGCTGGAAGAAGGGGGTGAAGGCATGGCAAAAGCGCCACCACCAGGACAGCCCTTCCTCCTCCTCCAGCACCGCTGAGGAGTCCCCCCAGGAGTCGGAAGCTGTAAGGGCTTTTCGGGCCCAAGTGGAGAAGCCAACCCGGAACTTTATGGATGGGCTACAGCTGCAAGCCCTGACAATGGAGAACTGGCTGGTGGAATGGGTCCAGGAGGTCGAGGTGCGGGAACAGAAGGTGCAGGCATATTCCCAGTATGTCTGCACCGAGATTGCTGACCTGGAACTCTACCGCCAGTCGGTCTCCAGGTGGTTGGCAGCTGTGGCAGGGGCCATGGATTTTGCCCTCCAGAACGGGTACCAAATGCTGGAGCACACAGTGCCCGCCCCTAGGTCCCATGCACCCCTTTTGCCTTTCCCCCAAGTTCCGGGGGACAGGCCCAAAGAGTAGACCGCTTAAGCTTCCTTTCTTTTTATATATATTAATGTTTGGGTTTTTTTTATAATGTTGTTGTTGTTGTTTAAAAAGTGTTAATAAAGTTATATTTGTTGTTATGAGCTTTGTTTGACTTGTCCAATCTTTTACCCCTCTGTGCTGAAGTTCTGGCAGGTGGCAGAATCTCATACAGATTGTCGAGCCCTACCAGCAGCACCACATGTAGCGTAGGTATTAACCCAAAGATGTGCCAGCAGCAGAGTCTCAACTTGCAGACAGCCCCCCAGAAGAGGCAGGGCTTGTGTCTGTGTCGCTGTGCCAGAGAGAAAGAGAGAGAGACTCTTTGGCAGCCGGGCAGCAGGTGACGGGTGCTGGGCAGAGGGGCTCTTTAAGCAGCTTCAGCGGGCATCCATGGGTGGGTGCGGAGGAGTAGGCTGGGGGGGCAGGCTTGCGGGCGGGCACCGGTGTCCACTGGCCAGTGGCCACACTGGCCAGTCAGGTACGAGCAGCGGCAGCACCCAGATGATGGATCTTAGGACTGGAGTGACTGCTTCTGTATGCAGTGGAATGGAATGACAGCCTCCCGTGACTGGAATGATGGTCCCAGAATCTCGATGATAGTTCATGGGACTGGCATGACTGACTACTTCAAGTACAGTGGAATCACAGCCTATGGGAGTTGAATGATGTCCCTATAACTAGTGCTTCATTGGGCACACTTCATTCAATCGTGCGATAGGTGGTAGCAGGTATAGGAATGCACACAACACAGGTAGGCACATATAATACGTTGTGTTATATTCCATCTCATTCTGGTAGGTTTGCTGCTGGATGTGGGCATCAGGCATGAGCACAGATGAGAGCTCTTCCCGGTTCTGGCAGGTGGCAGCTTGAGCTGGATACACCTCTCCCCCTCCATCCCCATCTCTCTCATTCTAGCAGGGAGTCATTCCCTCCTTCTCTCCCTCCCTCTCTCTCTCTCTGGCCATATAGTTCAGGTGACAGCATGGGTGGGATTGTGTCTGTCTCTCCTTCTAGCAGTGGGAAGACTTTCTCTCTTATTTCTCTCTCTCAGCAGCAACCTGGGCGGGCAGACAGGCAGCATGGCATGAGAGGCAGGAAGGTGGGCTGAGGCAGGCTTTGAGCTTGGCAACCTGGACGGGCAGACAGGCAGTGTGGCATGAGAGGCAGGCTGGAGGGCTGGGGCAGGCTTTGAGCTTGGCAGCAACCTGGGTGGGCAGACAGGCAGCGTGGCATGAGAGACAGTAAGGAAGGCAGGCTGGGACCTTGGCAGGGCACTCAGATAGGCTGGTGAAGACTGCAGTGCGCGCGTGTGCGAGAGAGCCAGTCAGATTGGCGGGCCTAGATCGTCTAGCCAGAGGCCGGCTGGCAGGCTTACAGTTTGTTTCCCAATGCCACCCTGCGTCATGTGGTCAGTCATAAGCTGGCTGAGGCTGTCTAGCATGAGAGAGAGAGNGCTATAGACACAACAGAGACGACGGAAATCTTGTTCTATTTTAAGCAACCCCCCTCTTAGGTATAGGCAAGTTTTGGACCAGTACTTCAGTGACACTGCTTAACACAACCCAAATTTTTATTGGAGTAATGAGCATTTTCGTTTGAACACAGCTCTCTCTTCCATCCAAAGATAGATAGATAGATAGATAGATAGATAGAGAGAGAGAGAGAGAGAGAGAGAGAGAGAGAGAGGTGGGTGGGTGGGCAGGGTGGGCGCCAGGCATTGGGAGGGAGGGACAGCACCTCAGAAGCACAGTAGCAGTAGCCCAGATTGAGGAAAAGGAGCCCCATCCCAAGACTGCCCCTGGCATGGGATGGCGTGTGCCACTGCACCATCACTCCTTGTCCAGGGGCAGCTAGAAGAATCCCAGCAGTGGAAGGTTCACCTTGATGAACAACAATTGCTCCACCAACTTGGCCTCCAGTCTCAGGCAGTGTGGGGAGCGAATGTCCTCCACCATAGAGAACACCCGCTTGCTTAGGACACTCGTTGGTGGGCAGGACAGTATACCCGTGGCCACTTTCGACAGGGCTGGCCACATGTTGGCCTTGCTGGCCCAGTAGGCCAAGGGATTGCTGCTGGGATCAATGCATGGCTCCTCCTCCAGGTAGGTTTCCATGGCTGCTGAGGCACCATCATACTCCCTCTGGTAGCTTTGCTTGGGCACCACCTCCACCACTGCTCTCAGCCACGCTGCTTGCCCTATTGTGGAGGACCCCATGCTCCCCAGAGTGGCCTACACATAGGCTGAGCTGCTTCTGCTGCTGCTGGCAATAGGGGTGCTGCTGCTGCTACTGCTAGGGGCAGGGATAGACCCAACTGGCTGAAAGGGGTGGCTGCTCCCACCATCCCCAGGGGCAACCTGCTGCATAGCCCGCTCTGCCCACCGGACCCTCTCCACCAGGTCACCCTTCCAGTGGCCATAGAGCTGTGTCTGGCTTGCCATGCTGCCCTTGATGCTGGGGTCCAGCATTGTTGCCAGGACATATTCCTCCAGTCGCAGGAGCTTGTCAAACTGCGCCTTCAGCCCTGCCTTCAGCTGCTGCGCCAGGTCAACCACCTCATCGGCCAACTTCCTGCCCTCCGGGCTACAATACCGCCCCCTGAGAATCTCATTCAGCCTCCTGTGGAGACTCTGGACCAGAGGGGTCACCTAACTGAGGGTAGTGGCGGAGATGCTCACGGTCTCCATCACGGCCAGGAACGGTCTGAGTACAAAGACCGTGTGAGCCAGGATCTCCCATTCCGCCCCATCGTACCCTGGAGGTGTCCCACTGTCCATCACCAGTTGAACCTGATGCAAGGTGGCTTTCTGCTTGAGAAGCTGCTCGAGCATCAAGAAGGTGGAATTCCACCATGTGGAGACACTGGGGAGCCTTGCTTGACCTGCTTTGCCTGGAGGAGCTCACTGCCCTTCACATTCCGGTTAAAGAACCCCGCCAGCTTCCTTCTCCACTTGATGAGAGAGCTAAGGGTGCCTGCCCCAATACCCTTATCCCCCAAGCCCAGAGTATCCCTGACCACCAGGTGAAGGGTGTGCGCAGCGCAAGGGATGCTGGTGAAGTCTCCATCACAAACTGCCTTCAGTATATTGACCACGTTGTCCGTCACCACACACCCCTTGGTGAAGGGCACTTGTCATGACCCACTCCCTCACCATGGCAGTCAGGTCTGCCTCAATGTTCTCAGCGGTGTGGGGGCTGTCCATTACTTGTGCCTGAAGCAGGGCCCACCTATACCCTGCTTCAGAACCCCTCCTGCCACTGGCAAATGCTGTTCTTTCCCCCTAGCAGGAATACTGCTCCTGCTGGTAGAGGCAGCAGTTGGTGCAGGACGCTTGCCCGCTGAAGGAGACGGGTGACTGGCTGGTGTGGCCGCTGCAGTCGGGAACCCGCTGGCATCCACTGCCCCTGCCTGCCCGCTTAGCAGCAGAGTGCTGTGGCATGACTTCAGGTGCCTCGCCATGGCAGTTGTCCCAAGGTTGGTGAGCACCATTTTTAAACGGGATGCACCCATGCAGGTCCACCCATCCCCCACCCACCCGAGCACTCGACTGAAGGCAGCGTGGGTGGGCACGTGCTCCCATGACCCACACACCGCCCACTCATGCCCATGTACACAGTATCGGCGGGAAATACGGGATGCTCCATGCAGGGCCAGGAGTGGGCCGTGCTTGGGTAGGGACACACGCCCATCTTAGCTCATTTTATTTCCCCTTCCTCACTGGGCACCTCTGTGGGTGCTCCATGTGGTGCACACAGACCTGCCCCCCAGCCATGCCTATTTAAAAAGTGCCTAAAAGGTGGCTTGGTGAGGGGATGCAGTGGTAAGAGATGCTGGTGGCTGGGGAGGCTGGCTTCAAGCAATTGCCTACACCTGTGGCTGTTCTCTGCTTCCTTCCAGGTATACAGTATCTAGAGCCCTAGAAGGAGGGGTGCAGCGGTGAGAGAAGCTGGTAGCTGGGGAAGCTGTCTTCAGGAACATAAGAAGTGCCATACTGGCTCAGAGTCTCAGACCGATGGTCCATCTAAACCTGCTTCCAACTTGGGTAGTCAGGTACCCAACTGGTAATCAAGTAGCCCGTATCCTGCCTCCAACAGTGGTCAACTTTGCTTGCTTCAGAGAAGTGCACAACAGGTCATAGGCGAGTGATCCGTTTCCTGTTATTCACTCTCAGCCCCCCGACAGTGAGAGGTCTCGTTCCTCTCCGAGAAACAAGTGCCTGCAGACACAGGTGTACCCATTGAATTGATGGTACCCAAATCAACTTGACAATATAATCAGTTACCCAATTTCAACCCAATCCAAGTACCTGATACCATGGAACATCAACTTCTGGTCCTAGAATGTCAACTTCCGGTACCAATGTTTTTGTTTTCCATTCTGATTTTTTGTTTTCCTGTCCCGATATACCAATTGGTAATTGTAAAACTGAAAAATTGGTACTGGAAATCACAAATTTTCTGAGTAGTCAGGCACCCGGTCATTAATCGAGTATCCCAACACAGTACTCAAACATGCAGGTATTACCTGCAGGTTGCAGATCAGCTCCTAATGTCAGCTCTATGCCCTGACCCACATGACTAATAACGATAGAATTTACCGTATCCCTTCGGGAGCCCAGTGGTTCTATTGGCCTTCACAACATCCCCGGCAATGATTTCTATTGGTTAAATGTACATTGAGTGAAAAAGTACTTCTTTTTATTTGTTCTAAATCTGCTGTCAGTTAGTTTCATAGAGTGTCCCCCATTTCTAGTATTTTGAGAAAAGGTAAATAACAGCTCTCCTTATATACGTGCTCTGCACCACTCATGTTTTGTAAAGCTTCTCTCATACATAGCCCCCCCCCAAGTGCATTAGCTATAGTACGAATAGAAGGTGCTGCTGTACCTGTACTCACTAGCCTGAGGGGGGCCCCCACATTCCCTGGTGCAGCTATTGTATCTGCCACTGAGAGGAATGTTGTGGGGAGAGGACATTTCATCTTCTGCACCAGGACCCCTTTCCAACCTAGCTATGCCCCTGCATACCCTCACCCCCCCGGTCACCTCTTCTCTAATTTACTGAGGTTCTCCTTGTATGGAAGCCGTTTTGTGCCTGGGGTCATCTTGGCTGCCTTTCTCTCTTCCTGCCTTCTCCAGTTCTGCTACATCCTTTCACAGATGGGGCAACCAGAAGTGCACGTGGTGTTCAAGGTACAGATTCTGGCCGTCTTCCTTTTATTTTCTGAGATGTAGGTTACTGAAACACAGCAGCATCTGTTTCCTTGGTTAGTTTGTGCTGCCCCTAATGAGGTTTTTGTGAACAATCAATTGTATACAAATGAAGCTCCATTCAAGCTCCTCAGACTCTGATCAATCCCAGAAGGAGGGTCCTTTAAAGGAATGCGTGGGAAAGGGCTGCCAAAATTCTTTTTCCAATTAAAATCTGCTTTGCTTTGGCGGGTGGGATTGGAGAGAAAAATCAAGCTTTTTTTCTGACAAGTTCATCGGGGGGGGGGGGGGAATTTATATTAGTTTCTCCCAGCTGTGAGAATCCTATCAGATTCCTCCTGCCTGTGGGTAGGGTCCACTCCTAATCAGGGTTTGGGAGTGCAAAGCCCCCCACTCCCCCTCTCCCCAGGAACATGATAGCCCTTCCAGACTAGTGAGGTAGCTCAGCAGGTAAAAGACATTCCTACCAGCTCCTCTAGTCCATGATGCCAGTTCTGCAACCCCAGAGTCAAGGGCATCCCCAGCAGCCGCTCTGCATCCCTGATCATGAGAACAGCACCCCCAACTGAAGGAGATCCCTGTCTCTGGAGGAGACTTACAGTAGAACTGCTCAAGCTGTTAATTTGGGCCTGAGCCCAGGCCAAATCTAACTGTACTAGGCCCGACATGAGTCCAAGCCCAAAGCTGGGTCCAATGTGGGTGGGCTGGCTTGCTGTCATTCTGAAAGTCTGGGTACCGCCCACCCCTCCCAGCTGGAGAGAGGGGAGTGGCACTTGGACATTCAGAGTGACAGCTCGCTGGCCCCGTGGCAAAGGCCCAATCCTCCTGGCTGTCACTTTGAATGGCTGGCTGTGAGCATCCTATCAGATTCAGGAATGCCCTCAGGAATGCCCCCCCCCCCCAGCTGTTTGGCGGACTCGGTCCAGGCCCCCCAATCAGATGTTTGGCAGGGCTGGGATGAGCGCGCTTCTCCAGACCCCCCGATCAGCTGTTTGGTGAGGCCCGAGTGAGTGTGGAGGCCTGATCCACTGTTCCTGCCTTGCAGTGGGGCTGGGCAGGACTACCACACGTGCAGGTCTACACTGGCCCAGATTGGCCCAGGTAGGCAGGCTTTGGCCTGGGATGCATCCCCAAGCTTTTCCAGAGGAGGCATCCCATAGCGGACGGCCACCCACCCTGAGGCAGATGCAGGCCAACGTCTGGCAGCTGGGGAACAAACATGCAGATGAGTCCTAGGCCAACAAGGGCTACTGTCACGTCTGGTTTCACCCAAGGTCCAGCCTTCTGCACTGAACTGATCCCCTACTCCTATTCTGATGCGCAGGCCTGGATTGTGGCTGCTCCGGGACTTGTGAAAGATTTAGTGCAAACCCTGCCCTCCTCAGACATTGGTAGCTGTGCCTCAGGAATCACTGTCAGTCCCAGCCTCAGACAGATCAATGCACGACGTAAAACAAGGAAGTCCAGAGACAAAGTGATAATACAAGATAGAGCAACACAGCACTTTTTCTCTTTGAAGATCAACTTGCCTACATCCACCCAAGACTACGTCTACGATAGAATCCTGCTGCTTACAAATACAAATCACCGGCTTTATCAAGAGACAATTGTCTGTTGACAGAGATATCCGGACTTAGCTGAAGCGTAACGCAAACCTGTCTTATAAACAGTGTGTCTGATCAAAATTGCCAGAATGAACTGACGTGTCTACAAACCGGGATACGGAATCAAATTTAAATGCCTTTACAAAACACTTCCCAACAGAATATGTCAAAGTATCTGAGACATGAAGACAAACAGCCTAGTTCTAAACCCACCACATATGCACAATTATTTGCATGTACTTTGCATGCATCCACATTGCACTGTGCACACGTTACATGTACTTTACATGTACATTACACACATAGGTTGCACCTGGTTTAGGATTGGGCCTATATTAGTTTTGATTATTTTTTATTTTACCAACATCTGCTGGTGGGTGCATGCAAGCTTTCAGGCCACACAGGGCCCTTCCTCAAACATCTAAAAATGACACGTAAAATTATTATTATTAATTGTTATTATTATTAATCATTTATATTAAGCTTGCAGTGTTCAAAGTGCTTTGCAATCCTTATCTAGTTCACCTTATGACAAGCCTGTGATCATTATTATTCTCACAATGGGGGACTGGGGTTGACAGATAGTGACTTCCCCAAGGCCATAAAGTCAGTTCATGGCTAAGGGCGCTTTTAAATGAGACGGAAATAGTGGCTGAGCCCTTTAACAGCCGACATTGACACTGTCCGTTTAAGTGCCCGACGCGGAATGCAGCCGCGTCTCCCCCGCGTCAAGCCGGCCCAGCGATCCTGCCCCCTTCAAGGCGGATCGCCGATGTGCCGGCTTTAACCCACACTTCCGGGTTCCCTGGCAGAGTGCGCATGCGCAGAAGGACGCGTATGCGCACATACTCTCTACACCGTGTCTGATGCTCTTCTGAACATCAGACACGTCGTAGAGAGGTGGGTGGGTGGGGAGATGCGGCAGAATGAACGATCCCGCTTGTGAGCGGGATTGTTTAAAAGCGCCCTGAGACACGATGTGAGCTTTGGTCTCCCAAGTCCAACCCCAACACCTTATCCTCTAGGCTACGGTGGGCATCCTTTGCTGGACATCCTTAGCAATAGCTAAACTTACTACTTTGTGCAAAATGACACTAAAGCTGCAATCCTGAAAGGACTTATTCCAGAGTAGTCTCACTGAAGCAACCAATATATTTTGGGAATACCCTTTCACTACATTTTCCATATTGTGGGAAAACACAGTGAACAAGAGTTCCACCCTGGCTATGGTTACCCGTTCCTTACTCTTGTGAAGTAGCTCTGTTTTTCTTCACATCAGAGGACCACATACGGCTTTCCTTTAATTGCATGCATCAGTTGTTTCGAGTAGGAAGCCAAGTGATTAATTGTCACCACACGGTGTTCGTCTCAGTCTCAGCCATCCAGTTAGTCTGTCTAATTTGTTTGTTATATACTAATTGTTCACCTCCCAATCCTTTTCTTGCTCGGTTGATTCAGAAAGTGCAAGTTCCCAGTGGCTTTCAAACGCAGCCAGTTTTGTATCATGGTTGCTGCACTTGATGCTATTGTATTCATCCTCCGATAATAATGCAGAATGTTTCTCTTTATCTTTCAGAAATGAGACTGCAATCTTCCGATCTTTGACTGCAGAGTAATCCCAGTAAGAACTATAGGACAACTCTGGAGTAAGTGGTTTGAGGAGTGTGGCCTGAATGATGCCAATTCCTGGCTCTGTAATAAACTACCGCACTCTCTGTTTTGCAGCATAACTACTTTTCTGATAAGTAGTTGCACGCGGAAATGATAGAATGATATCTGAGCCCACAAGCTTCCAACAAGGGCAGAAAGACATATATTTTCATGCTGGTCGCTGTTACAAATGTGTTTCTGAATTTGCATTTATAAATTTAAATATATTAAATATAAATTTAAAACAGCAGTTTGGGCTGACCTTTTAGCCTGTGAGAGCAATTCACTCCAGTCTTGTGATGAAGCTGCCCTTGATGACGGTTCAGAGGCTGCAGCCGGTGCAGAATGCAGCGGCTCACTTCCTCTCGGGGACGAGTCTCCGCAAGCACATCACACCTGTGCTCCGTAGTCTGCGCTGGCTCCCTATAGCCTTCCAGGCACAATTCCAGGTGCTGGTTTTGACCTTTAAAGTCCTATTAACGGCCTGGGCTCCACCTATCTGAGAGACCGCCTGTCCTTCCATGTCCCATCGTGGCCCCTGCGGTCGGCTGGGAGCACCTCCCTGTGAGTACCATCTGGCAGCCTTGTTCATAACAAGGGCTCACAGGGGGGACATTCTCCATTGTTGTCCCAGTGCTTTAGAACTCCCTTTCCCCAGAGGTTTGGGTGAGCCCAGACCTGAGCAACTTCCAGAGGCGGTCGGTGTAAGACTTTTTTATTTGAAAAGGCATTTGGCAGGCGGGGGATAGGGGGTTGGGGTAGGGTTTAGTGGGTGGTTTTTGAGAGGGGATTGGGTGGGTTTTGTGGGGTTTTTAGGGTTTTTTGTATTCGTTTTAAATGTTTTTTTTGGATTGTAAGCTGCCCTGAGCCTCTGGAAAGGGCAGCATATAAATTTAAATAAATAAATAAATAAATGAAATTAATTAATTAAATAAAATGAGAAGGAATTGAGAATTTTACTAGAGCTAAAACAGGTAGTTTATTACTCCTGGGTTATACCCACATTTTTGAGTACCTGGGTCAGTTATCTGATCTGTAACAGCCTACCATGATGGGAACTCCCAACGACTCAGTATTCCGTTACTGTCCTTCTGTGTTTCCGACTTTCCGTGTTCCCGAATTTCCAGGTTATAAAGCTGGCTCTGGCAGAGAAAAAGAGGGAGATATATATATATATATATATATATATATATATATATATATATATATTACTCTGCTTTGTGGTGCCTCTGCCAGAAACACTGCAGCTGTGTGAACTGCCAAGCACACACCATGCCACAAGCAGCCATTTTAAACTGGAAGGGAAAATACTGGTTGGGGTGGGCACGGGATGACTTCACAAAAAGCAAACCCAGAGTTAAAAGAGTTCTAACAGGACAACGCAATACGCCATCAACTGTGGAGTGATCATAGAGCCCTATTAGTTTTTTAGTGTTTTTTTAAAGGGCAAAAGAAAAAGCCAGCAATAAATTTTGTTTTTAAAAAGCGAAGAAGGGAGGTAAAAAGGCCAAGACAAGATAAAAGAAGGAATAGGGGGAGGGACCCACTAAGGGTCAAGGACAAGAAAAAATGTTTAACAAGCGAAAGGACAGAAAAGGGGTAAATAAATGGGGAAAACAAAATACAATTTAAGGACTGTGTGTTTGTATGGGATCCATGCCATTAGCCCACAGTGCCCCTACAAACAAACCCACACAAAATAACATTACACATTCACCACTGCCAAAGCCAGAGTCAAGAAAGGAAGAGAAATGGCATCACATGTTTTGTTTTTTTTAATTATTATCAGAAGATGGCCCCCATGCACATTGACCAATCTACAACTGGCATCCAGATTTAAGAACCTAAGTAATGATGGAAACAGAAGTTAAAAAAAAAAGATTCAAACCAAAGTAAAAGAGCTAAAGACATTCTGAAATATCCAAACAGAAATTATGGAATGGGAGCATGAAAAAATGGGACCACAGAAATATAGTAACGTGGATATGGCGAGTGGGTACCCAAACAAGGAGTGTTTCACGCCCGAACTGTCGGAGACAGCTTAGGTGCCACAAATCTAACAAATACCCATTTCAGCTCTGAAATAATGAACTTACGAGATGGTCTCCTGGGTCAAAACTCAAGCCCCAGGAACATCAGGGCAAACACTCTACCCACAGCTCCACTTAGGGTTCTCAGATCAAAATGAGAAGAGGGACAGTAAAATTAGGAACATCCGTTATGTTGCCTGGAGCTGTGGTATTCTCACTAAGGGATGTCCATTATATTCTATAGCAGTGTAAGGCTATGGAATAAGGGATGTACGCTTAAAATAAGCAACCCTAATCTGCAGGAATAGATGCCAGTCCCTTGGTCCTAGCACATTAGAGATCTGCACTCTCATCATGCTTCCAACATACCTCCACCTCCCACTGTCAGGAGCATGGCAGGAAATAATAGGCTATTTGAGCAACCAGAGGGATTTGACACCGCCATTGCTGAGGATCTGTCTATGTGCTTGTGCTCCTGCCCTGGGCTTCCTCCAAGACCCAGCTATTGCCCCCTGCACCAGTCCTGCCCAGTAATGCATCCCCCAATGTATCTACTCTGTCTGTCACACTCTTGGTCTGACTCTCGAGTTACTGACTCCTGCCTGGCTTCTGCACTACCTCCCAACAGGCAGGACTGACCTGGCAACTGAGACCAGCCTGGGTCTCTGTGGCTCTGATTACCCCACAGCAGCAACCCTTACTGCACAATCACCCAATGGTGAGCAAACCTAACCTTGCAGATGAGTGCTCCTGGCTCCAGCTGGCTCTGGAGGTTGTCAGAGATTACGTCTCCTGACCAGCTTGACTACTAGCCATTTATGAACTTATCCTCTTATCCAATCATTTTCTAAACCAACTATTGGCTGCCACATTGGGTACTTTCAGACATGACGCTAACCACCCTTTAACCACCCTTGGTGGTTATTTATGCATGTTGCAGGTCTCCATAGGGCACCAACACAGCCCTGCAACATGCATAAATAACCACCAAGGGTGGTTAAAGGGTGGTTAGCGTCATGTCTGAAAGTACCCAATGTGCATTTTTAGACACACATTAAAGTTCCGGATGTTTCAATCTTCTGGGTTTACAAGTCCACAAGTAAGTTCCGGATTCATTTTTCACACACACGCTGCCCTGAGGCAGTTCCTGGATGCATTCTTCACACAAACACTGCCCTGAGGCAGCCTAAAGTAGCCGCAGCTGTAAACGTGAGGTGCTGCCATGGAAACCAAGTGACCACAGTTCCCTGGAGGAAAACAGTTTACCAGGAGAACCTTTTACACACAAAAGTTCTGGGTGACGTTTTATGCAGAAGTTCAAAGATCCGGATGTTTAAGATCTGGATGAGTGATTTAGACACACAGAAAGGTTTGGATGTCACAGAAAACATCCAGGAGAAATGTGTGTCTAAAAACATGTCCTCTGGCAACAAGCTCCACAAGTTAATTTTTGCCGACCAAAAAACTACTTTTTATTTGTTTAAAATCTACTCACAGTTTGCTATTAGAGTGCACCCTAGCTCTAGTATTATTTGATAGGGAAAATAACAGCTCCCAATGTACTTGTTCCATACAACTCACGACTGTAAATTCCTGTCAGATCCTATCTCAATCATCTCTTCTCCAGGCTGAGGAGCCCTAGCCTCTGCGGTCTCTCCTTGTAAGGAAGCTGTTCCCTACAAGTTAGCTCATTTGTAAATCGACTTTTGTGAATTCGTTTGCTGGGAGCCAGGGAACCTCAGGACGTCTCAGGAAATTTCTCGGCATCGGGGGATATTTGGCCCCCTTTCTCTTCCCACAGAGGAGGTTCAGAATTTGTGCCATTTCCACTCATAAGCTTCACAGTATTTTCCCATATTGAATCACTCATGGTTGTATCGTTTCTCAAATATGACTGTGTTCAATTTTGGCTTAGGTGTTCCATGGACATTTCTTAATGGCTATCCTTTTTAATTGCACCTCTATCTTTTCATTTAGTCTTCATGATGCAGTTTTAGGCCCAATCCTACAAACACTTAAGCATGTGCCTTGGAAGGATCAAGGCCTTTCTTTGCAGGGTATCTTTGGCACAAACTGTACTACCATGCCTTTCAGTTCATATGGGGCATTAAGCAGGATGGATCTGACAGGGATTTAAGCAACCGTCCTACAATCCCAGATTTCTGTTTTATGAGAGATGTTAGTATGTGCAATTCTTCACATTTTTAAGGTTGCTTTAAAAAAAGAAAAGAAAAGCCAAATGTCATAATTAAAAAGCCAAGTGGCTGTTTAAAATTTGAATAAATATATGTAAATATTATGCAAATGATGTCCTTCATTGTCCCTCATTTTGCGTTGTGCCTTTCCCTCATTTCAGAGTGCATGGGTTGAGAGGTATGAATATTACAATATATTTTCAGACTTCTGTAATGAAAGACAATGGGTAAAGAAAAAAATGAGACACTAGCCCATGTTAGCCCAGGAGTTACCTGCTTGTCTGGTAGGTCACTTCCAGATTGCCCACTACAGCCTTGGGGCAGGCAGCCGGCTGTTACGGGATGCATGGGCCGGCAGCAATTGGTGACACAGCCTGGGTGAAGGCCCAGCCACCCAGGCTAAACCAGGCCAATGGTCTCTCTCCTGTCTTCTCAGGCCCCGCCCAGCCCTGCCGTGAAGTTGGCGGATTGAGCCAGGAAAAGCACCCTCACCCCGGCTGCCAAACAGCTGATGTGGGCCCAGCAGACCACTCCCGATCAGCTGATTGGCATGTGCACGTGGGCCAGGTAAGGGCGTGCTTCTGGGTCCCACATCAGCTGTTTTGCAACAACTCTTATCAGGGACCCGATCTTGCTGCGCGGCAGGGGCCCAGCCATCCTGTCCCATATGGACGGCTCTGCAGCCAACCCATCCTGTAGAATGACCTGTGACGGCAGTCCCCATGCCAAAATTACTGGGAGGGGGGGCTGCTTGTGTGAGCCACCCTCCCTGCTGACCCGAGGAGTGGCTGCTACTGTGGCTCTCCCGAGGGTGGCCCAAGGAGCTGGCTTGCCGCCATCTCCTTCATTTTCACCCAGTATGTGATATAAATTGCACTGAAGAGTGTTTGAACCTGCAGCCATTGAGGATGATGTGTATGTAATCCCAGTGGGAATTCTGCATCTGGAGCACAGTCCATGATATAATTTTCAGTGAAATTCTGACATGCCTTCTCAGTCCTGTTGAGCAGAACTATACTCAATGATATGTCTTACCATGGACAACACAACTTAAGACGCACTTGCAGAAGAAGAGACAAGGAACACAGCCCATGCTGCCTTCCCTGCATGTCGGGAGCGTGGGGGGTTGCAAACCCCTTTACACAGTACTCTTTATGGGGGGAAGGCAGCACAGACTGTGAACACGTTCCATCAAAGAGAGGTAAACTATTATGATTTAATTGAATCAAAGTAACTACTCTAGTTCAGTAACATTCAGACAAACAGTGCAAACAAAAGTAATGCTTCAACCATCTTCCCCCCAGGTGAGCCATAATGATGAACCATGTCAGCTACCCTCACACTAAGAAATGTTCTCACAAACAGTTACTTCTAAATACAAACCAAGAGGAATATGTACTCCTGATTTTTCAAGACTACACACGTCTCTTCCTACTCAATGTCCGTTTGGACATTCTCTTTGTGTGAATGCTTCAGGAGTCAAACCAAAGTAAGTCGCAGCTACATCAAATTAACTTTGTCACAACACGGCCTGTGTTCTCTGTCCCTTCTCTCACTGGACGCGCACCTATGAAAGCACCATAAGAAAGGCAAAGTCTGACCCTCCCTCAGGAAGCCAAATAACAGAAGAAGAAGAAACAATTAAAATGCCTGGGTGGCAAGGCAGCAGGATTATTTAGACTGTGTTAATATTTATTTGAAAAGGAAGTGAATAACTCTTCACATGGGCCTTACTGTAAAACAGTTAACAACTAATGTCACCCTGCAGTGCCACTGGGATTACATGATTCATCTAATGCCACTTGCAGGAAGAGAAGTATTGGTTGTATTGTGTGAACATGCAATGTGTGGATCTCTGCGTGAAGGAGAGTTTTCTTATTCTGTCTTCTTTTCTTTTCTTTTTAGATCTAACTTTGTAAATTCCTCTCCACTCCTAACATGCTGTGTATAACACCTTCTCATTCTGTGTTTCCTACCAAAACATTCTTCAGTTGTTATTCAGTTTATCCTCAATGTCCCGTGTTTTCCTTTATGACATCGCTCTTACTATTTTTTTTCTGGTTCATAATTGGCATCCAGTGTCTTCCACTTGAAGCTATCAGAGCTAAATGTAGTAGAAAAACGTTGTTAATGTAAACTCTGCAGTGGTGAAATGAATAGAGAGTCTATTCCATGAATGCTAAAAGAAATCATCAATTATAGATGGTATACTTACTGCATCTACTACTATCATGTCATTCTCTTATGATGAATTTTTAATACTGCTTCTTCAGCAAAACAGGGCAAATATTTCTCATTAGTTAAGGCTGATTTATGCACTAACAGCGAGGCGGGTTTACAGTTAATATACAAATATGAAGCACATTGGTTTTCCTGCATCATAGAGAGATCAAAATGGAAACCTCTTGGTTCAACTTGTCCCCTTCCTGATGGTTTGGTAAAATAGACCCAGATTAGAATCATGCCTCCTATGATTTTTGGTTTTAAAACTAACAACTGATGGATAAGAATTTGCAAAATCAAACCCATTCAATCTAGAACTGGGCAGGAGAAGCAAGGCAAGTGCTGAGCATCTTCTGGATTAAGCTAAAACAAGCTGGCTGCTTAATATTATTATTTATATAGCACCAGCAATGTGCTTAGTGAAGAACAGTTATAATTAGAGACAGGCCCCTGCATTGAAGGTCTTATACTCTAGAATGGATAAGGAAGGGGAAATAGGGGGGAGGGAATTTAGGAGAGACGGGGATATGTTGAAGAAATAGAAAAGTTGCAGGTGCACGTGCTCGACTTAGAGTGTTTTCAAACGTGACAGTAGCCCGCCTTAACACACTTTAGCACGGTTTAACCCAGGGGCCACCATCACATTAGTTGGTGCTCGCCAGATGTTTGCGCAATAAGCTGGTGAAGCGTGGGCAGGTGCTCACCAACCTTGGAAGGTGCTCACCACCCACGCACGGCCCACTCCTGGCCCTGCACGGAGCATCCCGTATTTCCCGCCGATACTGTGTACATGGGCATGAGTGGGTAGTGTGTGGTTCATGGGAGCACGCGCCCACCCACGCTGCCGTCAGTCGAGTGCTCGGGTGGGTGGAGAATGGGTGGACCTGCATGGGTGCATCCCGTTTAAAAATGGCCTGACTTCCTT
>QEPC01010217.1:5373007-5394187 GCA_003113815.1 Sphenodon punctatus
GGAGCTCCGCAAAGGTACAGCACTGTCAACTTTAGTAGGGGTGATCCCTGGGGGGTTGGGGGGGTGTTAAACATCCCCCCGGGATCGGGTCTATACTTACCGGTGGCTGCGGGGATGCCGCGGACGCTGGTGCTGGGGGAGGGGCTCTTTTTTTAACAAAAATCCAGGCTGGGCAGGGTGGGTGGGGGGTGTCCCCCCTTCCACCCGCGCAGCCTGGACTCGGGGAGGGTTTTTTAAAAAACTTTTTTGGTGGGACTTACATTGCAGCCATTCATTTAAATGGCTGCAATGTAAAAAAATCCGGTACCCGGAATCCGGTAACGGGACCGGATTTACTGGGTTGAATCCGATAATGCCGGTACGCCCAGTACCGGCATTATCGGATTCCGGATTTACCGGCACGCCCACCCCTACTGCTCAGGGTCCCCGCTCTCCTGGCTCCCAGCACAGCCTGCTGCTACCGTCTCTACAAACTCCTCCTTCTCCCACAGTTGGGACTCTGGCTCTGACTTGGATCCTACAAACAGGCAGGAAAGGGAAAGTGCGGCAAAAGGTGGTTATAGGTTACCAAACATCCCGCTGGCTATGCACAAACGCCTCTCCTGCATGGTGGGTTCGAAAGCACCTTGGGTCCATTGTGCAGGACAAGTGAATAGCAGACATGTAGGAGAGACCTGGGTTTGAACAAACAGGCAGCGTATGGGCAGCGTAACGTCTGTTAACATCAAATGCTTCACTTGCTACTGCAGGTTGCAATCCTCAAACTGCTCCTCTGGTGCAATCCTCATTCGTTTCAATGAGGCTTGCCTTGGCATAGTGCTTTGAGGATCAGACTACCGTTACTTTGGTCAGCTGGAGCTAACAGCACTGCTGTAATAAAAATGATAATATGCAATAGACATCAAGAGTCTACTAGTATGAGAATATTCTCTGTGCTACGTTTCCTAGCAGTTTTTACAATTAGGGATGGGCGAACAGAACGTGGTTTGGATGTTCGGTCGTTCAGTTCGAAACCCGAGCTCGGGTTCGATGGTTCGGTTCAGCCGAGTTCGGTTTGGCGGAACTTGGCCGAACATTCAAAAATAGAGAAACCGAAATGAAATCAAAACCGAAACCTAATTTTCGGCCCTGGAAAGACATTTTTTCCTGCCCCCAAACTCATCCGAACACGACCGAACTGTTCAGTCGTTCGAGAGTTTGGTTTGGACGTTCGGTTTGGACGTTCGAGCAGACCGAGTTCGGTCCGAACTCTGAATGTCCGAACCGCATTCGCCCATCCCTATTTACAATCTGACTTTAATGTCCTCAATCACCAGGCTTCTTGGGAAATGCTCTAAACCCTGATGAGATCTTCCTGTCGGGAAGTGTCCTGGTACTATGTTTGAACACGTCTTCTTACTAATTTCATGCAACTATTTCATTCTGTAGTTGGTGTTGTCATCCAGAATAATTCTCCATCCTGGGTTTTACACCCTTAAAATACCAGCTGGCTACAACTAGTCCTCAGTTAGCTATCCTTTACCCAAGCTACAGACACTTTATCTTCTTTAATATTTCCTCATAAATCTATGTCTTTGTACTCATCAGTTCTTGAAATCTACAACAGGAAGTCAAGCAGCAATTGGGGAAACTCAGGGGCAGAAGATTTTATAGGAAACAGAGCATGGGAGAAGAGAAATATTATTTTTCATTCTTGGTCTGACACACTTTCTTTTCATTGCTATCAGAAGGCAGCTTTGTGATTTGTAGCTATTGTGTTATGAAAGCGCCTAGTTCCTAGTAATATTTCTTGATGTGGCAATTTTATGCCTTCTTGGGAAACAACTGCTGAGTCTGTCTATCTGTCTGTCTGTCTGTCTGATGCTCCCCCTCTCCTGAACTAACTTTGTTCACAACTAAACAAAAAGTAGCACGCACGTATGCACAACTTGTGAATAGCTATCTCTAGAAACACCACCAGAGGGAGCTCAATTACTCAAGCCAAAACCAATTAAAACTCTATCAACCAAAAAGCTGATTTAGGAAAATCTTTAAACTTAGTTTCTAAAGCACTGGACATAACTGATAACATAACCTGCACACATAATCACCAGGTTGCAGCTGGTGGCCAGGAGTGCTTTTCACCAACTCCATCTGGTGAGGAGTCTGCGTCCCTATCTTTCTGATTCCAATTTCCACCATCATCCATGCGTTTATCACCTCAAGGCTAGACTACGGCAATGCGCTCTATGTGGGGCTGCCCCTGGTGACTATCTGGAAGCTGCAGCCCGTGCAGAATGCGATGGCCTGACTCCTTTTGGGGGTGGGTTGCCACGAGCACATTTTACCTGTGCTTTATAGTCTGCACTGGCCGCCTATAGTGTTCTGGGCACAATTCAAGGTGCTGAATTTGACCTTTAAAGCCCTAAATGGCCCGGGCCCCACATATCTAAGAGACCGCCTTCACTTCCATGCTCCATTGTGACCCCTGTATTTTATGTATGTATGTATGTATGTATGTATGTATGTAGTCTTTCTTTCTTTCTTTCAATTTCTGTCACGCCTAATCTGCCTCAGGCAGCTCTAGGCAATTAATTAATTAATTAATTAANTACAGCACTGTCAACTTTAGTAGGGGTGATCCCTGGGGGGTTGGGGGGGTGTTAAACATCCCCCCGGGATCGGGTCTATACTTACCGGTGGCTGCGGGGATGCCGCGGACGCTGGTGCTGGGGGAGGGGCTCTTTTTTTAACAAAAATCCAGGCTGGGCAGGGTGGGTGGGGGGTGTCCCCCCTTCCACCCGCGCAGCCTGGACTCGGGGAGGGTTTTTTAAAAAACTTTTTTGGTGGGACTTACATTGCAGCCATTCATTTAAATGGCTGCAATGTAAAAAAATCCGGTACCCGGAATCCGGTAACGGGACCGGATTTACTGGGTTGAATCCGATAATGCCGGTACGCCCAGTACCGGCATTATCGGATTCCGGATTTACCGGCACGCCCACCCCTACTGCTCAGGGTCCCCGCTCTCCTGGCTCCCAGCACAGCCTGCTGCTACCGTCTCTACAAACTCCTCCTTCTCCCACAGTTGGGACTCTGGCTCTGACTTGGATCCTACAAACAGGCAGGAAAGGGAAAGTGCGGCAAAAGGTGGTTATAGGTTACCAAACATCCCGCTGGCTATGCACAAACGCCTCTCCTGCATGGTGGGTTCGAAAGCACCTTGGGTCCATTGTGCAGGACAAGTGAATAGCAGACATGTAGGAGAGACCTGGGTTTGAACAAACAGGCAGCGTATGGGCAGCGTAACGTCTGTTAACATCAAATGCTTCACTTGCTACTGCAGGTTGCAATCCTCAAACTGCTCCTCTGGTGCAATCCTCATTCGTTTCAATGAGGCTTGCCTTGGCATAGTGCTTTGAGGATCAGACTACCATTACTTTGGTCAGCTGGAGCTAACAGCACTGCTGTAATAAAAATGATAATATGCAATAGACATCAAGAGTCTACTAGTATGAGAATATTCTCTGTGCTACGTTTCCTAGCAGTTTTTACAATTAGGGATGGGCGAACAGAACGTGGTTTGGATGTTCGGTCGTTCAGTTCGAAACCCGAGCTCGGGTTCGATGGTTCGGTTCAGCCGAGTTCGGTTTGGCGGAACTTGGCCGAACATTCAAAAATAGAGAAACCGAAATGAAATCAAAACCGAAACCTAATTTTCGGCCCTGGAAAGACATTTTTTCCTGCCCCCAAACTCATCCGAACACGACCGAACTGTTCAGTCGTTCGAGAGTTTGGTTTGGACGTTCGGTTTGGACGTTCGAGCAGACCGAGTTCGGTCCGAACTCTGAATGTCCGAACCGCATTCGCCCATCCCTATTTACAATCTGACTTTAATGTCCTCAATCACCAGGCTTCTTGGGAAATGCTCTAAACCCTGATGAGATCTTCCTGTCGGGAAGTGTCCTGGTACTATGTTTGAACACGTCTTCTTACTAATTTCATGCAACTATTTCACTCTGTAGTTGGTGTTGTCATCCAGAATAATTCTCCATCCTGGGTTTTACACCCTTAAAATACCAGCTGGCTACAACTAGTCCTCAGTTAGCTATCCTTTACCCAAGCTACAGACACTTTATCTTCTTTAATATTTCCTCATAAATCTATGTCTTTGTACTCATCAGTTCTTGAAATCTACAACAGGAAGTCAAGCAGCAATTGGGGAAACTCAGGGGCAGAAGATTTTATAGGAAACAGAGCATGGGAGAAGAGAAATATTATTTTTCATTCTTGGTCTGACACACTTTCTTTTCATTGCTATCAGAAGGCAGCTTTGTGATTTGTAGCTATTGTGTTATGAAAGCGCCTAGTTCCTAGTAATATTTCTTGATGTGGCAATTTTATGCCTTCTTGGGAAACAACTGCTGAGTCTGTCTATCTGTCTGTCTGTCTGTCTGATGCTCCCCCTCTCCTGAACTAACTTTGTTCACAACTAAACAAAAAGTAGCACGCACGTATGCACAACTTGTGAATAGCTATCTCTAGAAACACCACCAGAGGGAGCTCAATTACTCAAGCCAAAACCAATTAAAACTCTATCAACCAAAAAGCTGATTTAGGAAAATCTTTAAACTTAGTTTCTAAAGCACTGGACATAACTGATAACATAACCTGCACACATAATCACCAGGTTGCAGCTGGTGGCCAGGAGTGCTTTTCACCAACTCCATCTGGTGAGGAGTCTGCGTCCCTATCTTTCTGATTCCAATTTCCACCATCATCCATGCGTTTATCACCTCAAGGCTAGACTACGGCAATGCGCTCTATGTGGGGCTGCCCCTGGTGACTATCTGGAAGCTGCAGCCCGTGCAGAATGCGATGGCCTGACTCCTTTTGGGGGTGGGTTGCCACGAGCACATTTTACCTGTGCTTTATAGTCTGCACTGGCCGCCTATAGTGTTCTGGGCACAATTCAAGGTGCTGAATTTGACCTTTAAAGCCCTAAATGGCCCGGGCCCCACATATCTAAGAGACCGCCTTCACTTCCATGCTCCATTGTGACCCCTGTATTTTATGTATGTATGTATGTATGTATGTATGTATGTAGTCTTTCTTTCTTTCTTTCAATTTCTGTCACGCCTAATCTGCCTCAGGCAGCTCTAGGCAATTAATTAATTAATTAATTAACTGAATTTATACCCCGCCCCTCCTGAATACAGCTCGGGGTGGCTTCCAACAATAAAAATACAAATAAAAACAAATATAAAAACAATTTAAAACAAATCAAAACAATTTAAATGTTTTAAAATAGGGCCCCGGGATACGATTTAACATAAAAACAATAAACGGGGTAGGGGAGAAAATAAACCCTAACCCACCCTTCCCCCCACCCCAAAGGCCTGGGCGAACAGCCAGGTTTTACAACACCGCCGGAATGTCAACAGGCTTGGAGCCAGGCGAGCCTCCTCCGGAAGGGAATTCCAAAGGCGCGGCGTGGCCACCGAAAATGTCCTCTCCATTGTGGCCCTCCGCTTTATGCGGGGGACCTCCAGGAAGGCACCCCTGGCCGACCGAAGGAGCCGCTCTGGAGCGCGGAGGGCAAGGCGGTCCCTGAGGTACGAGAATAAAATTCGCGGAATAAAATTCCACAATATAAAACAACCTCATACAATCTAAAACAAGTAAAAAAACAGTAAGAACAATAAAACCCCTTCTGATGTGCAAAAAAAGAAAGAAAATAACTCAAACCCCACCCACATCTAAACCTCCCCTAACACCCCCCCCTGCCCACTGACAGCTTGGTGGAAGAACCATGCCTTGCATTGGCGCCGGAAGGTGAGAGATTAGGGCTTAGACAGACATCCACTAGGAGCGAGTTCCACAACACAGGTGCAGCTTCTGGGAATGCCGGCCTGTTGACCCCCACCAATCTAAAGCAGGGAACCTCCAGGAGGGTATCCCCCCTGATGACCGCAGGAGCTGTCCCGGAATGTGGCAAGTGAGGTGGTCCCTTAGATAAGCAGGGCCCAGGCTGTTTAGGGCTTTATAGGTTAAAACCAGCACCTTGAATTGGGTCCCGGAAGACAATAGGCAGTCGGTGCAGAGCCCAGAACACCGGTGTAATGTGCTCCCAGTGGTCTGTCCCCGTAAGGGGCATTCTACACCAGCTGCAGCTTATGTAAGCCAACCTGAGCCTTAAATAAGTAAAAATAAATAAATGTGCATTTTCCTAACTGTTCTATAGTGCCATGTTAGTTAATTTGTTTAGTAATCTTTAGGATAGGGAAATAGAGGGTCACTCTTCAGTCAGACAGAGCTTGATTGAGAAAATTCCCTGATTGAATGGCTCTTTATTCTTATGGTGGAGCTTCCTGACCTTGTTTAGCTGTGTTATATCTAGTCAGCACAGCACAGACAGAAATAGCACCCTGGGTACTGGCAGCTTGGCTTCTTCTAAAGAGGTCCAGAGGACTGATTTGAGTAGATCCTGTGGAAAATGAAGTTTTATTTAAAGAACCCAAAGAAGATGGTGGCCAGCCAATGTTCTTGTTGGGCAATATGAAGCTGGTCAAGATACTTTTTAAAAATTGCCTTTTAAAATTCATCGTTGTAATTCTCTTTCTTAAAAAAAATGTTTTGATCACTTATTGGTGGATAAGGGACATGGCTCTGTGGTTAGAGGTGTACTTCTATCTGACTTCATGAATGCCTGAAATTTGGAGGAGTAGTCACTATGGGCGGGGCCATTCCCACTGATGGTGCTCTGAGGTATGAGGCTCTTGCAACCCGAGCATTCAGTGGCTGTTTTTTATATGAACAGTAACTCGTTTTGAAATCCCCAATTCTTAATCCTGGGTTCATGGTTACATGGACATTTATAACTTGGAATACTCATAAATCCAGGATCACAGTGTACATGATTAATATGGGTTTAGAGTAACACAGATGACTGAAAAAAATCCCCTGGTGCTTCGCTGCTGAATTCCATTGCCTTATTCCGCTATGATTTTTGTTCCCCTTTAAAGATGACTTTGGACAATCTCACGGCTAATCTATGCACCAGATTTTGGGGAAGAGAAATCAAAACTCTAATTTCCTGGCCAGAGCCCCAGAAAGTGCTGACAACCACACAGACGTTCCTGGGTAGAGAGGATGTTTGTTCTATCTACTAATCTCTATGCTCAATTTGTATTTACAGTTTACATGGATGTTAATATGAATTTATTTGAGCCTGGGTTAAATAAATCCTTGAAAATGAGGAAATAAACCCAGTTTCAACCATAACCCAGATATTTTAAACAATGATTAGGTTTTTACATGGACATTTAAACTTGGGTTGAGATATGTTATTTCAGACTTAGTGTCTGTGTAAAAACAGCCAGTGTGTCAATGACATGCCAAGATGTTGTAGAAAACACTTCCAACCATTGGTCACAACAAACAACATATAGCCTTAGATAGGATGCATAAACTCCCTATGCAGAGACTGTCATGGTACTCTGACATTCCAAAGAGTGGATTGGGGCCTGCCCCACTGCATTCAGAACCTGCTGCCATGCTCTACATCTTTGGGTCAACTTCTCAACTGGGTCATTTAGGGGTGTGCATGTCGTTTTCGTTATTGCAATAACAAAAATGACAAAAATTAGTAACAAAATCAATAAGGATAATGAAAGTTGTTATTGATTTCATTATTGCCTGGCAGGTGTTTTTTGGAGGGAAATGTGGAGCGGGGAGGCGGGAGCAGACATCTCGGAGTCAGAAACAGTGTTGAACTCTTGAACTGGGAGGAGAAGGACCTGATGGATATATCTCTGGCCAATGAACAGGGCAAAGAGATCCCAGCAGTTGAATGTCACCCTGTGATTCCTCAATGCCTCTGCCTCCCAGAACCAATCAGGAGGGCTCTGGGGGAGGGCACTGCAACCCTTAATATTGTAGGGCTGGGCTGCTTCACTCTGTGTTAGCTCTTTTGTTTGTCAGGGTGCGTTTTCAGACGCTGCTGGTGTTTTCACTAGAAATCCTCCCATATATATATAGGGAGGATATATCTATCTATCTATCCCTTATTCCCTTCCCTGCGACCCAGTTCTTATTCCTCTATCTCTCTATATAGAGATAGTAGATATACCTCTGAGTTTTCCTTTTCCCTTCCCCGTCTGTCTCCCTCTGTCCATATATTATATAGATATAGATATTAGTTGTATATATATGGATTAGATATTTAGATACTAGGCTGTTCTATTATATATATTAGGATTATAAGCTAGGAACATTTTGTATTATACGTAAATTAGGTTTAGCTTAGATTGTGTATATATTAGATAAATAAAACTACATATTGTGTGGAGTATATACTATTGTGTGCAATTCTTTCTGTATCACAATGAGAAGGGGAAGGAGTTCAACTTCTGACAATAATTCTTCATTGGCACACGAAATTGATACCGATACCAATACCAAAAATAAGATCTTGGTTTGAAATCGGTACCAATACCGATACCGACACCAATAACGAAAAGTGACATTTTGTTATTCATGAAAACGAAAATGACACATTTTAATAACGAAAACGACCTTGGCCCTGGTTCACATCCCTAATTAGCATAATCCACCAAGTATAGCTTTAGGTGAAACCTTTCCTTTTAATCCTCCTTGGGGTTTCCAGATCAAGATTTTTAAACAGGGGACACTAGAGAGCTGAGGGATACTGAAATAAAGGACATTTATTATGCTCAGTGGAGCTGCAGAATACGGGCTGTCAGCTGGATAAATACAGGATCTCCATTATGTTCTATAGAACTGCAGGGTTCTGAAATAAGGGATGTTCCTTTAAAATAAAGGTGCATTCTTTAACATAAGGAATGCCTGAATACCCTACACCCTCTGCCTGGCCAAAAGACAACTGCTCTGTTTAGGTACAGTCTTTACTCTTAAGACCAATGAGAGCTGAGCTGTTGACTTTTGAGACAACAGGATTATACGCTTTATTGCTGCTGGTTTTAGGAACGGCAGCTCAACTGCTTTATGTTTGCATCTCTTGGGAGTGGTGAGTTCCTGCTTGGACTCTTCAGTAAACTAGGAAGGTGCTTGTGTTCAGACAGACCTGCTTGCATAGGACCCACAAAGCCAAGCATATTTGCTTTCTTCAGCATCACCCAGGTGACTGGTAGAGTTGATCTTTAGAGTACTGTGTTAAATGCATCTTGTCTGTGTGTTTTGAAAGCTGGTTCACTACAACTTGGGGTTTATGACTAGAGTCTCCCCAAGTCTTGATCTTCTGGATGCATCTTCCTGGCTGTAAATTTGACACTCAGCTTCCGAGTCCCTCACATAGCAGTTGTACTGAAGACAGGCCTACTGTAAGGACTGGCAAAAGTAGGTGGGAATATTTTCTAGCTCCTGCAAAGGAGCCTAGCTGTGCAGTGTTTGTAAAACGAGGGGCGTTCTATCTCCACAGCAATACTATTGTCTGGCAGATTATGCAAGTGCCCTGCATGTATCTCATGCACACGCTGTTCAGTTTTCTCTTGAAAGAATTCACGTTTGGCCTGTTTGTTCCTGAATCCCAGCCTACATGCTGCCAGCCTCAACATCTCTCAGTGACACAACCAAGGTCTCTCAAATGGGGGGACACTTTCATTTGCTGGGAGGGCACAATTAGGAGGAAGGCAATAACAGACAGAAAGAGGAGAAAAAGAAATGGGGGACACTGCCCTTGTATTGGGTGCACAGTCCTCCCCGAGCTCCTCTCTGGTCACACCCCTGGCATCTCTGCATGCTGTAGGTTTCCTAAGCATCCTGCATCAGTTTGCCCTGAAAACATATTTTTAAAACAGCCCACAGATCTAGACATTCCTTGTAACACTGAGCTATTGCCGTTAATGTCAGTATTATTATTTATTTGATTTCCAGTAGCACTCACAGTGTCCTAGACACTTTCCAAACATGGAAGGAATCATTGCTCCAGGGAATGTATGGTCTAGAGTCTTACTGACTTAAGTAAATAAACTGTAGAAAGGAGGAGTTGAACAACAAATATCCAACTGGGTCAAATGTGACATTAGAACCAAAGTGCTGCACAAACAGGGCAACGTCAGCCAGCCAGCTTCTTAAGGGCATCACAACAGAGACTCTTTTTATTAATCTTTCGTGCAAGGCAGTGGCCAGTGTTGCTCCATAGTGTAGTCTATGGCTCTTTTTACACGGGCAGAATGACCCACGCATGAAAACCCAGAAATCTAGGTGTTCATGCGTGGGCGAGTCTTGTGTACATGCCACGGCGGGTGGGTGCGGAGTGGGTGTGCGCTCCTGTGAACATGCATGCACAGCACACCCACCTCCACCTATTGCACATGCACGGAGCAACCAGAGAAAACGGCGAGTGTGCCGTGTGTGTAGATGGGTAGAGGTGGATGGAGATGGGTGTGCGCCTGTCTACACCCTCCCCCCACCCATTACACACTCACCGCTATGCACACCGACCCCCCCACCCCTCGTGGCCCATGTAAAAAGGGCCCATGAAGCTGAAATGGTCCATGCCGGGTAATTGATATGATGGGAATGTGTGAGTGCAGCCCAGTGGGTAAGGTGTTGAATAGACCTGAGAGACCAGAGTTCAAATTCTGTCTTCAGCTGGGTCAAATAGAGTCCTATTTGACACTAATTCAGTGACTTGCCCATTGTCATCCAGTATGTCTCAGCCTCAGTTTCCCATCTATTAAATGGGAATAATAATGACCTATCTCACTAGATAAGGATTGTAAAGCCCTGTGAACAACGAAAGTGTTATAGAGATTTATTATTATTATTAATAATAATATTTATTAATAATATATAATATTATATTATTATTAATATTAATATTAATAATACATCACCATCATTAATATTAATATTAATATTAATAATAATAATACATCACAATCATTAATATTAATATTAACATTAATATTAATATTAATATTATTATTAATAATAATAATAATAATAAATATTCCAGGCTCTCTCTGCATCCAAAAGGAAGTTGTACTCTTTTGCAAACATCTGATCACCATGTTTGAAAATATCTTCTATAAATGCTAACAAGTATGTGTAACTTTCTAATACAAGGTGAATAATTCAGTAGAAGTAACTACAAATGTCCACAGCTCCAATTTTTGTGACAACAGGCGCGGTAGTTGTTGCTTGCTCACAGCAATCTCCTTTATTCGCAATTTGTTCATTATTATTATTATTTATTGTATTTATCATCACAGTGGCATGTATGATCTATCCAGGGACCAACTCCATTGTTCTAGGCACTGTGCAAACACATAACCAAAGACGGTCTTTGCCTTAAAATCTCTGTTTCTGCCTTTTAACTAAGGGTGCTTTTAAACAAGCAAAGCTTGGGTGTGTGTGTCTGTGATTGGTGTCTGCACCACGCGAGGTGCGTGGGGAACACTTCACACATGAGGCTCCCAGCATGGCTGCCCCATCCATGGAGGCTCATGGCTCATTTGGGGCTCTCTGGATTTTTCAGGAGTTCTCTGTGCATCCCCGTGCATGGGTTACAGGGGAGTAATCAGGCACCAACTTCAAATGAGCGACTGGATGCATGGACAGTGAGGGGCCATGAGTGGACACGACTTGTTTAAAAACACCCTAACTCAAATCCAATTATTGTTATTGTTATTATTATTATTATAAGCTTTTATATAGTGCCAGCGATGTACCTGGCGTTTTACAGAGAATAAGATAGACACGGTCCCTGTCCGAGACCTATTTTTCAGCTATTGGCCTGAAAGTTTATGGAATTGGTCATGACTTTTAAAACCAAGGCTAGTGCTCTTCCTCCAGCATTCATGTGGCTCGAATATCTTCTAATCCACACCATTATGGAAAACCTTGGCATGTTTTCCTAGATGCTTTTTCAGATTCTTTCTATGGATTATATGACTTGAATGCCAGTCCAATCCAGTCTGATATGGTGGATCAGACCTGAGATTCATCTTATCCACTATCCTGTCTCCAGCATTGGCCAATATGAAGGTGCAAGAACTCTAGAGTAGGCAGATGTGGCTAATCTGTCCTACATGAAAGTCTCATTATCCTACACCCCATAACAGATAAGCCCTTGCCCCTGGACATGCCATCTCGCAATTTACTCCCTTATGCGACAAGGGCCCGTAGAGAGGCATTTGCAGTTGCTGTCGGACGTGTAACCAGCAAGAACAAGAGATGTCCTGCCCCAGTCACCATGCCTTGCTCCCCAGGTCTTCTTGGATTTTCATCCACTTGTGGTTTATCCCAACGACAAAGAGTGTTTCTGGGTTTTGTACCCATTGCACAATTATTGTCACTCTCACTGGTAGACGCTGTTCCATCCATTCAACAAAATTTGCCCTGTCGGCATTTTACTTTTCCACACATGCTGCATGTGTCTTTTCTTTCTGCACATCTGACACAGCTCCTCTTTGAAATGACAGTCATCTGTTTTACAGCCTCTTAGACAACTGCTTTTATAAATACTTAACATCTGTTGTTTAAATCTACCCTAGGAGGAATGTAGCAGTAATTTGGTGTACATCCCTTTTACCTTAGGCCTTTTCTTCTGCATCTTTTTGTTTCAGACTTCGTAGACACAGCGGCATCTACAGCCTGTCTGTGTCAGATCAACATCTGTTAGAAAATGTTTCTGTACAGCTTCATGTCTTGTAGACCACCTATCACAATTCTGAAAAGATTGCCCAAATCGGTTGAAATTCATAACTTGCCATTCTGCTACATAGTGAACATCTCAGCTTTGTAGGTGGCTGATTCCCATTATTAAACCATTCATGGCTTGCTGTGATATGAGCCTGCTGTGATATGAGACAACAGCTTGTGTAAAATAGCTACAGTCTTTAGATAACTTCTCCTTTGGCTTCACTGGTGCTGTGATCGTAATCAACACAGCTGAGTGTTTCCACCCCCTCCTCCAATAAGGCTAAAAATGAATGCCTTTTCCCATCTGCTCCACTCTTTCTGTACCAAGAAACTGCTCTACATTTTACGATATATCTTGTGTTCAGTGAATCCAGCCATTATTTTTACATACAGGGAGGTTGTAGATAAGTCCTTATTGGAAGTTTAAAAAAAACAACAGCTGGAGTTTTTGCTTTCCAGGGCATGACAACAATGGCAAAATTCTTGATTGGCTTCATTGGGAGTAGAGTTAGGTCCTGATTATATTATCTAGAACATTTCTTAGATGGCTAGCTGAAATGGAATAATAAGGAGGACCATCTCAGAGTTAGAGTTACCATTACTTGGTGTCCTTGTGTTTGTTCAGATAATTATGCTCAGTTTCATTACTTACCAACCTTAGATGCATGCAAGGCCCAGTTGATCAAGTATGCACATATTTCACACTATTGCCACTTAGAAAATTTTATGGAAAGTGAATGTATGTATTTGCTAAACAGGGACAACAACATAAATATTCATGATTTTCTGATGAAGGAGTTGTTTGGTCAATTATTTTGCTGCTGCAATTCAATGCAGAGTCTGAAAATGAGACAAAGCACAAATTGAGTTTACAACTTGTGTCTGCTGTCAAGATTTATTTTTTTGGTACAGAAAATTTCATGAACGCTTTGTACATTCAAAATATATTTCAATGAGTTCTAGTTCTTAATCAGTTCTCCACCATTTCTGGGGTACAAAAAACAACACCTCATCCTTGGGTGTTAGCAGAGGTATTTGGGAACATGGGGAAAATTCATCCTGTGTTTTGTGGTGTGTGTCAGTTGCTGGTTGCCACACGTAAACTACCAGGTAGCTGCTTGTCCATGCAGTAGCTCCCTAAGAGGAGGTGGGGGGAGAGCGGGTGGGCAGGACGTAGCAGCAGCTGAGCCCAGGAGCAGTGGTGGCAGCAAGTCAGCCGGACCAGTGACATTGGGATTGATGGTGGAGAGGCACCACTGACACTTACAGAGATCACTGGTGATGCGCCCATGTCTGTCAATGCTTCCAGTGCTGCCAAGCCTCTGGGGAACTTGCCACTCCCATTCTGAGGGACTCACTGCCACTACTCCTTGGTTCAGAGGATGCTTCACTTCTGATTTGCAAATATAACCTGCAAGTTATATGGCTAAAATCAAGGTTTAACAGTGGTGTTTATTCCTTCTTGCACATTGTTGTAATGTGGGAAGGGACACTTCCCACTGTAATGTCTCATGCATAATAAGTGCCCCACAAAGCAGCACGCAGAAACCAGTCCCTCAGCATTATGGGAATGCTAGCAGCAGCTCTGACAATACATGGGGCAGAACTGACAGTAGATGAAGAAAAATGATACGGTACAATAGTTATCTCCTACAGGAACCAAAAAATGTCGGGGAAGAGACTTGTATATATGCATTCAAAGACATCAAGCATTCAGCCAAGGTGTTCAATTGCCCTGGAGTCTGAACTATTATTTATTGCATTTGTATCTTGCCCCTCTCACCCAGGGGCGACTCGAAGCAGCTAACAATAAAAGCAAATTATCAAAATATAAAACATGATATAAATACAGTATAAATAAATAGAACACAATACTTGTACAGATAAACCCCCCTCCCCAACCCTAACCCATTCCACCCACCCCCTCTCCCTCACCAAATTCCTGGTGGAAGAGCCAAGTCTTACAGCTACGCTGGAAGGCAAGGAGATTTGGGCTAAGGCAGATTTACGCCGGGAGGACATTCCAAAGTGATGGCAAGGCCTCCGAGAACACCCTCCTGCTCGTACGGACCCGCCGACAACATGGGACCTCCAGGAGGGCGCTCCCAGAAGACTGCGGGGGCTGCCCAGGGACCCTTCTTCCAGCTAAGAAGGACCCAGACCGTTAAGGGCTTTANGGAAGAGCCAAGTCTTACAGCTACGCTGGAAGGCAAGGAGATTTGGGCTAAGGCAGATTTACGCCGGGAGGACATTCCAAAGTGATGGCGAGGCCGCCAAGAACACTCTCCTGCTCGTACGGACCCGCCGACAACATGGGACCTCCAGGAGGGCACTCCCGGAAGACTGCGGGGGCTGCCCAGGGACCCTTCTTCCAGCTAAGAAGGACCCAGACCGTTAAGGGCTTTAAACGTTAAAACCAGCACCTTGAATCGGGCCCGGAAGACAGTAGGCAGCCAGTGCAGTGCTTGGAGCACTGGTGTTATGTGCTCTCTACAGCACGGCCTGCAGTATTCTGCAGCAGCTGCAATTTCTGGACCGTCACCAGGGGCAGCCCCACGTAGAGCGCATTGCAATAGTCCAGTCTCGAGGTGACGAATGCATGTATGAGGGTGGCAAGGTCCAAGTCAGAAAAATATGGGCGGAGCCTTCTCACCAGATGTAATTGGCAAAAGGCACCCCTGGCCACAGCTGACACTTGAGAGTCCAAGCGCAGCTGCAAATTCAGGAGCAACCCCAGGCTCCGCACACATGAAACCAATGGAGGGTGTACAATCCCCATAGCAGGAGTGCCCAATGTGTTAGGCATCCCAATGTGTATGGCTGTAAGAAGGGGCAAGTGTGCAGATTACAAGGCCTTCGCAGGCATGGATGTCATGCTGCATCCTGACCGATGCTGAACACAAGTGGAACAAAGCTGGCAGTACTGGGACCCAAACTGTGGGTGCGTCAGTAGCTCTCCAACCTGTTTTGTTTCCAAGACAAATGGTCTGGGCCAGCAACTGAATCAGAGGGGGGCAGCAAAATGTATATTGCAGAAGGTGGCAGAGTAAGTAGGCTGTGTCTGTGCATGACAATTTCAATAGGCAGTAGGCAAGAGGACAGAGTTAAATGGTTGGGTTTAGGAAGAAGCTTATCAAGCACTTTGGGGAAAGAATACAGCTTTCCGCTAACATGACATTTCTCCTGCTGCTGCCGTCCCCCAGGACTCCAGGCAACAAAGAGATGGTGTCCTCATAGCTCATCAGACTCTTTCCCCGCGAAAACTCTTTGTAAGAGTTCTCTTCTGCCGGCCTGCTCAGATTAGTCAAGTTTGTTCCTCAGGGGCTTTGGAATTCCTGGCAAAGAAAATGCTCTTTGATTCTCCACCACTCTGGAAACTGAGCGGACAGCTTTTTCCATGTTGCCACATGTTTCTTTTGGACCTGGATATTTCTTCTTCTTTCTAGAAGCTTTGTTTTATTCTGGGGTACAAAAAATATGGGCTCCCTCTCTCGTCTTCAGGCTAAAACTGAAGCCAAATACACCAAGGACTTTGGGGGGGTTAAAAGAATGACAGCCCTTTCTGATCTGTTCAATTTATTAAAATGATGAGGCTAGTAAGAACGAGGAAGCTGCCTCGACACTATTTTTCTTTGTGCCTTTTAAAATCTCTGCTTTAGCTTTTATTATATTATAATTATTAATAAGAATTATTATGACAAAGGAGCTATTTAGAGAATTGCAACTGAAAGAGCCTTTATCATTTTCTGTCACAGTATTTTAATTTTAATGTTCGTTAACTCATTAGACCGTCTGAAACAGCATGGAATTTGACAACACCCAGTGGAAAATACCATGTGATAAATCACAAGCCATCGCCAACATAAATGGGAACACAGCATCATATAAATGGGGACATGGGGGGACTGGGTGTGGTCTTGTGGTATGAGAACATGCTAATTTGTGCATGTGCAGTATGGGAGACACCATTTTGCATAGGTGCAGTGCAGGGCGGAAAATGGCAGCACCCTGCCATCAGAATTTCACACAGAATTCCACCGTGACATTCCAAAAATGCAGAAAATCTCCACAAATATAGAGTGGCTGGTTTGATAGGATTGGGACCCAGGGGTGTCTAATCTCAGCTTTGCCACTGACTCTGAGCAGGACTGAAATGAAAGCCCAAATGTGCAGAGGAAGGATCAGGAGCTCACTTGGCAGGGACATGTGAGGCCATGTTATTGGAGATGGTGTTGTTGTGACAGAGCTTTGAAAGGAAGATGGGGAGGGCAAGGGTTCAAATCTGGCTCATGGATGGAGCTGTTATATGGAAGTGCGATTCCTTTAATTTTTTAATACTGGTCATTTTTCCCCAGCTAGCCTCAAATCAGACAATGGGTTATTTAAATTTAGAAAAATGTACATAAATCAACATGTGCACATTTTATGCAAATGATGTCCTGCATTGCCCCTCATTTTGAGTGCCACCATCCTTCATTTCAGAGTTCAGGGCTTGAAAGGTTCTCACAGCACCGCATAAAGATCTATTCTTACATGCTTCATAGGACCCTGGAGGTCTTCCCTCCTATGCCCCTAGTGACACATCTCCACTGACCATTGGTGGGCCAGGGTGACAGGAGAAGCATGACAGGAAATGGTTAGATGTCTGAGCAACCAGAAAACTTCTAGATGGTTGCTGTTTAGTAGGGCCGAAATGAAATGTTGGCGCAATTCCATTTTCAGCAGAACCGGCCATTCTGATCCATTCTGGTGAAACGCGGCCCAGAATATGATCCGCTCGACATTATTCCAGAGGTCCAGATTGATGCTCCCTCACAGTGCATGCACAAAATGGTGGCGCAGTAAAAGGTGCTTCTATTTTGTGCATGTGCATATGGAAGATACCATTTTGCATAGGTGCAGTGCAGGGCGGAAAATGGCAGCGCCCTGCCATCAGAACTTCACACAGAATTCCACCGTGGCTTAAATCTGTGGCAGAATTCCATCTGACATTCCAAAAATGCAGAAAATCTCCACAAATATAGAGAGGCTGTTTTGATTCAACCCTACTGCTTGGAGACCTCCTCAGAGACACTTGTCCAAGGCCTGTGGCTCCTGACACTGGCATGCTCTGACATCTTGGAAAACCATTAATTTTCTGCCTTGTAAATAATGCCTCCTTTGAAGAAGAAAAATGCTTATATGTCTAGTGGGGTGTTATTATAGGAAGTTAAACCCCCAACCAAATGTGCCAAAATAGATGGTTTCTCATTTTATTTATTTATTAAAATTTATACCCTGCCCTTCCCAAAGGCTCAGGACAGTTTACAAAACCAAAAACACAGAAAAAGAATAGTTAAAATGCAATACAATAAAATCCCCTAAAAATCCATACCCTCACCCAAAAACCACCCTCCCAGCCCCTATCCCTCCCCACCTGCCAAATGCTCTGCTTCTTTGCTGTTCAATCCATGCCTACAAAATTGGGCAGCTGACTAGAATATCAGTCATCACCAAAGAAAATCAAACAGAACCAGCTTTGACAATTCTCAGTTGCTTAAATAGTTCCTACTTGAATAAGAAACTTCAGTGACTTTGATTATATGACCCATCACATCAGCGTAGGTGGCAAGAGCAGACCTTTATCTCTAATTTATTAATGCTGTAAAAATAAAAAGCCTTCTGCCTGTTTTAGGTCACCTTAATGTATCTGCCCTCTTTTCTCCATTAATGCAATGGGACAGGAGAGATTACTATGTAGGGAGGACCATGTTGTTGACAGATGCTTGACAAAGCATTGAGGCCTTCATCTTAATCTACAGGCTTGCTTGTCAAGCTGAGTCACTGCTATGAAATTTAGTGTCACTTTCTCAACAAATGGATGAATGTACATTTTTTTTAAAAGGAGGGAGTGCTTAGCTCCTGGTCAGGAAATAAGTGCTGATGAAGAAAATCCCCCTTAGTCAAACACCCTCTCATTTCTAATGCTGAGGAACACCTCCGTTTTTGGGTTTTTTAAAATTCACTGAAAGAGCATGATCTCAATATTTACTTAAAGAACATGCTGAGGGAAATTCAACCCAGGCTGGAATTTAGTGAACAAACAGACAACTTTCCTTCTTCTGTCTGCTGTGCAAGGGAATGGTGTCATTTCTTCCGTTCAACCTGTAGCAGGCTCACAAAAAGTCATCAGAAGATTAAGTCAGAAGTAAATGTTCTTAGGGGCTTTCCATAAAGTATGGCACACTATTTGTAACCTCTCCCCACTCCTCTTGCCACAGTTTGTTACTCTGCTACTGACAGGGTGGCCACCTCTCACAGTTTAACCCCAAGACTTTCCATAGGCCAAAACAGGGGTCTCAGGGTCAAACCGTCAGAAGTGGCCAACCTAGCTACAGACCACCCCCCTCCCAAAAGTATGAATGAATGAACATTTATTATGGAATAGCTTTCGCCGTCGCCTACAAACAACACAAAAAACAGAAAAGACAACATACAATAAAATACAACAACAACAATGACACATAACCATAAATATATATAATACAATAAAATATATATAATACAAGTTAAATTAGCTGAGACAGGCAAACGAACCTTAATCCACTACCTCCTCCCATACGCTTGCAGCCAATAAGGCAAATGATGCCACTAAAGCATGACTGACTCGTCTTGGGTAGCCAATACAAATTCTATTTTAGATAATGGATGATGGAATTCATTTCCAACCCATAATGGGTCTAACCAACTTTGCCTCCTCTTCTCATACAGCGAGCAAACAAAAAGAATATGGTACAAATCCTCGATCTCTGAACTCTTACAAGGGCAGCATCAATCAGAATAGGGCTTGCCCATATAGCGTCCAGTGGTGACAGCTGATTTAAACAGTTGCATACGCAATTGCGTAAATGCTCTATGAAGGCACCTACCCTTCAATTTATCGAGATAACCTTCGAACTCATGCAGCCGTTTAAAATGTTGGTAACAAGAAGCCACTTTCCAAGCGGTCACCACTGCCAAATCCTCCTGCTTAGCTATGTCAATTGCTCTCTGCACTATCAAGGCCTTCTGATAGCGTGCATCTTTCTCAAGCAAATAGGAGAATGAGAAGCCTAAGTTCAAATAGCATGAAATTTGGGTCAGCAAGGGACAGTAGGGAGCATGATCGCGTTCCAGCTCTTCACTCAAACAAAGGGAGGACAGGGTGGTACAGCTATGGGCACAGAGCTTAATCCAATATCGGAGACCCACCTGTCTCACGATACAAAAAATTGCTAATGTGCCTGTCTCAGCACGGACAACCGCTCCCGGAACACCTTGGGGCATTCCCAATAAACTATGCAAAAATTTATTCTGCACCACCTTGAGGATATTGATGTTGTCTTCTGGGATAATCTCAGAACCATATGTTAACAGGTACTGGACCTTAGTCCTGTAAACCTTCAAAATACAGGAGGTAGAAACTCCCATAGATCTACCAGCCAATCTAAGTATACCCTTGGGGGCTGCACTAGCTTTCAAAGCTATTTGCCTTTTATGTCATTCCCAACGGCCGTTACTGGAAAAGGTAATCCCCAAATAGACACATGAATCCACCTGAGGAAATTCTTTCCCATTCACAGACCAAAAAAACTGTCGCGGTTTCCTCCCCAAAACCATTACTTGAGATTTATTACAATTGACAACTAATTCGTTCTCTCTACAATATGCTAGCAATTTCTCCAGTTGTTTTTGAAGGCCCCTCTCAGGGTGATTTCAGACGTGACAGGGTGGCTTTGGCCCCGTCACGGAATCACCCTTTTGACTCCCCGCCGAAATTGAACCGTCACGGCTAGCAGATGTGCTCGCTGATCCTCTGGAATGAGATCTTGATCATAAACCCAATTTTCCAAATGTTTTAGGAGAATCTTCGCATATAGTTTCCCTATTACGGGGAGCAGACCTATGGGGCGATAACATCCCGGATCATTTAAGATCTCCCTTTTAAAATATTGGGATAATCACGCTTTCACCCCACCCCAGGTGTAAAGAAATTTGCCAATCAAGAGGCCCACCACTCTGGGCATACCTGAAGTACTTCTGCAATGATCCAGTCGCCACCCGGAGCTTTATTATGACACAAAGAAATAATTAATTCCACAACCTCATCTGCACTGACACCTGGATCAAACACCCTAACACTTGGGGGTTGAGCCCCCACCCACCCCGCAAGGGATGCTGTGACAGTATCCTCCTCAGCATTCGTCTTGTGATTATACATCTCATTGAAAAAAGATATCCAAGTATTCCTTGATTGGATTAGCCAATACCCTAGTGCAGCCACTTAGTTCATAATTGATCAGAGACCAGCATTGCCTGGAATCCTTCGTGGCTGCAGCTACCATGAGATGAGACTGTGAGTAGCTTCATCGCCACCCTCAGCCAGGTGACCCCTGTTGGAAAAACAGCTCCAGATGACATCACCTTCTGCACCAACAAACCCTAATGACCACTAGGGGCATTTGGGAGTAGAGATAGTGAGTTAGTGTAAGT
>QEPC01010217.1:5394287-5418376 GCA_003113815.1 Sphenodon punctatus
CCTTCTTCCATGTCCCTGCCCCCCCTCCCCCTGTGCCTGTTGTGCTGTGTGTGTTGTCTGTCCCGCTGTGTCCCCCCTTCCCTTCCTTTCCTATGCGGGTGTGTGTGCGCCCGGGCATGTGTGTGTGCTGTGTGTTCCACTGTGCCCTCGTTGTCTCTGTGCCTGCTGTGTGTGTTGCCTCGGTGGCTCTTCTCCCTCCCTTCCAGTTTCCCTTGTGTGGGCGTTCCCTGTAGGCGATTTTGGCTTCCTTTGCCCTCAGTTGGCCATGTCTGCCTCCCACCCCTCCTTGGTACCTTCTGGGTGTTTTGACCATGGCCGGGAATCGGCGTCACGGCTGTTGCGCTGCCCCAGCCCGCGGTCTGATGGCCTGATTCCCTGCCGTGGTCCCGCTCCCGTCACGTCTGTTTGGGGCCTTCTTTGACCATGGGGGGTGGTTGATCGGTTCACCACCACTGGGAACCCACTGTGGTGAATCGGGACCGCGTAACATCTGAAATCACCCTATGTGGACATGTTTGTCCCTTCTCCCATATGGGGCTGCCTCCCACCTGGAACTTCCTCTCTGAACATATACGCTCTGCTTCCTCCCATCCACCAAATCCCTCCTAAAAACCTCTCTATTCCATCAGGTTTTGCCCAACTCCTCACCCCGATAGATTGCTCACTGTTGCTTTTCTCTTAAGATAAGACTGTCTTACACCGCTTTTAAACGAGGCGCTGAGCCCCGCGTTGAGAGAAAAGCCGCACAGGGAGCGTTTACACGCTCCCTGTGCTGCTGGAAGTGACGTGCTCCCTGTTGACGGCAGCGGCTGGAGATGCGGTGCTTTGAAGAGATGCGTTCTGAAAGCCTCACTTCTCAGGCTTTCAGAACGTGCCTCTTCAAAGCACAGCATCTCCAGCCGCCACCGCTGCTGGCAACGGGGAGCACGTCACTTCCGGCAGCGCGGGGAGCATGTAAACACTCCCCGCGCTTTTCTCTCAATGCGAGGCTCAGGAGGCGCTTTTCAGCGCCTCGTTTAAAAGCGGTGTTAGACTTCAGAATCCTCCTCCCCGCCTAAGCTAAGCATGTGCACCTCCATCTTCTCATCTTCATGAATGTATCCCTGTCTCTCCATATAATCGTCTTTCCCTTGCTTTGTATCTATTAGGAAGCCTGCAAAACCCTCACAGTTTATGTTGTAAGCCTCTTCAATTAAAGGCCTAGCCATGTGTTCCCTGGTCAGACAGGCTAGGCTGTCCAGGTCCACTAAAGCTAACTGCCTCTCCTAAAATGAGGTAACTCCTTAAACTCCTCTAGCCTGAACCTTAACCACACACCTGCCCTTGTTACAGGGAATTACCCAGGATGAGACAACTCCTCATGGCCACCCTAATGGGTAGAACTTGAATCTGTTCTGAGTACTGCGTCTGTTTGGATCCTTGAGTCAGGTAAACACTAATTGGCTGAGTGTACTAAGATCAGAGGTTTGCATTCCAAGCCAGTCTGATTTGAACCTGGAGTCGACTGACGTATGTTCTGTGCAGTGGTCTGGTCTGAACACGGACCAGGCTATTATACTAGTGTGTACAGTACTCTAGGCCTGGCTTTAGGGTGGGGCAGGCAGGGCAGTTGCCCCGGGGCCCTCAGGAACTGCCAGCCCCAAGAGCCTCAAGTTGCTGGTTCTGAAGCTCCCAGAATGGCACTTCCTACAGGGCCAGCAGGTGCTCCTACAGGGTGGGACCCTCAACCCTCCAATCACTCCAGTGTTCTGAGGCCAACAGGGCTGAGGCCTCTGAATCAGAGGAGGTGGGGAGCAAGGCCCTGTAGAAGCACCTGCCCGAGGAGGTGACCCAGAAAATACCCTCAGGTGCGGCAGCAATGGCTCCCCCTTCCTTGACAAACGGTAATGGCGAGGAGCCCTGCTGCCACTCCCAAGGCTCCCACCATGGCCCTGCCCCTACTGTGGTCATAAGGAGTGGTAGGGGTGTGGTCCCGATGAGAACCCCAGGGTGTCAGCGGGAACCTGTGGCTGGAGCTGGGGTGTGTGTGTGGTCTGTTGGTCCTGAGGGTGGTTGCCCCTCCTGGGGCAAGTGCATCTATGGGGTCCTGCACTCTTTGACCTGGAGGCTCTGGCCTCACTTCCAGCCCTGCCCCCTCACCTCAGGATCTGCCTGCTCTAGGGCTGACCCGGTAACGTTCTAATAATGGAGCTTGACAACACTGTCCTGTGTCTGGCTCCATTGTGCTGGTCTGGAATCGAGAGAGGATATTGCTCTTCACAACCCACTACCATGTCTCCCCTCCCTTGTCAAATCTAGGTTGTGTAGGCCCCTTGGGGCACGGAGCTGCCTCTAATCATGCCTGTTCAGTGCTAGGCACATTGCTGGTGCTATAGTAGTAATAATAAGAACTCTCCAAAGATGAGACCTGCTGTTTGAAATGTACGCCCCCAGTATTTGCTCTATGACATTTACAGTACTGAACATTTAAAAAAAGAGTTAAATGGATTAAATGTGTAAATCAAGCTGAAAATCGGTTCATTTTCTGGTCAGGGCAATAGTAAATCTTTGATTATTAGAAAAGGAACTAGAATTGCAGAAAGACAATTGACTGAGATCCCTGGGGAGTGTAGAAAATAAACTGCGCTCAGCTCAGTGTCTCGAGCAGCCGGACACAAAAAATGTCAAGATGTCAAGTCAGTTTTGAAAAGTACAGCCAGTGATGAGCTACAGCAGTCGTTAGGGTGGGGGTAAAGCTGTGTGGGCTGTGGCAGGTCATTATCAAGCCACCGAACAGGCTAAGAGAAACTGCTTGTCTGAACGCGGAGCCATATACTGGAAAAAAGCTAACGGAAATACTTACTGGAAGGTGAGAATGCATAAATAAATGAAAAGGCCCCTAGAATGCCTGCTTTGATCATGGGTTGATTGAAGCCATCATGCTCCGTGTCACATGAGTTTTCATGGGGGTAAATCATTACAGCAGACAGGAGAGCATAGTGGTGGCTTGCAATTAATTTTTGTGTGGCTGAGGAAATGAGATGTCGGGATCCCAGTCACGGGGTGATGGTGACTGACTCCCACCCATTGGTGCTGGTGCCTGGCTCAGGGGGTCATTCCTTGGCACCCATATTCAGGTGTTAAGTCCAAGGGGTGATTGAAGGCTTGGTCAAGTCTGTGGTGAGTGTCAATAACTAACTAGGCAAACAATTCAGAAAGTAAACAGTGCAGCAACTTTAAGGCAGTTCTATGGCTGCCAGTCTGGACTGCTGTCTGGAAGCACACGCTGAAGACTAGTCCCTAACCAGGAAGTATTTATAGGACTTTCCAGCCAATCCTAATGCAGGGCTTTATTGCCAATCAAGCGTTAGGACGTCCCTGAAAGAACTGCAGGACATCAGTTGCTCCCCAGGCCTCATGCCCAGGTGGGTGTGAGGAACAGGCTGTGTTTTAGAGCCCCATGGACCTGGGTTCTAAACCCCCTGATGCCAAACCCTGACATGAGGTGGGAAAAGACAGCACACAGTAACAGTAAGGGCTGTGTAGGCTGAGAGCTGCCAGGAGTCAACACAGAGTAGCCTTAATGCACCACATTCATCCTGCTCCTGAGTGCAGCAGGGCACCAAGCATCATTTAAATTTAATAATATCATTATGGCCGCAATCCTCAAACTGCTTCGTCCAGAGTAGTCTCATTGATTTACTACTCCAGAAGAGATGTAAAATATCCAGAAATTTTGATGGCTCAAAATAACAACAAACAAATGGTTTTCTTCTTTCTTTTTTCTTCATTTTTTCAGGAAAAAAACAAACATGGTTATATCTGGTGCTTTTCTGAACAATAAGAAAAAAAATCATGAGTATTCTTTGAGGTTCCGAGTGCTGTTCCCAAGTGTTCAGGCCCTCAGCAAATACTTGGGAATTCAGAGGGGCACGGGGGACAGGCAGTGGGGGGCTGAGGAAGGGAAGTAGGCAATGGTGGCAGGGGAACGAGGGGCAGGGAAGAGGGTCAACAGGGCTGGAGAAGAGGGGGCACTCACCAGAAACAGTGGGGAGCCATGCGTGTTGCTCTTTCTGGATTCTCCCTCCATGCATTTAACTTCTGAGGGTGGGAGGTTTGTCTTCTGAGCATGCGCCTAAAGCTGTCTTGGAGCATGCTGGGAAATGTAGTCCAGCTTGTTCCCAGACATCATTAGTCTCATTGCAGTCATAATGATTGATTAGTCTAATGCTGTCTGGGAACAAGCTGGACTACAGAGTCCAGAGAGAGCAATGCGCCCAGCTCCCTATGATTTTTGGTGAGTGCCCCCCTTCTCTGACCCCGTTAGCTCTTTTTCCTGCCTCCCGTTTCCCTGCCACCACTACCTACTTCCCTTACCTGGCCCCCTGCTTTCTGCTTCCCTGAACCCACAGACCTCTGCCCCCTCTGCACTCAGCTAAGGTTTTTCTGAGTTCCGAAGTTTCGGGGCCCTTCCTTGGAACTCGGCAAATTGAGGCGGAATGCACCAGGTCTCTGTAAATTCCGAAGAAAACCAAGGATCGAGTTACAGCCCTAGTTATATCCTTTGGTCTCAGAAATAACAGACCTGATAAATAACGTTATCATGCAGATGCAAAAGAAACTCATGTTTTTAGAGAAGCAGCTGGAAACTTAATGTATTCAGGTATAGCGAAAATATTGTGACAGTGCCACTGGATTTTATTTCTAATAGAACATGCATCATTTTAATAATTGCAGAGAAAAACTAGCCACACTATGGCCAATATAACCAGTGGTGGTTATTATCATTTAGAAAAGATAAGTATAACTCATTTTTTCCCTTAGTTATGTTAGTTCATAGCATGAATGGGACAGTTTCCTTTCAATTTTCTTCTAAATTTCCATAATTTTCCTTTTGAGACCTTGTGAAGAAAAATGAGGAACAAACAAACAAAAAACAAAACAGTGGTGTTTTCTTTTTTAAAAAAACAAACAGAAGTTTCCAGTTCTTTTCTGGACCCTCACATCTCTCCCCCAAAGTAAACAGTTTGAGAACGGAATGCATAGTAGAATGCATAGTACATAACACTTTGATATTGTCAGATTATTACTCTTGAATATGTAATTAAACTGTGCATCATTATAAGCCCAATCCTGAAGTCCTTACTCTGACAAACCTCCTATTGCAAGGACTGGGAGTTTTTCTTGGTTAAGGACTTTGGCATGAGGTAAAATGTGCACTCAAAACCTTACATCACAAAGTCCTTTTGACTAGCTAGTTTTTATTAGCTAGAGCAAGGTCGAAACGTGTATTATGGTGAACTCTGCAGGAGGTTACATAAAAATGGATTAAGACCTTTTAAAAGTTACTGCTATAGGACCTTTTAATTCCCATTGAGCTGTTAGTACCCATTTGGTATCAATCTGATCTTATTTTACAGGCTGCCTGACTCACCACGAGTGGAGGAGAGGGGACAGGGTGGATTAGACACTGGAAAGAAGGCATGGAATGCATGTCTGGATGTTTTAAAATGCTGCAGCCTCTCTCTTCAATAAATTCCTCCATCAACACTTCAGCCAATAATGCCTTATTGTGTATGTGGCTGTCTCTTTCTGAAAGGCTCCGACAAGGAGAGTGGTAGTTTCAGCAAAACTTCGCAACAGTGGGCAAAAAAGTAAATTAAAAATTTTTAAAAAAATTCAATTATGGCCTTGACACTTCCAGAACGAAGTGTTTAAAACGCAGGAGAAAAACTGTGAATAGTACATTGCTTTGTTGGAGGGGCAGCAGGAACAGACGTGGAGTGATTTCTACATGCTGAAAAAAAAACCTTATAGCCCATCTCCTACTGGGCACAGCTTCCCAGGCGAGCAGCCCATGCTACAGAAATAATTTGATTAGACCATGTATACCTTAAATGAAATTAGCCTTCATTCCAGGCACAAAGATATCAAGCATCCTGATGAACTAAGCACAGTGCATCCTGCCAAATTCTGTTGGAGTTGGTAAGTGGAGCCCGATTCCTCATTGCAAATACAAATGTGTTTAGCTTCTGTTATGACGGCTAAGTTCAGGATTAGCAAACTTGCCATCAATTATTGATATTGCTTGTCCAGCCGTGGCATTCATTACTGCACGGCTGCACAGCCGCTGTGGAATTAAAGGCATCCATAACTTTTCCTTGAAGTCTGCTGACTGCTTTCACAGTCTCAGCACACAATTTCCCTTGCACTATACCAGGAGTTGGGAAACTCTTCCCTCCCAGGGGCCACTTTGAAAATTAGTCCAAGCCCCAAGGACCACATAGACGTTGGGGGCAGGAGTGCTGGAGGGGTGCTCTCAAGAAAGAGATGGTCCACATCATCATGATTATTGTTGTTATTATTGTAGATTTATATCCCGCTCTCCTCCTGTAGTTAGAAAGGCTTACAACAACAAAAAAATGTATCACAAAGAAACACAAGAGAAATACAAAAAACTAGGGCTGCAACCGGATTAGAAATTTTAGTTGATCGATAATCGATTAACATTTGCACAGGTATGCATAAATTTACATAAATATTCATAAATGTGCATAGATCGCCTGATTTGCGTACATTGGGTAAACTTGCTTTCTGCTGGAACATGTCCCCTTGAGCTACGGACTGTCAGAAGGTCTTGGCAGCTACCTGATTAATCGGGGGAGAAATTTTAATTGATTTTAGACAGATTAATCGATTAGATTAATTGATTAATGGTTACAGCCCTACAAAAAAAAACCCCAGTTAAACATTATTCAAAGGGTAAAAACAGACGAGACAGTGACCTGTTGTGGCCCATGTTTTTATGCTTTGGTCCGCGAACCACTAGCATGTCAGTTGAGGGCCTGCCAGATGTTGGCCTGGGATTGTCCCAGGCCATGTCTGAGGCTAGCCTGGGCTCTGATCCTCGGACTATATCCAGGTCACAGTCCAAGCTAGTCTTTGTCCCATCGGGCTATCACGTGTGATGTGGCCTGCTGTGACCTGGTCTGGATCTGGTCCACTATGGATAGCTGCCATGATGACTGCCATTGGCCACCATGGCTGCCTGTCATGACAGAGGATGGGGTCAGTATCTCCCCACCCTCTCTGGTGACCCGACTGTAGGAATGTGTGGTGAGCAGCCCCATCTGGTCCGCTGCATCGGCGTGGTCACTTCTGTTTCCACCCAAAGTTAAAAAAACAAATTTAAAATTACAGACTTCTCTTCCACTCTCTCATAAAAAAACTACCCCTCCCCCCCACACATCTCCACTCACAGAGGGGTCAATGCAAAACCCTTAATCCTCCTGCAACCAACCCCCCCTCACAGAGGGGTCAGCCCGTAACCCCCTCTCCAACCAACCAACCCCACACAGAGGGGGCAGCACATAACCCTTAACCCCCACCCCTCTAATCACAGAGGGGTCAGCCCTTAACCCCCCCTTGCAACCAACCAACCCCTCACAGAGGGGTCAACTCTTAACCCCCCCCCCGTAACCAACCACCCCCTCTCACAGAGGGTGTCAGCACATTAACCTTAACCCCCCACAACCAATCAACCCCCATCCCAGAGCAGTCAATGCATAAACCTCCCCTCTTCGCACCAAAACCCAATATCCCTACACACAGAGGGCCCACTCACACTTTGCTCTCCCACGCCTCCTCAGTTGAAAGCATGAACAGCATCAGTAGACTCCAGTGCCCATGATGTCTGGCCCACGCCGCCACAACAGAACAGACAGCATTCTTAGGAAGCTGCCTGCAGCTCCTAGAGCCTTCACAAACCTGGGGGACATGGAGGAAACACCAGCCGGCACACAGGTGTGTGGACCCAGCAGCAAAGCTTCCCCAGCAATTACCTATCCCCAAGTTCCTGCAGCTCCTAGAGCCTTCATGTACCTGGGGGAGATGGAGGAAACACCAATCCGTGCACAGACAGGCGAGGGCAGCAGCACCATTTCCCCACAATTCCCCACCTCTCTTCTCCTGAATCTGTGTTATGGATCTGCCCCTTATTCTTGAGTGGAGGCCCCTGTATTGTAGGGTCATCTTCTGGACACTACTTGTAAGTACTACATTTCCCATAAGCCTTAGAAAAAAGGAAATAGAGAGAGACTTCTAGAAGGAGTTCAGATAACAAGGGCCAAGACAGGAACTGTTACTGTGATTGTAGAATAATAAGATTTAGAGAGATTGTCTTTGAATAAAGTGGTTTATGTTAAACTCTGGACTACAGAAGTGTGTCTATACAGCACATACCAAGAAGGGATACCCCATATTGGCGACGAGGATACTGAACTCACACTGGTGCAGCATGGCCCACTCTGGTCTTTCAGCTCCACAGCCTCTCAACATGAATGCAGAGGACTTGTACACAGAATATAAGTTATGGATGGAGTCCTTCTCATTTTATGAGACTGCTACTAAGCTGAGCAAGGAAGATGCTGCTGTCAGGCGTGCAGCACTACTACACTGTTTGGGATCTTCTGTGCAACGAATCTTCTCTAACTTGCCTGGTGAAAAAGGTCCATTTTTACAAGCTAAAGCTGCTTTGGATAATTATTTCACTCCTCCTAAAAATGTGCTGGAAAGGTTCAAATTTGGACATAGGAAACAATTGCCAGATGAATCTATTGAGGCATACGTTAATGCACTAAGAGAACTAGTCAAATCTTGTGATTCTGGCGCATTAGAAGCAGATATGATTTAGGATCAAGTGGTGGGGAAATGCATTCATAAAGCACTACGGGATAAGTATCTACAACAGGATGATTTGACTTTAGACAAGGCAGTTGTCCTGGCAAGACTTTATGAAAGTGCTCAGGAAGAAAACCAGATATTTTCTGCCATGAGTAGTAATGATGCAGTTACTGCTGTCATTCGTGTAAGCTATCCGCCTAAAGAAAAAAGGCATGTAAATATTCCTAAAGGTGCACTATCTCATGATGTGAACCATCCAAACACTCAAACTCCATGTTATTGCTGTGGACTAACAACTCGTCCACAAGAAGAGTGTGGTGCCTGAGAGGCTACTTGCTTATACTGCAAGAAAGTAGGACATTTTGCTCGAGTTTGTTACAAGAAATCTAGAGAGGCAGGTACATCACCGAATCTGGACAAGTTAAAGTCAAGTCAGAAAAACAAACAAGTACGTGCTGTCCTGGAAATGGATAGTGAAGAGGAGGAATTTGTTTACTTTATAGACTCAGAAGAAAACGAATGAGTGCTTCTTAATGGAAAGGAAATTGTGATGGTGATTGATACTGGCAGTCAACAAAACTTTATTAGCACTGAACTTTACAACACGCTGTTTGCAAGCATGCAACCAAAGCTGTTGCCCACAAAAAACGGGTTTTTGCTTATGGTCAGACCTGCCCACTTATATGTAGGGGATATTTTGAAGCAGAATTGGCATGGAAGAATCGAGTTGTATATGATCAGGTTTATGTTATTGAAGGAAATGTTGACCCTCTGCTAAGCCGTAAGACTACCTTTGCTCTAGAAATTCTACAAAAAGCAGTGAAGCAGATCAAGGGTGATGCAGAAGAGGTCCTGCACTCACAGAAACGGCTTAGTCACTTGGTGGGACAAAATGAATCTCTTTTCAAAGGTCTGGGACAAATCTTAGGATATTGTCACAAGGTTACTGTTGATGATACGGTTAGCCCTGTTGCTCAGAATCTGAGACGTATTCCATATGCTCTGTTGGAAGCGGTGAATGGTGAACTGGATAATATGCTAGAAAAAGGAATTATAGAAGAAGTACGTGAAGGCTCTAATTGGAACAAATATTATAGTTGTTCCAAAAAAGGACACTGATGAAATCAGACTTTGTATTGATCTGAAAGCAGTGAACAAGGCTGTAGTCAGAGAGCATCAGTGCCTACAATAGATAACATCTTGCACGCTATGCAAGGCGCAAAAATTTTCACAAAATTGGATGCTACAAAAGAATTTAGCAGGTGGATCTTGCACCAGAATCAAGACATCTTACAACGTGTATTACGCACCGTAGTTGCTACAGATTTTGTAAGGTTCCCTTTGGCCTTTCAAGTGCTCCTGAAGCCTATCAAAAATCTATGGATTCCATCCTGTGTGAACTTCCTGGGGTTGTGCGGCACATGGACGATGTGGTTGTTTATGCAGATTATGCAAAGGAGTTTGAGGAACGGTTGAGGAAAGTTTTTGAAGGATTTCAGGAATGAGGACTGAAATTGAATAAAAATAAATGTCATTTTGGACTGGAGCAGATTGAGATACTGGGACACGTTGTCTCAGTGGAGGGTATCAAACCTGACCCAAAGAAAGTGGATGCTGTACTCAGAGCACCAAGGCCTACAAATGTAGAATTGCTGAGATCCTTTTAAGGTACCTGTGGATTTCTTTTGAAATTTATTCCAAATTATGCAGATATATCTGAGTCACTCTGTTTGCTGACGAGGAAAGGAGTTGAGTGGAATTGGGGCTCAGCTGCAGACTCGGCTTTCAGACAACTCAAACTTGCATTAGCCAAGACACCCTGTTTAGCCTATTATAAATTAGATGCTCCAACTTTTGTGATGACAGATGCAAGTCCTGTCGGATTAGGAGCCATTTTATTGCAAACCCAGCCAGATGGATCTCAGAAGCCCGTGGCATATGCCAGTCGTTCCCTCTCTCTGACAGAAAGACGCTATTTCCAGATTGACCGTGAAGCCTTGGGATGTGTATGGGCAGTAGAGCATTTTAATGTGTATCTCTGGGGATGAAAATTTCTGTTGTTGACTGATCACAAACCACTAATTCACATGCTTTGTCAGGGCTCAGGGCCTAGGGGAAGGAGGGAGAAGATGGGCAAGCTCCGGGATCGGAGCCTAGGGAGAGGACGGAGGGGAAGGTATGGAGGCGGGGGCAAGGGCTAGGAGAGGGAGGAGGAAAAGGTAGGTAGGCGGGGAAAAGGAAGGGAAGGAGGCAGGGGAGTAACAAGGGAACCTCTCAGCCGCTCTCCGATACCAAGGAGACAAAGTGCTCCGCATGCTGGTCTAAAAAAGCATATGGCTCATCATTGAGGTAGAGGGACAGGGAATTCGGGAGAGATAAATCAGGAACTGGGAGTAGGGGGACCAGAGACAGGGAACAGAGAAACCGAGGCAGGGAACAAGGGATCAAGGGCAAGGAACAGGGAGCAGGGGCAAGGGGCCCGAGACAGGGGACCAGAAGCAAGGAGTGGGGGGCCAAGGACAAGGGAACAGGGAGCCAAGGGCGAGGAAGTCACAGGGGTGAGGCAGCCACAGGGGCAAGGCAATGGGGGCGCCACAGGGGTAAGGGAGCCAGAGGCGAGGCAACCAGAAGCAAGGCAATGGGGGCGCCACAGGGGCAAGGGAGCCAGAGGTGAGGCAGCCACAGGGGCAAGACAATGGGGGCACCACAGGGGCAAGGGAGCCAGAGGCGAGGCAGCCAGAGGCAAGGCAATGGGGGCGCCACAGGGGCAAGGGAGCCAGAGGCAAGACAGCCAGAGGCAAGGCAATGGGGGCGCCACAGGGGCAAGGGAGCCAGAGGCAAGACAGCCAGAGGCAAGGCAATGGGGAGCCACAGCCCAGAGGAAAGGGGAGTAACAAAGTTAGAAAATACAGAAGACAAACATAGAATAGGGCCTTTCCAGCCAATGCACAAACAACAGACAACAAAACACACACTACACTATGAAGAGGGTTCAAGGGAACAGGGAAACACATCCACATAAACACAGGGCCGGATATCAACAAAAGGGGAAGGGGGAAGAGATAACACACTAGGACGACAGGGGGAACACAACACAGACTCAAACAAAGGTACAACCAGAGAGCAGCAAGAGAAGGTGAGTTGAGCAGGGCACATAGGCAAGGGTCATAGAGAGACGACCTGAAGCTCCACACCTGCCACAGCCCTCAGCAGCCTTAAATGCTACAAGGAGCCAATCAGGCTGTGGCAGGTGGGCCCACGCCCCCTATCAGGTGTAAGCGGGACATAGAGCTAAAAGGAAGAAAGGAAACAACAAGGCAGGGAGGGAAGCCACCCTCTGCAGTAACCCCCTAGTGGTACAGAAGGCAGCAGGCGCCCTAGGCAAACCCCTGAGGCCAGGGGTTCAAGGCCCAGCCATGACAGTGACCCCCCTCCAAGCCTCCCTCCCCCCCACCCCCCAGGAACATGAAGGAAGGAGGGAAAAAGAAACCCATGGGGAGCCATGGCATTGGTTACACCCTCCGTCTACTCCCTGTGGTCTTTTCAGGGAAATGCAGGCCACCCAGGAGAAGGGACAAGGGGGGAACAAACGGAAAAGGGCCCAGAACCTAGGAGGATCCAGGGTCTTAGGCAAGGCCCATAAGGGGACATATAACCAAGAGGGTGGTAAAATGCAGGATAGCAGAACCTTGCAATGTTCATTAGTGCCCCCCATAGGTCCAAGGGGGGTACTGGGGCACTCAGCCAGTTGGTGGGAGATGGGAGTCCCGGTGACAGTTGAGCCAGGGGGTGGGGTTCCAAGGGTGGCACTGGGATTCAGAGGAAGTAGGGTGTCCATGGAGGAGATTGCAGGGATCTGAAGTGCTGACCTTAGGCTGATAGGAGACTTGAGCAGATGGTGGGTATCCCATTCTGGAGCTTTTTGCATTCGGGGTCTTATGCACCTTGGAAGGATAGACTTCAGGTTTCCTCTCTGGTGGGGGAGGAGGAGTCAATGGGTTAGATGGTGTTAAAGGGGGGGGGCAATTGTGGGAGCGCACCTTGGTGGAGGTCATGGTAACCCTCTTAGTAAGGAGAGGAGGAGGTGGCAACATGGCAGGTCCATCGCGGCTGACACTCCTCTTAATGTAACTAGGCAGCCCTTTCGCGGGTAATGCCACAGAATCAGGGGTGTGAGGTAACTCTGCCGAGGCATCAGGACCTAGCGGGGTTGGTCTGATATGGTTGGGGCCATTCCAGGGGATCCCCAAATACCAGGACAGTCGTCCTATGACAAGCCAGGCCCAACAGAGAAGGTAGCCCGGGGGGGTACTTTGTGGTTGTGTTGGACCCCGGGGCTTCTTCCGTCTCCCTGGGCAACCCATCTGGTGAAGGTGAGGTCAAGAGGGAAATGCTAGAGGACCCTGCATCCAGGGGAACTGTCCATTCCAGCTGGGGCAGTGGTTGGGATGCCAGGGACGTGTCATGGCGGTCAGTAGCAGGAGCATCTTCGACCTCGCCGAGTTGTGTTAAGGACGCGGGCTGTAGTAAAGGCTGGGGACAGCTGAGTATTTCCCGCAAGCTAGAACTAGTGTCCGTGGGTAACGCCTGTACTGATGTTGCGGGGATATCTGCCCTGGTCCAGTTGGCATGAGACATGCGGGCACCCAATGTTCTCGAAGGTCGGTTGGCCCAAGGCCATGGCGACATCTCATTACCAGGGAAGGAAGGCAGGCAGGGTTCCACTGACCATCTGGCTGTCCTACGGACTCTTCGGGGACGACCATGGATCCTGGATAGCAAATGCTGGAACTCGGACTCTGGGGTGCTCAGCTAGCACCCGCACAGTTTGAAACCTTGGCATGGCATCTGATTGGCCCTGGGAAGCCATCCAGCCAGCCACAAGGATCGCTGGTCCAGCCGGTTGAGGGTCCCGTAGTCCTGCCGTTGGCCTGGGTCCAGGGTCCCGGGTTTCCCCACCACAGGAGTCCCTGGTAGGGGTATTATTGTTGCCCTGGGGGAGAACTCCTGGGACATCGTCGCGGACGCTGGTTTCGGTTTAGGCAGCGACGACTGGGTAGAGGGTGCCCACGGTTTCAGGGGCTGGGGGAGTGTAGTAAAATCCCCACCAGACGGTTTAGTTGCGTGGGTGGCTACCTGGGCCAAATACTCACAAACCCGATCATAGTTGGCCCACATACCAGGGGTCAGTTCCATTTCTGCCGGTTCTCCTTGCAACACGGCACTTACTTTGTGGAAGTCGAGCCACACCAACACCGAAGGTACCTCTGAGCCCTGAGACTTCTTTGGACGGTCCCCCATGTTGGTACCTGATTTCCCAATGGGTATCAGCCCTCAGGCCTAACAGTCCATGATAGGGGTAGGGGGCAAGGAATTTTGGGCTGAGCTTTCTGTCAGGGCTCTGAGGTCCATTGCAACCGCTTCAACTTCTGCTACGTCCTTGGAGTAAACTGGGAATGGATATTGTTGAACCTATACAACAAACCTATGTGTTTACAGCCATTGACTATTACTCCTCTTATCCAGATGCAGTCATCCTGAAAGATATTTCATCAAATTCCATTATCAATGTGATGCAGGAAATGTTTTTCACATTTTGGATATCCTTTTGAGATTGTGACTGATAATGGTACACAGTTTGTGAGTTATCTCTCAGAGAACTTTCTTAAATCCTCTGGCATTAAACATATCCGGGCCTCCCCATACTATCCAAAGAGCAATGGGAAGATAGAACGCTTTCACTGTTATTTAAAAAAGGCTCTCCAGACAGTTAATTGTGAAGGACAGAATTGGAAAACTGAGTTACCAAAGTTTCTCATGGCATATTGAGCAACACCACACAGATCTTCAAAAGAAACACCCACTAGATTGCTCCTTTCACATGATATCAGAACTAAGCTTCCTGGACACTGTGAAGAAACTGCTGTTGATGTCCGGTGTGTTAGAAACAACCATCAGTTGTACATGGCCAAAATGAAACCGTATGCAGATGCAAAACATAGAGCGAAAGAACATGATTTCAAGGTTGGAGACTTGGTATACATTGCTAGCAATACTGAGCTTGATAAACTTCAGCCCACTTATAAGAATGAGTGTTACGTTATTATTAGGAGTAGATGTGACAACTCCTTTGAACTTGTGGACACTGAAAGTGGAAGTAGCTTAATTAGAAATGTCAAGCATCTATGAAAGTTGCCAATCCAGGTTCAAGACGATGTAGAGGTTCCTATTAATTCTTCTTCATCTACCACTGGTTTGAAGGACATTGGGGAGCGCATTCAATGTAGTGGAATTCCTTTTAGTGGGGACAATGATACAAGATCCACTGAGGAAGTTGCTGTTCCTCATACCGATTTCACTCAAGTGAAGACTACCCGAAGGGGACGAGTTGTTAAGAGACCTTCCAGGTTTAAAGACATGGTTATGTAATGTTTCAGTTTAGTAGAAAATTTAGATTAGGGGTTAGAGTTTTTAGATGTACTGTATTTGTTTAAAATCTAACAAAAGGAGGAATGTAGTGTAGTGCCATCTACTGGGCACTACTTGTAAGTACTATATTTCCCATAAGCCTTAGAAAACAGGAAATAGAGAGAGACTTCTAGAAGGAGTTCCGATAGCAAGGGCCAGGAACTGTTACTGTGACTCTGTAGAATAATAAGATTTAGAGAGATTGAATAAAGTGGTTTATGTTAAACTCTGGACTACAGAAGTGTGTCTATACAGCACATACCAAGAAGGGATACCCCCACCTCTGCTCCCTTACCCTGAGCTCAGTCTTACAGTGCTTGGGGATAGGAATCCCAGGGCCAGATCCAGGAACAGCAAAGGAACCAAATAAAGACTAGCTGTAGGCCACATTTGGCTTATAGCTATGCCTTGCAGTATCAGGGGCACAGTTATAATAGGCGTGGCAGGTACAGATGTACTAGCCCAAATGTCTGGGAGACCACACGTGTGTGGAATGCATGTGCATGCTGGGGTAGACAGCCCCAGTAGGGGGCCGATTCCGACTTCTTCACCAGGGCCCATTCCCACCTAGCTATGCCTCTGTGCACAACATATGTTCCTGCCTTCGAAACATGCTAAGTCTACATGCGCAGGCTTGCTTCCTCATTGAAACAAGAACACCAACTTGATTTTATTACACAGTGAGTGCAATACAAATAGACCCCCCGGTAAACAGATGGCAATGTATTTCTGGAACAGTTACTTGATACCCTTGGGAGAGTTGAAACTATGATGTGTCACTACGTTTTCTCCTTCACTGTGGATGTCGTCCAGTTTTAAGGTTGTAAGCATAGTGTTGCTTTTCATCCGCTCTGGCTATGACATGTGTTTGATAGGTAGGAATGGATGTTATGGCCATCAGGAGGAGGTAGATGAATCGGTTGACATTTCCCTGGTGTAATAGGATTCAGATTTCCTTCTGAGGGATGTGAAAAAGATTCTGACAGGGAGTGCTAGAATCCCCAGACTGTGGAAATATGTTTTTGCAATTTTACTTGTTGATGAGAGAAAGATGAGCGATGGATGGTGCCTGTTTATAATTTTTGTTTTATTGATTTGACGCGTGAGGTTGCTAATTCTGAAAGTCTGTGAAAAATAACTTTATAATTGGATGCGAGGGGTTTGCCATGGATTACAGAATCTGTGATATCAATGACATGGCAAAATTTGTACTTTTTATAGAAGCACATTTCTAAGCACTGAAAAAAAGAGTAATATTTCATGTGGCATTTTCTGGACTTGCAAATAAAAGCAATACTTTCCATTGGGTCTGTATTAGGGGAGGGAATTTGGATTTGGATTAAATCCATAGCTGCTGTGACGGGGGAAGGGGGAATAAAACACCACACACAAGGATTCGGGGTCTGTTACACTAAAAGGTTTCACATGCACACCGAAAGCCCCTAGGAAACTCCACAAGGTGCGGGCAGTGGGTTGCTGGGGAAAAATGCCCATCAGGATAGAGTGTTGGCCCTTCACCCTCTGAGAGTAAACTCGATAAGGGTAAGGACCTCTATCATCATAGGAGATTGTACTGGAGTGACCCTTTGTCTTGTTACCTACCAAACACACAAGATTCACACTCCTGGGAATGGTATAGGCTGTGCGGGAGGTGGGGAAAAGAGGGGCAAGGACCCAGACTCTGTGAGGGTAGGGGAAGAGGGGACAGGCTCGCAGGGATACTGTGAGGGAGCGGACCCCCCCGGAGGGAGAGAGGCAACACCCACTCGCACACTCACTCCCCCAAGTATGCCCACACTCATCACAAGGAATATAGGGAAGGGAAACACTCACCCACTGTCTCTCGCTCTGGTCAAACTCCACACTCCGACAGGGACAAGGGGGGTGGGGGGAGGAAGACGAACAAGGAGGAACAACGAGAGGACTCAGGAAGCAATTGCTAGGATGCGCACAGTGCACTCACAACAGGGGGCCAGTTTAATCTGATCAGCGGTGCTGTCTGCAACGCAGTGCCAGTATTTGTAGTGTCTGCCCCGCCCCCCTGCTGCACCAGCAGTCGCAGGGAGCGGCGCAACGGTGCTGGCCCCGCTCCTACGGTTGCGTGGCCACAGGGGGCGGATCCAGCTTGTCTGGCATCTAAGGGGTTGCCCTAGCAACCCCAGGGCTCTGCGGCACACTCGAGGTGAGCGCTGGAAGAGCCGTGGGCAGCGGGGGGGCTGGGACCACAACCTCGTGTCGCACAGACCCCCGTTGCAGCAGGCGCCAGTGCCTAAGGAGCTGTGAAGTGGCTCTGACAGCTGCATGGAATGGGCCATTATGGATTAATCCATACCAGACTGAAACAGCGCGGCAACAAGCCTGTTTTAGTTCAGTTTTAAAATAATAATAAGAAAAAAATACTGCACATGCAAAAAATGGCCACCAGACCATACTGCGCAGGTGAACCCTTTTTCACAAGGGCAGCCAGTCTGCATATGCGCAGTGGCCATTTTGTGTATGCGCAGACTGGCTGCCCTTTTCCAAAATGGTGACAATGCAGCTGCTATTTTAAAAAAGGACGCACGTGTGTAGAATGGTCTGGTGGTCATTTTGCGTATGAGCAGTAATTCTAAAAAACATTTTCATTTTAAAATTGATTTAAATATGGATCTATAATTAGGGATGTGCGAACAGATCGTGGTCTGGGTTCGGTTGTTCCATTTGGTCTGGTCGTTTGGTCTGGTCGTTCGGTTCGGTTGTTCGGTTCGGTTGCCGAGTTCGGGTTCGGTTGTTTGGTTCGGTTGAATTCGGTTTGGTTCAGCCGTTCGGAAAAAGATATCGTGAGATCCCGTGATCGTGCCGGAAATTCGAGTACGTGCGGAGCTCGTGTGGGGAGGGAGTGTGTGTGTATGTGGCTGGCTGGCTGTTCGGTTCGTGTGTTTTGGCTGTTTGTGTGTTTGGTTTGACTGTGTTGTTTTGGCCAGTTGGTGAGTGAGTGAGTGTTGGTGGGTGACTGTTGGCTGGAGTGCTTGTTGTTAAAAAATAAAAATAAAAATAAGTAGAAGACTGTTATTTTGATTAAACGCCGGGGGGCCAACATGGTGTTCCCGGAGCCGGTGGTGGAGAAGGAGGAGGAAGGGGTTCCTCCTGCTGCTGCTGGACCTTTGGTGGTGGAGGAGGAGCAAGAGCTGGCGGGCACAGGAGGTGCTGCCACTGCTGCCAGGTTTGTAAACTTTTTTTTTACTTTGAGGACAAGAAAAATACTACTATCCTTTAGAGCGAGCTCACTGGCATGCGGGTGGGTAGTGGGCAGTCAGACACAAACAGTGGGCATCAGCGGGTGGCAGCAGATGTCTGCAACAGAGAAAGAGGGTACTGTCATGTGCGGGGCTCTTCCAGCAGTCAGGCACAAGCACCACCACCCAAAATGTGCCAGGCTAGCAAGGGTCTCCACTCTCCCAGTTACCATCCCTACGCACCCCCAAATAAGGGCAGGATTTGCATGTGCTAGCCAGGGTCTTTCCAGTTACCATCCATTGCACCCCAAGGAGGGCAGGATTTACACGTGCCAGCAAGGGTCTTTCCAGTTGCCATCGCTACTAGCACCCCAAGGAGGGCAGGATTTGCACGTGCCAGCAAGGGTCTCTCCATTGCCATCCCTCCCCAGCACTCAAAGAAGGGCAGGATTAATTACACGTGCCAGCCAGGGTCTTTCCAGTTGTCATCCCCCCAGCACCTAAATAAGGGCAGGATTTGCATGTGCCAGCAAGCCAGGATCTCCCCATTGCCATCCCTCCACAGCACCTAAAGAAGGGCAGGATTTGCATGTGCCAGCCAGCCCGGGTCACCATCTCCAGTTGCCATCCCTAGCACCCCAAGGATGGAGGACTAGAGGCATCATCATAAATGCATGATGATATTACTTAAGTGTTGTTTATATGTTCCTGTTTCAGAGAGGGTGAGGATTCAGAAGGTGCCAGGGGCAGACACATGATACCACGGCAGAGGTCGCCAGTGCCACCCCCAGACACTGGACAGACAAGGTCCGATGTCTGGCGGTGGTACGTGAGGCATGAGGATGGCTCTGCAGAATGCAAGGTAAGGCACGGGGGCTGGAACAACAGGGAATGGATTGCCCTATGACCTGTTAGGAAGTCCCGTGCAGAGAGAGATTGGCCACCCACCCTGTTGTGGAGACAGAATGAAGGCAGGGCTTGACAGACCATTGGTCTGATGCAGTATGACATTTCTTATGTTCCTATTTTTTAATGTTTTTTAGGTCTTCCATAAAAAGTTCCAGAGACAGCATGAGGGGACCACATCAGGGCTGATAGCCCACAGTGAAAAGCTCTACGGGCTGACGGTGAGGCGGCAGCAGCAGGACTTTGGCATTGTGGTCATGGAGCATCCTCATCGCCAGAAGAGGTGGGGGAAGGCACGGCAGAAGCAATGCCATGTAAGCCCTTCCCCCTCCTCCAGTTCTGATGTGGAGTCCCCCAGGTCCTGGGAGTCTGCAGCGGCAAGGGCCTTTCGGTCTGAGGTGGAGAGACCCACCCGGGACTTGTGGCCAGCCTGCAGCAGACAGCAGCCACCATGCAGAACCGCCTGGTGGAACAGTTCCAGGTGCTTGAGGTGGAGAAAAAGAAGGTGGAGGCGTATGCCCAGTACGTCTCCGCTGAGATGGAATGCCTGGAACTGTACCACCAGTCAGTCTCCAGGTGGCATGCAGCCATGGCAGGGGACATTGACTTTGCCTTGGCCCATGGCTACAATATGCTGGAGCACAGAGTGCCCACCCCTCAGTCCTGTCCTACGCTCCTTTTGCCTTTCCCCCAAGTTCCAGGGGACAGGCCCAGTGACAAGTAGGTTAGACCCTTTTCTTTGTATATAAGTTTGGTTTGGTTTTATACTGTTGATTTTATTGTTCTTTAAAAATTGTTTATAAAGGTTATATTTGTTGTTACAAGTTTTGTTTGAACTGCCTAATCTTTTATCCTTCTGTGCTGAAGTTCTGGGAGGTGGCAGAATCTCATACAGCTAGTCAATCCCTACCAGCAGCACCTGGCTGGCACCTCCACATGTAGCATAGGTAAGGTATTACCCCCAAAGATGTGCCAGCAACACGGTCTCAACTTTCAGACATCCCCCTAGGAGGGAGAGAAAGAGAGACAGGCTCCTTGGAATCAGGCAGCATGTGGCGGGTGGTCAGAGGGGCTTTTTTTTCAGCAGCTTCAGCAGGCATCTACGGGTGGGTGCTGAGGAGTAGGCTGGTGGGGTGGAGGCAGGCTGGCATGCGGGCCGGGCACCGGGCTTCTGGATGCAGTGGAATGGAATGACAGTTCCCAGTAACTGGAATGATGGTCCCTGAATCTCATTGATGGTTTCTGGGACGGGTGGGTATGACTGATTCAGGTACAGTAGAATGACAGCCTATGGGGGCTGAATGATGTCCCTAGAAGTAGTGCATGGTTGGGCACACTTCATTCAATCATGCGATAGGTAGGTATAGAAACGCACACAGGCAGGCACATAATCCATTCGACGTTTTGTTATATTCCATCTCATTCTGGTAGGTTTGCTGCTGCTGCATGTGGGCATCGGGCACAGATGGGAGTTCTTCCTGGTTCTGGCAGGTGGCAGCTTGAGTTGGCCTCCCCTCCACGCCATCTCTCTCGTTCTAGCAGGGAGCCTCTCTCTCTCTCTCCATCTCTCTGGCCATATAGTGCAGGTGACAGCATGGGTGGGATCATGTCCGTCTCTCCTTCTAGCAGTGGGGAGACTTTCTTTCTCTTATTTCTCTCTCTCTCTTGAAAGTAACCTGGGAGGGCAGACAGGCATCTTGGCATGAGAGGCAGGAAGGCGGGCTGAGGCAGGCTTTGAGCTTGGTGGCAGCCTGGGGTACAGAACCCTTGGCGCAGACAGCATATAGGCCTGGGGGCCATTGGCAGAGGCAGACATTGGTTGCCAGGGTACAGAACCCTTGGCACAGACAGCATATAGGCCTGGGGGCCATTGCCACTAGTAGCATCAGACATTGGTCGCTAGGGTACAGAGCCCTTGGCACAGACAGCATATAGGCCTGGGGGCCATTGGCAGCAGCAGACAGTGGGTAAACAGGGTACAGAAACCTTGACAAAGAAAGCATATAGGCCTGGGGGCCATTGGCAGCAGCAGACAGTGGGTTGCCGGGGTACAGAACCCTTGGCACAGACAGCATATAGGCCTGGGGGCCATTGGCACTAGCAGCAGCAGACATTGGTCACCAGGGTACAGAACCCTTGGCACAGACAGCATATAGGCCTGGGGGCCATTGGCAGCAGCAGACAGTGGGTTGCCAGGGTACAGAACCCTTGGCACAGACAGCATATAGGCCTGGGGGCCATTGGCAGCAGCAGCAGACAATGGTTGCCAGCGCAGGCAGGCAGGCAGGCGGTGTGGCATGAGTGGCAGTGAGGTAGACTGAGGCAGGATTCGATCTTTGCAACCTGAGCGGGCGGGCGGGCAGGCAGGCAGCGTGGTATGAGAGGCAGGAAGGCGGACTGAGGCATGCTGAGCTTGGCAACAAACTGGGTGGGCAGACAGGCAACGTGGCATGAGAGGCAGTAGGGCAGACAGGCTGGGACATTGGCAGCAGGGCACGCAGATAGGCTTAGGCTAGCAAAGACTGTGCAGCGCGAGAGAGTGAGAGCCAGTCAGTGTCACATAGGTGGGCCGAGATCGTGTAGCCATAGGCTGGCTGGCAGGCTTACAGTTTCCCAATGCCACCCTGTGTCATGAGATCAGTCAGATAAGGTGGCCGAGGCCGTCTAGTATGAGAGAGAGGGGGGGGGGTGTAGAGCAGGTGCCAGGCATTGGTAGGGAGGGACAGCATCTCAGCATCACAGCAGCAGTAGCCCTAGCCCAGATTGAGGAGGAGGAGCCCCGTCCCATGACTGCCCCTGGCATGGGATGACGTGTGCCACTGCACCATCAATTCTTGTCCAGGGGCAGCTCGGGGAATCCCAGCAGCGGAAGGTTCACCTTAATGAACAGCAACTGCTCCATCAACTTGGCCCCCAGTCTCAGGCAGTGCGCAGAGCAAATATCCCCCACCACAGAGAACACCCGCTCGCTGGGGACATTGGTTGGTGGGCAGAACAAGATTCCCTTGGCCACTTTCAACAGGGCAGGCCACATGTTGGCCTTGCCGGCCCAGTAGTCCAAGGGATCGCTGCTGGGATCAATGCATGTCTCTTCCTCCAGGTAGGTCTCCATGGCTGCTGAGGCGCCGTCATACTCCCTCTCATATTTCTGCCTGTGAACCACCTCCACCACTGCCCTCAGCCATGCTGCTTGCCCTATTGTGCATGGCGCCATGCTCCCCAGAGTGGCCTGCACATAGGCTGAGCTGCTTTTGCTGCTGCTGGCAATGGGGTGCTGCTGGTGCTAGTGCTGCTGCTGCTGCTACCGCTAGGGCTGGGGATAGGGATAGACCCGCATGGCTGAGACGGGTGGCTGCTACCACTCCCACCATCCCCAGGGGTGTCCTGCTGCATAGCCTGCTCTGCCTGCCAGACCCTCTCCACCAACGCACCCTTTCAGAGGGCATAGAGCACTGTCTGGTGTGCCATGCTGCCCTTGACCCTGGGGTCCAGCATTGTTGCCAGGACATATCGCTCTCGCTGCAGGAGTGCGTCAAAACGCGCCTCCAGCCCTGACTTCAGCTTCTGCATCAGGTCAAATGCCTCATCGGCCAGCTTCCTGCCCGCAGGGCCACAATCCCACCCCCCGAGAATCTCGTCCAGCCTCCTCTGGAGACTCTGGACCAGAGGGGTCACCTGGCTGAGTGTGGCGGTGGAGCTGCTCACGGTCTCCATCATGACCAGGAACGGTCTCAGGACAAAGACCGTTTGAGCCAGGAGCTCTCATTCCACCCCATTAAACCTTTCCGGTGCCCCGCAGTCCATCGCCAGTTGAACCTGATGCAATGCGACTTTCTGCTCAAGATGCCGCTCGAGCATCAGGAAGGTAGAATTCCACCGTGTGGCCACATCCTGGACCAGCTGGTGCCCTGGGGAGCCTTGCTCGGCCTGCTTCTCCCAGAGGAGCTCGCTGCCCTTCATGCTCCAGTTGAAGAACCCCGCCAGCTTCTTCCCCCGGTCGATCAGGGAGCTAAGGATGCCTTCCCCAATCCCCTTATCCCCAAGCCCAGAGCATTCCTGACCACCAGGTGAAGGGTGTGTGCAGCGCAAGGGATGCTGGTGAAGCCCCTGTCATGGACTGCCTTTAGTACATTTGCGGCGTTGTCCATCACCACACACCCCTTGGTGTAGGTTGCGCCTGGCGTAACCCACTCCCTTACCATGGTGGCCATGGCTGCCTCGATGTTCCTGGTGGTGTGTGGGCTGAAGCAGGGCCCACCTATACCCTGCTTTGGGACCCCTCCTGCCACTCCCAAAAGCTGCCTCCGGGTCCTGCCACCAGTGCGCCGTTACCGCCAGGTATGCATGCTGGGCGTTCCTGCTGGACCACAGGTCCATGGTGAAGTGGACCGTGCCCCTCCCCCAGCCCCTGCCAGCTGCTCCCTCACCTGCTCCTTCAAAGCCCTGTAAAGGTCTGGCACCGCAGTCCGACTGAAGGTGGTGCGGGACGGAAGCTTAAACTGGGGGGCCAGGAACCCAATCAGCCGCTGGAAGCCCATGTCCTCTACAATTGAGAAGGGCTGCCCATCCAGCGCAATCATTTCAGCCAACAGGTGCTTGGCTTTCTCTTGAAAGCCATGCTGCCCTGCTGCCGATGGCCTTGGCAGCTGCCCCCACCCCAGCTCCTCCATGGTGGACTGACACTGCTGGCGAGGCTCCTGCTGCTGTTCTTCCCCCCTAGCAGGAATACTGCTCCTGCTGGTAGAGGCAGCAGCTGGTGCAGGATGCTTGCCTGCTGAAGGAGCTGGGCGACTGACTGCTGCAGTCGGGAACCCGCTGGCATCCACTTCCCCTGCCTTC
>QEPC01010217.1:5427294-5470255 GCA_003113815.1 Sphenodon punctatus
GGGCATTGGGAAAGGCAGCATGGAAAAGGTGGGTCTTGAGGAGGGATTTGAAGGAGCGGAGGGAGGAGGCAAGGCGGATGTCGGCAGGGAGGGAGTTCCAGGCATGCGGGGCAGCGAGGGAGAAGGGACGAAGGCGGTTGGGCGAGCAGGAGAAACGAGGGAGAGCGAGGGAGGGAGTAGTACCAATGGGGCTAGCCTGGAGTAGCAGGCAGGTTGGAGAACTGCAACTCTGGGCTCTAAATTGAAGGCATGATTAATAAAATTGATCTTGCATCATTTTTTTCTCCTATGCCCAGTTTTGGGTCCTTATTGAGTACAACAGCATATTTTGGAACTATTTCTCTCTCAATGCAAATGTATCACCTGGTATTGTGCCTGGGCTTTTTGTGAACACATTCAGGGAAGATCAAATCCTTTTTGTGTGCCTTCTCCAAGGGAGTTAATATCTTCTATATCATGCCACTATTACAAAGGATAATAAAACAGTTCCATTAAATGATATGGTTACTAGAACACTAATGTGTTGGACTTCACAGCTGTGCTGTTAGGGTGAAAGAAATATAGAATAGGAACAATATGATGACACTATCAATATAAAAACAGATTTACCTTTATGATCTACAGTGATTTAATTCCCGGGTATGATATCATTCATTTTGAGTTAATGCCGAAGCACAATATAGATATCAGAGCTTGTAAATTTCCATAGAGATAAAAATACCATTTATTCATGAATTGTAGGGAGTCTTTTAATAGTTTTTGAAGCTGGGTTGCTGAGCAGTGATGCTCGGTAGTGTTTCTGGCTAGACAGCGTTTTCCTAAGGGCTTGTAAGGCCATAAGATAGATGAGGGGAGGGAGTGAATCACACGTTTCCCCTCCTTGTATCCTATGGAAAACCAACACAAAAGTAAGTCCATGTTGGGCTAGCCACTCGCATTACATTGAGTGTTAGTTATGCATCTTCTAGAGTTGCCTAGATCCCCTTTGTGTTAGGTGCTGCACATCCGCTTAGCAGGGGCGTAGTTAGGGGAAGAGCTGAAACGAGAACGTTGTTCATTCTCGTGAGAATTTTGCAAGATTCTTGCAACGTTGGTGACATCTCATGAGATCTTGCTAGGGTTTTTGAGAATATTGCCAGATTCTCGAAAATCCCCCAAATGCCCTGGACAGGCACAAAATGGGCCCCAGCAGCCATTTTGCGCATCCACAGAGCATTTTTTGAGGCTTCCCTAAAATCTTGCAAGATTCTCAAAAAACTCCCAATGCTCTGTGCCATGCACAAAATGGCCACTATGGTCATCCTGTGCATGCATGCTTGCCCCTGGTGGTCATTTCGTACATACGCAGAACATTGGGGGGGGAGGGGGGTTGCAGCACTCAAGAATTTGGTGAGAACGGTGGCAAGCGTGCCGATTCTCATGAGATTCTAGACGCGGAAAATCTCGCTAAGAAGCCCGTTCTTGGTGAGATTCTCACATCAGTCAAAATCTCGTTTCCCCCCTAATACATTGATGGGCCCCTCACTGGGGCAATCCACTCCGGTGTGCATATGCATTCTACATGCATCTGGGCCCTGCAGGCACGTGGGCACCTGCTGCACCGATTATAGTTGCGACCCTGCCACTTAGGCGGGGCCCCGTAAACTCTATTCTGCTACGATTGCAGTCATTTTAGCAGAATTTTGCATTTGGCCAAATTCTAGCGGAGGTTGCCTTTCCCAATGCGGAAGTACATCTTGAGTGGGTAGCACTACAAGCGAGCCAGAGGGATGCCAGCTGTGTAAGCTAATCAATGGGATGTTGGCACTGGCATGTATTCTGGGGCAGTGGGGATCTTTGCCACAGCTGCTGAATGAGGAGCAGTCCACGGCCCCCAGGAGAGAGAACTTCACCCCTGTGTGTGGGATAGTGTGAGATTTTTTTCTAAAGTAGGAGATGTTTAAAATTGATGCAATGGCATGCTGGGATATTTATTTGCATTCGGAATGTGCATAAATATATGGATTTGGTTCGTTTACATAATTTATTCTGCATATGGTATCTACAGTTTTCGCTTGTAGAATATCAGTTTCCTGGTTGGAGAATTTGAAAAAACTGCACATCGGGTACTTTTCATATGTTTCTTTAGCCACGTATCCGTCTTTTCAACCTGTGCCAAATCCAGGACATTGCTCTGAGTCCTCATGAGAACTGGAGCAATGGTTAGAGTTTATGGCTCCCATGGAGCCAACGGATGTGAGAGTGGGTGGGCCAATGAGGAAGAGACCAGGAGAACTGAAAGCAGCCCTGAAATATATTTAGTGCGTGCTTCAGCATTAACGCCAAACAAATGATATCCTACCCAGGCTTAGCAAGTGTTCCTGATGCTAAAGAACAACTATTTCATAGTGAGTGTGTTTGGCTGTGGGCTAGATAAGCCATGGCAGCAAGGAACACCTTCCTAGACTGGCCCATCCACAGCAACTGCAGCCTCAGCCCTGATCCAAACAAGAGCTGGGTTTTACCTGTTATTCCGAATACTGGCAGTAGTTCCCATTAATCACAGAAGTTAACTGCCAAACTGGAATACTGGATAGGACTGTTTTCCAATCACTGTTTACTGAATTCACTGAATTGCTGCATACGCAATTTTTTCTGCCCTCCCACCCTCTTCAACAAATTCGTCTGGTGCTGTTTAACATTTCCCTCAAGGATTTGGATGAAGGGCTGGAGAGTGTTCTTATCAGATTTGCTGAAGACACAAAACCGGGAGGGAATGGAAACAATCTAGAAAATAAGATCAGAATTCAAAGTGATCTTGATAAACTGAAAAGCTGGGCTGAAACCCCTCCCCCCCCCAAGATATGAAGTTCAGTAAAGACAAATGCAAAGTATTTCACACAGAAGAGAAAAATCCAAACTACGAACACAAAGTGAGAGAGAACCTGACTGGGCAGCAGGACTTCTGGAAAGGAACTTAAGGCTATAGTAGACGACACATTTAATGTGAGTCAAGAATGTGAAACAAGTAGTACCTAAAAGTGTGAATGCTATTTTGGGTTTCATTAATGGAAGTATTGTCTGTAAGACAAGGGAAGCGATTTTTCTCTCAGACCCAATAAGGCCTCAACTAGAGGACTACATATAGTTTGAGGCCCTGCATTTGAAGATGGATCAGAGGAGAGCAACGAGGGTGATAAAGGGGATGAAGGGAAAGACCTAGGTGGAAATATTGAAATACTGGGAATGTTTAGCCTAGAACAAAGACAATAAAGGGAGGGACATGATGACAGTATAACAAACGTAAAAATGGTTGCTATAAGCAAAAATGGTGCCCAGTTGTTGTTTCTTGTCAGAAAGAACTAGAGGTAGTGGGCTTAAGTTAAAAGATTAAGGTAGGGCTAGGGTTAATGTTGGGCTAAACATTAGGAAGAATTTTCTAAATACAAGGCAGCGGAATAACTCGTCATGTTTTTGTTTTTTTTGTTTTTTTTAGAGCTCCCATCACTGGAGGCCTGAAGAGTAGGTTAAACAGACATCTCAGTCTGTAGGATTGGGTAGCTATGGTGGATCCTGCTTAATGGCAGGGGTTTGGGCTAGATAACCCTTCTAGTTTTATGATTCTGGTCAAAGGCTGTGTCGGCAAAAGCAGAACTAAATATTCAAGAGATGTGTTAAATAATAATTAAAAGAAGACAAAAGGGAAATCTTTCAAATGTCCTTTTAGTGTTTTGAAATTGAACCTCCTCAAGTTCCCAAAGGCCATGCTGGATTGGTTTAAAAGAGAATGAGTATTCTTCCCTGAGGCAGACCTTTCTCATGGCAAAATAGTCCAGAAAAGTGTAACATTTCAGGATGGCCAATCTGGCTTTGGTCAGAAGCTGAGGAGGGCAGAGCAGGGCATAAAACCTGGTTTACGATGGAAAACTGGCTTCAGTCTTGAACTCCAAAGCACTCTCTCCTTAACAAGCTAGGGTCTGCCACAGAGCTGTCAGTCTGCAACTTTGTTTACTTCTTCCCAGTCCTCTGGAGCTCCCTTGCGCAGAACAGAAGCCCAACTTGTGAACTGTGTTTGCTGCCATGAACACTGGGCCCTGGCATCCGAGTGATTCGTAGCCACACAGAACTCAAGCATTTATATACTGCATTCACACCTTATGGTGGGCAGCGGTGGCACTCCCGCAAGGAGAAGATGTGGTCGGGGAAGGAGGCCGGTGCCATCACAACATCTGGTGTGAACGGGGTTTTACCGTGACAATATTCGCGTGTGACAGGGCTCAAAATCCAGCCCTGTCACACATGAGTATTGTCGCGGTAGAACCTCGTTCACACCGAAAGTTGTGATGGCACCGGCCTCCTTCCCCAACTGCATCTTCTCCTCGAGAGAGTGCAGCTACCATGCTGCTGTAAGATATAAATGCAGCCATAGTCGCAAGGTGGGGTCTTCCCTCAGAAAGTTGTCTGGTACACACCAGCCCCTCGGGAATGCTCAACTGAGGGGGGTTGGCACCCAATTCAGGATCTGTCTGTTAGAGCCAGGTGAGCTTCAAACACCTTCGGTTTAACAACTAAAATGGCCACCCATGCACTCTGACTGTAATCTAGCACAGCCACAGGAAGGAACCTCTCTGAGCTTCCTCCTTGCCCCCTTGAGTAATGTGGCCTGAGGTGCTCTGTTTGAAGTAATAATTAAATGCTTTCCCCACCCACAATGCCTCTCACTTGAGGATCTTCATGCCCTTTAGAACCAGTAAGGGCTTAGTTGTGAGCCTTGCTGTATGGGTATGGGTAACTGTAAGGGTATTTCCAGAGGGAGGACATGTTGACTGTTTGTTTCCAAGTATTTAAAAGGATGCCATAAAAAAGATGGAGAGTTCTCCAGTGCTGTGTAAGACAGGATGAGACCCAATGGTTTTAAGTTGCAGGAAGGTAAGTTTAGGCTAAGTGTATTAGAGAAAACGTCCTAACCGTTAAAACAGCTCAGCAGTGGACCATGTTGCCTAGACAGAGATTGTGGACTCGCCTTCACTGGAGGCTTTCATAAAAGACTGGAGAGCTGTCTGTCAGGGATTCTTTAGTTACAGGGTATCCTGCCTCAGGGCAGGGAACTGGACCTGGTGACCTACGAGGTAGGGCTGTGCAGTTTGTTTTCATTTTTTAAAATTACTAAAAACGAACAAAGCCTTGTTTGTTTTAGTAATTAAAATAAGAAAACAGATGAATAAGCAAACAATTATCCTTTGTTTTTATCTATTTTTGTTTTAAAAATAAAAAATAAAGAGAACCCGGTGCATGTGCAAAATGGCCACTGGAGCACCCTTTCCCAAAATGGCGCCGGCAGAATGTTTTGTGCGGAACGACTGACCTTTTCCAAAATGATGTTCAAAAAGGGCTGCACATGTGGAGAATGGCCATTTGCTCATGCACAGTGATTTATTTTTATTTTTTATTTAAATAAATAAATAAATAAATAAATACATTTTAAAAAACCACCCAAAATGATAGGGTCTTTTATTAAAACCCCTGAAAATGAAGGGGTTTGTGTAAAGGAAAATGAAAACTAAAATGAAAATGGTAGGAGTGCCCTGCTAGGAGTTCCTTTCCAACTCTACACTTCTAGGATTCTAGGATGCTAGACGCCAGGAGCAATTGAATGACATCCCCAGGTCCCGGTTGTGAGGCTGGGGTTAGAGCAAGTGGTGAAAGGTTGCTAAAGTGTCCAGGGATTGGGTGGAGTCTTGGCTCCATCCCATCACAGTGCTGGCCAGAACACAACTGAGAAGAGGAAATAACTCAAACCAGACGAAACCTGACTTGGATTATTTCTCCTCCTGAGCAAAAGAGGAAACAGGAACCGCTTGTGACTCAGAGTTTAAGCCTGGTTCCTCCTCCTGAGGCAGCACAAACTAATAGCTGCCACCCTTTAATGTGGTTGAATTGCACCAATACAATAACTAAGCAAGGGTCCCAGCCTCTATCCTGTAGTGCCCTTTGAAAAGCAGCCCCGTTATTCAGTGGGAACATATTAATTAACAGTACCTGGCTGTTTGGGACAGGAATCAAAGCAGAGTACATGATCAAGTCCTGTTAAGTTGTATTTTGTGGATGCTCTACAAATTCAATTGATCAGAAATCGGGTTACCGCTTTCCCCCGGGCATTCACCTGGAGGGGGAGGGGCCATGTCAGGGGCAAAGGGGCTGTCATGCCCTTTATCGATGTAACTCTGCCCATAGGCCACACCCAAATGAGGGCAGAAAAGTCCCTGCTGGCGGCCCACCTCCTTTCTGACGTGGTCACCCTACATTGCTCCCAGAAGCCTCTATTTCTCTGGCTGCTGGCTGACCTGGGGAGATTGTTGGCTTTCTACAGAGACTCTGGCTTCAAACTAGAGCTGAAATGGGTATCACATTTTCTACCCACGAGTAACACCCTCAATTTCAAGTGTTTGTTGGGTGCCTGATTGGTACCTAGGTACTGAGATGAACACCTGATTTATCATTACTGAGTTACGGGATTACCATTGTACAGATCAGAAAGCTAGAACATTGGTACAGAAAACTGGAAGATCAGTACTGGAATTTGGAAAATGGCGTACTGGGAGTAGGAAAATCAGTAAATCTGCTAGCCCATTTATTTATTTATTTATTTATTTATTTATTATTAAAATGTATATGCTGCCCCCTCCTGTTATAAGCATTTTGGGGCAGCTAACAACATTTAAAAATACATAACAAACTAAAATACAATTAAAACAACCTAAAATCCCTAGTTTAAAATAACCCATACCCAAAGCCTCCCTAACCCAACCCACCCACCCCATCTCCCTCGGTAAAGGCCTGGCAGAACAGCCAGGTCTTACACTGTCTACAGAAAGAGGGGAGATCGGTGGTGAAGCAGACCTCCAACGGGCGGGAGTTCCACAGCTGCGGTGAAGCCACAGAAAACGCCCTCCTCATGGTTGACACCCAGGAAACCCGGGGGACCTTGAGGAGGGCGCCTCCGGTCGACTGCAGGGGATGATCCAGGATCCAGAGGGTGAGGCGGTCCTGCAGGTAGGCGGGACCAACACCATTTGGGGCTTTAAAGGTTAACACTAACACCTTGAATTGGGCCCGGAAGACTATTGGCAGCCAGTGCAGAGAACAGAGCACTGGAGTAATGTGCTCGCATCGGCCCATCCCCTTTAGGAGATGGGCCACCGCATTCTACACCAGCTTCGGTCTCTGAACCAGCACCAAGGGTAGCCCCACATAGAGTGCGTTACAGTAGTCCAGTCCCAAGGTAATAAAAGCATGGACGATTGTGGCCAGATCCAAGTCTGAGACATACGACCTAAGCCGACGTACCAGATCTAACTAGCGGAATGCCCCCTTGGCCACAGCCACCACCTGGCCATCCAGGCGGAGCTGCAGATTCATGAGCACCCACAGACTCTGGACCTGAGATACAAGGGGAGGACGGACCCCATCAATGATGGTGGCCATCACTCCCCCGGATTTTCCCGCAACCATCACTTCTGTCTTGTTAGGATTTAACTTCAGGTGGCTCGCCCTCATCCAGTCCCACCCCCAGCTGACAAACACCAGGTAAGCACTGAGACTGCCGGACCTGGCTAAGATGAAAATGAGAGGTATAGCTGGGTGTCATCAGCATATTGATGACACCTTACGCCAAACTCCCTGACAACGTCCCCCAATTATAGTAGCTGATGTTACCGGATACTGCAATTTCAATGGGTATTCCTGTATTTGTGGGTACTTGTTTCAACTCCAGGCAAAACCTAGAGGTATCAGTCTGACTTTACCCTNCTAGGTTTCTCCAAGTTCTGCCTCAGCCTGCCTCTGTTTAGTTTACAGACTCTATGTACAGTGTGGGATGGCTGAAGAACATCAGAAAGGGACACTTATGTAGGTAGTTTCATTAGAATTCTGATGCAGGTCTATAGCTCTAATCTACACAAATCTGGACCAGGCCAGCTCATCCATTGGACAAGTGGGATATTTGTAGAGCTGCTGTGTATTCTCGTGAGAATCTTGTGAGATTCTCACAACCCCAGTGAGATCTCGCAAGATCTCGTTAGGGTTTTTGAGTCTCAAAAACCTCAAAAAACCATTCTGTATATGCGCAAAATGCCTTTTGTGGCTCTCCTGCACATCCACGGCCCTCAGTGGCCATTTTGTGTATGCACAGAATGTTTTATTAGTTTTCTTTAAAATCTTGCGAGATTCTCAAACCCCCTAAATGTTCTGCACATGTTGAAATTGGCCATCATGGCCATTCTGTGCATGTGTGGCCCCCCAGCAGCCATTTTTCACATGTGCAGACTGTTCCAGGGGTCAGGTTTTTTTGGTACTCAAGAATCGCACAAGAATGGCAGTGAGGACACTGATTCTCACGAGAGTCTTCACCTGTAAAATCTCACCGAGAAGCCCATTCTCAATGATATTTCTGACCAGCTTGAAATCTCATTTCACCCCTAGTTATTTGATCAGGATGATGGCCTTCAGGAGGTGGCACTGCTGTGGCAGCTTTAGGCAGCAGAACCAGCATTTCCCAGTTCCTCCTAAGTTACCAGGCACAGTCCTGCTGCTTCCCATCATTCTGCTGCAACAGGCTCCTCTTGCAGTGGCTTCGGTTTCTCTGGTGCTATAGCACCCCACCCTTCCCAGTAGAGATGCAATGAAAAGTGGCGTGCTGCCACCTTGCTGCACATACCAGGCACAACCTGTAGAAGAGAGTCAGGGGGCTGGTGGGGAGTCAGATCACCTGTATGCAGCTGTGGTCTGAGCCACAGACACACCTACTGACACCCAGGGGCCTGGTCCATCAGGGCCCCAGTCCACCAGTCTGTCTCCAGGAACATCGGCCTCTGTTACCACTTCTCCCTCCCCTGGAAACCTAGAGAAGTGGCAGGAGCCTCATGGGAAGATCCAGATAAGGCTCCTTGGACGTACTACTAAATGCGTGCTTTTAGATGGACGGCTGCCCTGGTTTTGCCTGCGCCAGCCCAGTTTGCCCCCGGATGGCCCATCTGTCTAAAGGCAGCCCTGCCAAATATGCAAGCAGAGCAGGCCACGCCTGCTGGGGGAGCCCGGAGTGGGCTGGCAAGCATCATCCCAAAGTGAAGCAGCTGTTTGTCTGCTCGGCGGGCCCATGCTGTAGCTCCACTTTCGGCCAGCCATTGTTCCGGTAATGCCATAGAGTTGCGGGCACCTGCCATCTATCAAACCATCCATCAAAACATGATACATAGAATCTATCCATCTATCAAGCCATCCATTGAAATACGATCCATAGAAACATTCCTGTTTCAATGGGCACCATCCATCGATACATTCCTGTGCGCAACTTCCCTTTATAGTCAGTGCCCCATTTGAGTTTTTGATTACAGTTCCCATCATAATCTAGCTGTTTCTTTTAGCACCGAAAATGGGACTTAGCATTCCACCGTGCTAGTGAAACCACTCTGCACTCTACTGTAATATCCTAGCAAGTTATAATTAATTGTCACTGACTAATGCATGTAGTTGGTTGCTCATGTAAGTAAGATGTATGCAAACGGTCTAGGAATCTCCAGTTTATGTTTCAGGCTTTGTACGTGGTAGCAAAGGGCAAGATTTGATGGGAATAATTTTGTTAATTTGTCCCTGTCGTCAAGAAAAGCCAGATGCAAGATTTTAAAGTTTAACGTGGCATTTAACTGAGTGTTTCCCAGGATCTGGTTTGCGGGCTAATGATTAAAAAGAAAAGAAAAACTCTGTTTGTCAAGATTATGGAATGGGGCTACCAGTGATGTCACCGTATTCTGATATCAGCAACACTAATTTTACATTAGTGTAATTTGATTGACTTCAGGGGAGTTTCTTCCCGTTTACATCAGTATCAGTGACAGCAGAATTGAACTCAGGAAAAGAAGGTCTCCGCCACTCCGGCTCTTTAACATTATCAAGCACAACGATTATCACTTTCCATTAACATTTAAAATGAAGCCAAAAAGGCAAAGCACAGTTTGTTCCATCTCCAGTCTAATTAGATGTGTTTTGTTATTTTCCGGATCATTCACCCTTGGTTCAATTTAAATTTATTTTAAGACAGGCTAATCAGCTTTTTAACTAGAGAATCCAGGGCCTCCTGCTGCTCACAGGAGCCCGTGCCTAATCAAACAGAAGGAACAATTCTGCTTTGTATAAACGTGAGCCTGACACTGAGTGTAAGGAATTGTCGGCTGATCAGTCATTGGCCTAGTGTGCCATGCCATGCCAAATAGTGTTTTATGGAGTGGCATGAATGCATCATGTCACATGAGATAAACACGATGTGTCCAGCAAAGAGCCAAAGGACATACAAAAACATGGTTTAGGAAATTAACTGAATCCAGACTTTTCAGCTTTCATAGAATTTTCCAGACTGAGAGGAATCGTTTTTTGGGGAAGGGTGGTGGCTAACATATTGCAAGATAAAAATAAATCCCAAAGATGAATTTCCTTGGTTTTTCAATTATTAAGTAGATCAGAATTAGGGCTGAAACTTGATTCTCGCATTCTTGCTTGTCTCGACGAGAATTGGAGCGGTCAGCCTCATTCTTATAAATGAGAACAAGCCAAAAATTGCCTGAATTCTTGCCAATAAAAGTGAGAATCTCACAAACAGCCCTCCCCCTGGGCCCAAGCCCTGGCTGCCACTCTGGGTCAGCTTCCCAGCTCCACTTGACTTCTTTCCTCTGCTTGGCTTCTCTGTGGGGGCAGGTGTGGATGCAAGGAGGCGGCTTCAGATCCTCTTGGGGGAAAATAATCACTGCGCATACGCAAAATGGCCACCAGGGTCTTTCTGCACATTCACAGCCCTTTTCCAAAATGGTGCCAGCAGCATTGCTGCCATTTTAGAAAAGGAAAGCCTGTCTGCATGTGCATGAACAGTGCTACACATGTGTGCATGCACAGTGATTTTAAAAAAAAATAATTGTGTGAGATATTTTGTGAGATTTCGTACTAGGGTCGAGATCTTGGCAAGATCTTGGTCCTGGCTGAAATCTCGTGAGAATCAAAATTGATTCTCATTTCAACCCTAATCAAAATAGAATATGGGGTGTGCTACTTAATTATTGTGATTCAGTACTATATGGCAGAAGATCACAAATTATGGCTTGGGACCCCACATCGGGGGATGTCATCTGTGGATGGGGTCATGATTCTGATTGCTGTTTGATTGACTGTGTGTGCCTTTTTTGCTGTCTGGAAGCATGGAATTAAAATTAAGTCTCAAAGCGAGGTCACACAGGCAAAAAAACCAGTATGTTCACTACATAAAGCATATGCTACTTAACTGAAATTATAAATTAAACTGAAAGCAGTTCCTGTTATTGTTACAGCTCATCAATGTACTACTGTATTGTGAAGTAAACAAAATATCATGTTCAATCACAGAGACAAAAGTAAAGATAAAGACCATGATTCACCAACTTACTCCAAAGTTGGTGTATCACAGCCAAAGTAGTTATGGTGATATCTTTGACTAGATCATCTTCTGTAGCTGAAAGTGTGTAAACGTAAGAGCTACATAAAGCTCATTGTCATGGCAATGACATTCTGAATAACATAAATTTAATATCACCTCTCAGTCCCGTTTCCTTTCTTTACAGGAACCGTCTGGAAAGTGCCCAAGCATTGTCCAGAAAGAGAATACTAACAATTCAGAAGAAGCATGAACTTAACCTGCCAAGGAACGCCCATGGGACAAAGAAGGTGTTTCCAGGTAGTGAGGAGTTTGGTTAGTCCTGCCTGTCTCCTCCTGAACTTGGAGTCTTCCTGGGTCTGCTGTGACATGTTTATGGCATATTTTGTAGAAAAAATTGCTTACATTGAACACAACTTCAGCGCTGCCATTCTGGATACAGTAGCAGAGCCCAAGAAAGAAATGCTTGTCTGGTCAGTGCTTATGGGATCAGTTCCAATTGGTGACACCTGCTGAGGTGGCAGATGTGCTTGGTTCTGTGCGAGCCACAACTTGCGAACTGGACCATTGCCCATCCTGGCTGGTCAAGGCCAACTGGGAAATGGTGGGACCGGTGCTGGCTGGGGTGATCAACACTTCGTTGAGAGGAGGGGGGGTTACTGGAGCCCCTCAAGGGGGCTGTGTTTTGACCTCTCCTCAAGAAACCATCTTTAGACGTGGATTCTTCGATGAGTTATTGGCCTGTCTCTAACCTTCCCTTTTTAGGGAAGGTCATTGAATGGGTAGTGGCTTGTCAGTTGCAGGCACATTTGAACTGTGTCAGTTTTCTAGATCCATTGCAGTCCGGTTTTCATCCGGGTTATGGCACTGAGATTGCGCTTGTGGCCTTGGTTGATGACTTTTGAGTGGAGCTCGATAGGGGTCTTAAACCCTTCTGGTTCTTCTCAATCTCTTGGTGGCATTTGATACGGTGCACCACAAGCTGCTGGTGACTAGGGATGTGCGAATGCGGTTTGGATGTTTGCAGTTTGGACTGAACTCGATCTGTTCGGACGACTTAACCAAATTTCCGAACCGAACCGACCGAACCGTACTTGATCCGAACTCGAAAATGACCGCACAGTTCGGCCGCGTTCGGGTAAGTTCGGATGAGTTCGGGCGGGAAAAACATGACTGGAAGGCCCAACGAGGGGGAGGCAGCTGAGGAGCAGACTTCCTGGCACCAGGGGTGGAGAGGTTTGTAATAGCAGTCAGTCTGCCCAATCACCATCCCTTTTCTCCTCAGACCCCTGGCTTTGCAGTCTGCGATTGGACATGGGGGACGGGAGGGCTAGGCTGCACAGAGCCAATGGGGCTTGTGGTAGGGCGGGTGCAGCAAGTAACAAAAGTCATTGCCCTCCCCCCTTCCAACACCTTCTGAGCTAGCCACTGTTCGTGACAGCAGGCGTTTTCAGAAGTCTCCCTCTCCTAGCGGTTTGTGTTCCTAATCCATTGCCATCCTCGTCCTATTTCACCCATCCCACACATTTACCTTCCTAGTATCATTTATTTAGATTAGATTAGATAGATTTAGGTGTTATTTTTATTTTTGACCCATCCCTGTGTTCTTTCTCCCTACCCTCCACTGAATCCTCCCCTTCTCCCTTTATTCCATCCCTGATTCCCTTTCCCTGTTTTTGGATGTATTTAGAGTAGGATTAGATTGATTTAGGTTTCATTTCAGTTTTGTACCCCTCCCTGTGTTGTCTGGTGTGAGCTGTCTGTGTCCCCCCCATCCCTGTGTAAGACAGACAGGCAGACAGACAGACAGACAGACAGATGTAGGAGTTAGATTAGTTATAGAGATAGATAGAGATAGTGTGTAGTGATTTAGTTTTATAGTGTGTTTGTAGGACTAGGCCTTTGTAGTTATTAGATATTCCATTTAGTTCCATAGGTTTTAATAGCAGTTAGATTTAGCGTAGATATATATAATGTTAGATAAACAATTTGAATTATATATATAAATTATTTATTTATAAATAAATATATATATTTAATTCAATTTTTTAATCTAATATTATATATATCTACACTAAATTTAACTGCTATTAAAACCTATGGAACTAAATGGAATATCTAATAACTACAAAGGCCTAGTCCTTTTATATATATATAAAATCTTTGTGTGCATTCTTTGGTTGGAAGATATCGAGAAGGGAAGTAGGAGAGGCCGGTCTGCTGCCCATAAGGCAGCACAGAGGGGTAAAAGATTGGACAGGTCAAACTCAGCTGGTAACAGATATAACTTTTATAATAACTTTTAAAAAACCAAACATTTACAATATAACAACTACAAGACATAAAAATAACCAACTTATTAGTGTCTCAGAGCCAAACGATACCAATACTGAAAATAAAATCTTCGAAATTGGTATCGATATTGGCACCGATATCGATACCGATTTCCGAATGTTCGGCCAAACAGAACTCCACCGAACCGAACAACCAAACCCAAACTCGGTCCCGAACCGAACGGCCGTACATCCGAACCATGTTCTATTTGCACATTCCTACTGGTGACTCACCTGCGGGACCTGACTGAGTTGGATGGAACGGTTCTACAATGATTCCAGTCCTTCCTGATGGGTAGATCTCTATGGGTGGTTTTGAGGGATTATACATCTTCTCCCAGGGATCTCCCGTGTGGGGTCCCACAGGGTTCCATTTTGTCCCCCCTCTTGTTCAATGTCTATATGCAGCCATAAGAGGTCATACACAGATGGGGAGTTTGTTGTCATCAGTATGCTGACGACATGCAACTATACCTGTTATTTTCATCTGACCCAGGCCCTGCAGTCTTGGTGCTTTTCTGGTGTTTTTGTGGTGGACTGGATGAGGTCAAGCCAATTGAAACTGAATCCTGACAAGATGGAGGTGATGCTTATTGGTGGGTCTGGTCTGGGGTCCTGGATGGGGGCGTGTTTCTTGTTATCAACAGGGTTTGCCCTGCATTGGCATCTCAGGTTAGGAGCCTGGGAATGCTCCTGGACATACAGCTGTGTCTAGATCTCCAGGTGTTGGTTGTGGCCAGGAGTGTGTTCCACCAATTATATCTCAGATTCTGACCTGGCCACTGTCATCCATGCATTTGTCACCTCAAGGCTAGACTATTGTAATGCATTCTACATGGGGCTGCCCATGGTTATGGTCCAGAAGCTGCAGCTAGTGCAGAATACTGCGATCCGTCTGCTTACTGGGATGGGCCACTGAGAGCACATTACACCGGTGATCCAAGAACTGCAATGGCTGCCTATTGTCTTCTGGGCTGGCTTCAGAGTCCTGGTGCTAACGTATACAGCCCTTAACATCCTGGGCCCCTGGGCAGCTCCTGCGATCATCGGGGGTTGCTCTCCTGGAGGTCCTCCACTACAGATGGGTGGGGACTGACAGGCAGGCGTTCTCAGTGGCTGCACTGGTATTGTGGAACTCCCTCATGGTGGATGTCCACCTCAGTCTGAGCCTTCTTATACTCCACCGTCAGTGTAAGACCTGGCTCTTCCGCTAGGCATTTGGTGGAGGGGAATGTTAATGGGTAGTTTGGGAGATGGTTTTTGATATTTTACTGCACACCTTTGGTATTTTGTAATGTTTTTATTTTTGTTTTTATGTTTTATGTTTTTATGTTTTATTATTGCTATGTGTGTGTTTATTGTATTGTATGATGTGGTTGTGAGCCGCCCCGAACTGCCTGAGGCAGGAGGGGCAGCATATAAATCGATATAATATTATTATTATTATTATTATTATTATTATTAATAATAATAATAATAATAATAATAATAATATCAGGACCAAGCAGGACTTGAACCTGCAGCCTTTATGGATATAGCCCTGACTTTCTTTTAACTATCTTTATGGAAATGGAGGAAAGAATTAGAGAAGTGAAAATAATGGCCTCCATAAGTTTACAGATCTTAGGACTTATGCTGTCCTAAGAAGTTCAATGCCAAAATAGTCCTTGGTGTAATTTCCTTGAGCTTATCAGGTATGATATTGGCTTGACATGTTTATTATCTTTGTGCAATATTGCTCTCATACATTTTTGAGTGGGTTATTTATATAGCACTATGGAATCAGGTTTACTTACCTATGAAGGGCCAGAGTTGCGACTGGTATAGGTCAAAGGGAATCAGTGAGGCTTATAGACTTATATGTCAACGTTCTCACTACAGCTGTCTAGGACCTGTCAGTTCTTCTGTTACTTGAGAGAGCATCCTCACGTGTTTACAGATTTACAGGAAAAGCAAGTTTAATAATTTAATTTAAAAATTGAACAACATCAGTCTGGCCACTGCATTATTAAAAATAATAAATCACATTTTACTGGCTTCAGAGAGCTATTACTCAGCTTCAAGGAAAAACAAAAAACCCCAGGTTGTGCCAAAATGAAATTTGGGACTGATGCTGCTAGTAGTTATTGAGGCATACATGCTCTACTGCCATTCCAAGGTGCTCCGCATCTCCTTGGGAGAACCCACCCATTTATATGGTCATATTAAAAGTAATGAGGATGAGGATGAAGTCAAGGAACAGGTCTGTGATGTCGTTGGTTCAGCTCTTCTAGCTTGCTGGGTGTACGCCAAAGCTCAGGTCTCTGTGATTTTATTGGTTTACAAAGATTGGTGGGGGCGATCCCAAGCTTTGTGTGCATTGCTGTGCCTCACAGTTTTCACACGCACTGTATGCCCCATGCTGGGGTGTGTGTGTGTGTGGCTTTACGTGTGCGCACATGCTGCATGTACTTCATGTGTCGGTTCATGGGGGGTTTGTACCAGCCCCATTCTCTGTCCCGAATGGTGTGCTTAAGGCCTACAGACCAGTTTCTGTGGCCTACAGAAACAAGAGAATGATGGGGCCAGCATTATATCCATCTGCCTTTGGCTTCCCTAATTCAGTGGATCAGGTCCCTATTCACAGCTGGATGGACTGGAGGTGACCATCCAGGACCAAGCAGGCCTTCAACCCATAGCCTTTAGGGATATAGACAATATTTATTTATTTATTTATTTATTCAAAGATTTATATCCCGGTCCCTCCAGCCCTACGGCAGCTCAGGGCAGCTTATAAAATATTTAAAACAATATATAAAAACAATACATTGAGGGATTATTAAAACAATAGTAACAGGCCTCCAGAGTTCAGAAGGAGAGCAGACAGCAAGCGACCTGTGAGCAGAGCGGCCCAGGAGCTAGCGAACCGGCATAGCAAACGGGGGAGTTTGCCAGGGAGTACTGCTGTGAGCAGGACCAAGAGAGGGTAAGTGGAGGGTTTGTTTGGGTGAGGGGTCTGTGTGTGCTTGTTGTCAGACAGGCCATGTGCTCTGGGGTGGCTAGAGCGCTGAGAGCTGAGTGTTGCTTGACCTAGGCTTAACGAGGGGGAGGAGCTAGCTGAGTGCTGAGTGTTGCTTAACGAGGGGGAGGAGCTAGCAGAGTGCTGAGTGTTGCTTAACGAGGGGGAGGAACTAACTCCTGCTGACTTAGAGGCCAGGCCTCCAGAGTTCAGAAGGAGAGCAGACAGCAAGCGACCTGTGAGTGGAGTGGCCCAGGAGCTAGCGAACAGGCATAGCAAATGGGAGTTTGCCAGGGAGTTCACCGTGGGAAGGAGCCGTGGGTGGGACACCCTGGTGAGGTGAGGTGAGTGCACTTGTGCAGGACAGTTAACCCACGTCCCATCGTACATAATTGCATAACTCGTGCTAAGCCTAACTATCCCCCTAAATAAGCTGTAGACATTGGGATGGGGGTTATCCAGTCTTTTGCACTGAGAATCACATGTATGACTATCTTCCTGTTGGAGAGAGGTCATATGGATGTACCCGGTACAAAGAGCTCCTAGCTCTCAGAGAATGTGTACAGTCTCTGGAGGCTAGAGTGGCAGAGCTGGAGGAGCTGAGGCAGACAGAGAGATTTATTGAGGAGTCCTTCAGGGACATAGTAGAATGGTCCCTCTTCCACTCTGGCAGCCCCAGTGCTGGTTTGGAGGGGCAAGGTCTCCAGGAAGGAGAGCATCAGACTGGAATGGTGGGAAGTGATCCTGTAGCTTGGACCTTCATTCCAGGAGATGCGTTATCCTCTCGCACTGAGGATATTTCTCCAGAGGTGTGTGCTCAGAAGGGTGGGAATAGGACAGCTGTGGTAGTTGGGGATTCGATTATTAGGAATGTAGACAGCTGGGTTACTAGTGGCCGTGAGGATTACATGGTAACTTGCCTGCCTGGTGCGAAGGTAGCAGACCTCACGCGACACATAGACAGAATCCCAAGGGGTGCTGGGGAGGAGCCTGTTGTCGTGGTCCATGTGGAAACCAATGACATAGGTAGATGTAAGAGGGAGGTTCTGGAGGCCAAATTTAGGCTGCTAGGTAGTACACTGAAGTCCAGAACCTCCAGGGTAGCATTCTCGGAAGTGCTCCCCATTCCGCACGCAGGACCCCAGAGGCAGTCTGAGCTCCAGAGTCTCAATGCGTGGATGAGACATTGGTGCAAGGAGGAAGGCTTTAGGTTTATTAGGAACTGGGGAGCCTTCTGTGGAAAGGAGAGCCTATACAAACGGGATGGGCTCCACCTTAACGAGAATGGAACCTGGCTGCTGGTGCTAAAAATTAAAAATGGGATAGAGCAGTCTTTAAACTAGAACCTGAGGGAAAGCCGACAGGCACTGCGGAGTGCATGGTTCGGGCTGTGGCATATCCAAAGGATGTTACTTTAGAGGAAGTAGAGTATCTTAAGACTGAGGATAAGATAAATGACAGGGGATTTCAGGTGGAACCGCGGTGGAGAACAGACAGATAATGATTTCAGAGCACCTGTTTCAGTTACCTATGATGTGCCCATTAAGAAGAAGAATACAAAGAATACATTTAAGTGTCTATATGCTAATGCTAGAAGTCTAAAAAGTAAGATGGGAGAATTAGAGTTTATAGCGCTAAATGAAGATCTAGACATTATAGGCATCACAGAGACCTGGTGGGATGAGGATAACCAATGGGACACTATAATACCAGGGTACAAGATATATTGAAAGGACAAAGGAGATCGTGTTGGTGGTGGGGTGGCCCTGTATATTAAGGACAGCATTGAGGCAAGTAGAATAAAAATTTTACAGGATGCAAACTGTTCCCTCGAATCCCTATGGATTGAAATTCCAGGTATCAAGCAGAAGAGTATAGCAGTGGGGCTATACTATCGCCCCCCTGACCAGAATAGAGAGACTGATTATGTAATGCTAACAGAGATTAAACAGGCTACTAAAACTGGGAACGTAATAATAATGGGTGACTTCAACTACCCCAATATTGACTGGGTGAATGCCTCCTCGGGGCGGGATGTGGAGGTAAAATTTCTGGATGCCATAAATGACTGCTTTTTAGAGCAATTGGTTCCGGAACCAACGAGGGGAGGAGCTACTTTAGATCTAGTCCTAAGTGGCACACAGGAACTAGTGCAAGGAGTAACTGTGGCCGAGCCACTAGGCAATAGCGATCATAATATAATCAAATTTGACATAGTTGCTGGAGGGAGAAAGTTAATTAAAAGTACAGCACTGGCTTTTAACTTTAAAAAGGGAGACTATGCCAAAATGAGGAAGCTAGTTAGAAAGAAACTAAAAGGCACAGTTGAAAGGACTACATGTTTGCAAGAGGCATGGAGGCTGTTGAAAAGCACCATCTTGGAAGCCCAGATTACATGCATCCCACAAGTTAAAAAAGGTAGCAGGAGGACTAAACGTCTACCACTGTGGCTAAATGGAGACGCAAAGGAGGCTATTAGAGCCAAAAAGGCATCCTTTAAGAAATGGAAAGCTAGCCCCAATGAGGAAAATACAAAGGAGCATAAACACTGGCAACGTAACTGTAAGGTGCTAATAAGGCAGGCCAAGAAAGAATTTGAAAGGAGACTTGCTAAAGAGGCAAAAACAAATAATAAAACCTTTTTCAAGTATATCAGAGGCAAGAAGCCTGCTAGGGAGTCGGTTGGGCCATTAGATGACCAGGGAGTAAAAGGGGCACTCAGGGAGGACAAGGACATTGCAGAGAAGCTAAACGAGTTCTTTGCTTCGGTCTTCACTGCGGAGGATGTTGGGGAGATACCCACGCCGGAACCCTACTTTGTAGGTGATGAATTGGATGAACTGTCACAAATCAGCGTGACCCTGGAGGAGGTTCTAGAGCAAATTGACAAGCTTAATACGAACAAATCACCAGGGCCAGATGGTATTCACCCCAGAGTTCTGAAGGAACTCAAATGTGAAATTGCAAACCTACTAGTAGTAATTTGTAACCTAACGTTGGCATCTGGCACTGTACCTGAGGACTGGAGGGTGGCAAATGTAACCCCAATATTTAAAAAGGGATCCAGAGGTGATCCTGGAAACTACAGACCGGTAAGCTTGACGTCTGTGCCGGGCAAAATGGTGGAAACTATCATTAAGAACAGAATCACTGGGCATATTGATAAACATGGCTTAATGGCAAAGAGTCAGCATGGATTTAGCAAAGGGAAGTCATGCCTCACTAATCTCTTGGAATTCTTTGAGGGCGTAAACAAGCATGTGGACAGGGGAGACCCAGCAGATATAGTGTACCTGGATTTCCAGAAAGCTTTTGATAAGGTCCCACATAAACGACTCTTGAGAAAATTAAAAAGCCATGGGATAGGAGGTAGTGTTTTGCTATGGATTGGTAACTGGTTAAAGGATAGGAAGCAAAGAGTGGGACTAAATGGCCAGTTTTCACAATGGAGGGATGTAAAAAGTGGTGTGCCCCAAGGATCTGTACTGGGACCAGTTCTTTTCAATGTATTCATTAATGATCTGGAAAAGGGTGTTAAGAGTGAGGTGATCAAATTTGCAGATGACACCAAGTTATTCAGAGTAGTCAGAACACGAGCAGACTGTGAGGAGCTGCAGCAAGATCTTACAAGACTGGGTGCCTGGGCATCTAAATGGCAGATGAGATTTAATGTGGACAAGTGCAAAGTGATGCACATTGGGAAAAATAATCCAAATTATGAGTACACAATGCTGGGTACTAAGCTAGGAGTTACCACTCAGGAAAAGGATCTGGGAGTGATTGTGGATAATACACTGAAATCCTCAGCCCAGTGTGCCGCAGCGGTCAAAAAAGCAAATAGAATGTTAGGAATTATTCGCAAGGGAATAGAGAATAAAACTGAGGATGTCATAATGCCTCTATACAAATCAATGGTGCGACCGCACCTTGAATATTGTGTGCAGTTCTGGTCGCCCCATCTCAAAAAAGACATAGCGGAACTAGAAAAGGTACAGAGAAGGGCAACAAAAATGATCCAGGGTATGGAACAGCACCCGTATGAGGAGAGGCTTGATAGGTTGGGGCTCTTCAGCTTGGAAAAGAGACGGCTGAGAGGAGATATGATAGAGGTCTATAAAATCATGAGTGGTGTGGAACTTGTAAACAGGGAACGGTTATTTACCCTCTCAACTAGTACTAAAACTAGGGGACACTCCATGAAACTCACAGGTGGCAGAGTAAAAACAGACAAAAGAAAGTATTTTTTCACTCAGCGTACAATTAGGTTGTGGAATTTACTGCCAGGGGAGGTGGTCAAGGCCAGCAGTATAGCTGAGTTTAAAAGAGGTTTGGACAAGTTTCTGGAAGATAGTTCCATTAGCAGCTATTAGCCAGATAGGACTGGGGAACAAAACCCTTTACTGTCAGGAGCCTGGGGATGACCCACAGGGAATGGATAGCATGGTGACCTGTTGGGTGCTTCTCCTGGGCCCCCGTGATTGGCCACTGTCCGAGACAGGATGCTGGGCTCAATTGACCATTGGTCTGACCCAGTATGGCACTTCTTATGTTCTTATGTTCTTATAATAAAAACAAAAAACACTGGTAAAAACCCACCCTTATTCCCCTCGTCCCCCAAAGGCCCAGACGAACAGCCAGGCCTTACAGGCCCGACGAAAGACCAACAGGCTGGGAGCCAGGCAAGCTTCCTCTGAGAGGGAGTTCCAGAGCCATGGTGTGGCCACCAAGAATGCCCTCTCCATTGTGGCCCCCCCCCGGTTCACCTGGGAGACCTCCAAGAAGGTACCCCTGGCAGACTGCAGAGGTCGCCCCTCAGCCTGGGGAGTGAGGCGGTCTCTCAGGTAGGAGGGGCCCAGACCATGTAGAGCTTTAAAGGTCAAAACCAGCACCTTGAATCGGGCCCGGAACGCTATAGGCCACTAGTGCAGAGTCTGGAGCACTGGTGTAATGTGCTCCCTATGGCCTGTCCCCGTCAAGAGACTGGCCACCGCATTCTGCACCAACTGCAGCTTCTGACTCATTGCCAAGGGCAGCCCCACATAGAGCGTGTTGCAGTAATCCAGTCTTGAGGTGATGGATGCATGGATGAGGGTGGCCAGGTCAGAGCTTGAAATATATGGCTGGATCCTCTGCACAAGATGGCAACGCACACCAATCTGTTTCACGACCTCACCCAGGGGTTGCATATAGATGTTAAATAAAAGTGGAGACAGAATTGAACCTTGTGGTACACCACAAGCGAGATCCTGGGGGCCAGATGTTTCTTCCCCCAGCCCCACCCGCTGGCTTCTCCCTGAGAGGAACGAGCAGAGCCACCTTAAGACAGTCCCCCTTTCCCCATTCCGCAACTCTCTCAGAAGCAACCCATGGTCCACCATGTCAAACGGTGCTGAGAGATCTAATAGGACCAGAAGTGCTGAATGTCCTAAATCCATCTCTCGGCAGAGGTTGTCTACCAAGACCACCAATGCAGTCTCAGTGCCATATCCTGGAGGAAAACCTGTTAGAAAAGGGTCCAAAAATGAATGCTATCCAGATGGCCCTGGAGCTGCTGGGCCACCACCTGTTCAATAACCTTCCCTAAAAAGGGAAGGTTAGAGACAGGTCAGTAGCTGGTAAGGGAATCAACGTCCAATGATGGTTTTTTGAGCAGGGGTCGCACCACTGCCTCCTTGAGGCAGTCCGGCACGCTGTCCTCCCGAAGGAAGGCATTGATCACTCTCGCCAGCACGGGTTCCAAAGTCTCCCTGGAGACTTTCACCAACCAGGATGGGAATGGATCTAGTTCACAAAAGGTAGCCCTAACAGACCCCAGAACCCCCTCAGCATCAGCCAGCGTCACTTCCTGAAACTGATCTCACAAAAATGGACCAGATGGACCATCCATAACCCTCGGCTCTCCTTCTTCTACATCAATCCCGGCCCCGAAATCATGCTGGATTTGAGTGATTTTATCTGTGAATAGGAATGTGCGAACAGAACCAAGTTCAGAAATTTGGTTCAGTTAGAAAATCGAGTTCGGTTTGAAAGTTCGGTTTGGTCGACCAAACGATTCGAGTTCGGTTGAATTCCGAACTTCCGATCTGAGTTCATACATTAAAAAAACGGGGGTTTTGGCCTTCCGAACTGGTTCGGATTCAACTGAACAGTTCGGTTGAATTCGAGTTCAGTTCGAAAGTTTGGTTCGGTCCACCAAAATATTCGAGTTCGGTCCAAACTCCAAACTCCAAACTTCCAAACCGTGTTCGCACATCCCTATCTGTGAAGTAATTTACAAACTCCTCACAGCAGGCTTGGGAAACCTCCCTCTCCAGGCAGAGGGAGGCCAGACTGAACAGCCCCCTCACCACCTGTAAGAGCTCTGCAGGATGTGACTTCGCAGCAGCTATGAGGGCAGTAAAAAATTACTTCTTTGCCATCCTCACGGCCAGAGCATAGGACCACAAATGGGTCTGATGTGGCAGCCAAATGAATTCAGCATGAAAGCGGCACCTGTGGTGCTCTAACCGCTGTCCTTCCTGCTTCAAACACTGCAGCTCCTCAGTAAACCAAGGAGTTCACGGTGAGGAAGTGGCAGGAGCGGACGTCTGGGAGTCACTCGATCAATGACCCCACCTAGAAAGATGTTCCAAACTTGAACAAGATCATCAACTGAGCGGCCTTCAAGGTCTAAGGACACCTCCCCCAGGACTTCCTAGAATTGCCGTGGTTCCATCAGCCTATGGGGGGAGAGGGACTTTCTTAAGCAAATATGGCCACTCTAACATTGCATCACTGGAGGGTGTGATAGTTTGCTGAGTTTTAGGTATATATTTCTACATCTCTTATAAGCTGGGTTAAGACCAAGACATGTTTTCTGTGATTTCACTGGTTCGGCACATGTAACTTGCTGAGGTAATGCATTCAACAATCCTGACGGCATTATTTAAAGCATTGCATGATCTCTGGTCTGAAATAGCACTGAGGGGCGATTCACATTCCATTCAAGCTTACAGCAAAAGACCCATTGACTTCAATGTTGTTGTTGTTTGTTATTTATATAGCACCAGCGATGTACCTGTCACTGTATAATCAATAGTTATGGACAGATCCCTACTCCCAAGGGGCTTACAATCTAAGAGACAAGAGAGAGGCAAACATTGGAAGAGTCAAGAATACATTGATGAGGCTAAGAAGTTGCAGGTGCAATTTCATGCAGATTCACAATCTGAATCAATGCCCAAGTATGTTAGGGATTCCTTTGCTTCTGACAAGACTCCTCTCTCTTTTTAGACTCTCTGCATATGCTATTGCTCCCTGAATATTTGTTTCATAACTGCACTCATTTAGCTAGCTGTTAAGATTTATGTGAGAGATTCTAGCAGGAGCTTTTTGAAAGAAATACAGATCTCAGTGCTGATTTATCTCCACACTTATCCCGGTGGACATTATTCAGGATGTTAAGAATCACAGGGGAGTGTGGAAGAATGTAGAGGCTTTAGAGTAACCAGGGTAGAAACACTGTCGACAGCTCTCTTCCTTGTTTTAACATTACAGGAAGATGCCATATTTTACAGGAATGGGCTGTTGACAAGTCATTTGCTTTTTAAGGAAGAGATTACAACCCTTGTAAACAGAAAAAAAAGAAAAGAAAATGGTAAAATCAGAAATGCTAGCTAGTTTCAACCCTTTACACAAAGGGGCCAACATGGTAACTCCAGAAATACTTTGGTTCATCCCTCTGCTAAACCTTTGTTCTTTTTTAATTCTCCCGGTCTCCCCTTAACATTTCTTTTTAAAAGGCAACTGTAGTGATTAGGAGAACATGTTGATTGGCTCCTGGAAAGAAGCGGATAATCCTGCCACATTCTGGTAGAGACCACAAGAAGAGGCCTTACTCCTTCAGAGAGCATTGTGGAATATTTTTTCAAATTTTTATTTTATTGTTCCAACCATCGGTTACAAACAACACATATGTAAATACACAATAAACATAATAATAAACAGAAAAAAGCAATAAATAGGTCTTAAATAAAAACAGACACCAACAATAAAAACCAAATACATAAAACCATTTCATGCGAAATATGGATTATACAATAACATTTATCCATTCCACACAACAAATATAATTATAATGCATGACACCACAGAAGTAGTACCTATACATATTTAATTCTAGCTAAGATTTTCGAGCCAAGATTGGATGTTGAATTCTCATTGCGGCAACCTGACCTGCAAATGATGCTATTTTATTAACTGTATCTTCAGATGTTTGTTGCTGAAGCCAAATCAGTTTTTCTTTTTTTCTTTTTTTTTTTAGAAATGGACCAATCGGAACAAAAGAGGATTTAAAAGGTGCTCTCTAATATCCACAAAAAATAAACATACAAAAACATAATGAATTGTATCTTCAATAGCATCCAGCCCACGTGTGCACTTCCTTTTCTCCCGTGGGCAACCCAATCTACAGCCCACTGTCATAGCAGATTGCATACATTGGGCATTTTTAGACACACGTTAAGTTTCCGGATGTTTCAGTCTTCTGGGTTTACAAGTCCACAAGTAAGTTCTGGATTCCTTTTTCACACACACACACACACTGCCCTGAGGCAGTTCCTGGATGCATTCTTCACACAAACACTGCCCTGAGGCAGCCTAAAGTAGCCGCAGCTGTAAACGTGACAGGCTGCCATGGAAACCAAGTGACCACAGCTGCCTGAAGCAAAGCAGTTTTCCAAGAGAACCTTTTACACACAAACGTTCTGGGAGAAGTTTCACGCAGAAGTTCAAAGATCCGGATGTTCAAGATCTGGATGAGTGATTTAGACACACAGAAAGTTCTGGATGTTACAGCAAATATCCAGGAGAAATGTGTGTCTAAAAATACCCATTGTGGGATATTCTGGATTAAATCCCTGATTTCATTGGCCGGAAGTTCCCCGGAAGGCCTACTAGCATCTGAAGCTGGCAGCCACAGTTGGCGCTGAGGCCTCCGGACCACCGCCGCCGCCACCCGGAGCTCAAGGAACTGGAAGGTAGGATCCCGGTGGGAACTTGTTGGAAGTAGGGTGATACCTGGGGTGGGGGTGGCAGGTGTTAAACCCCCACCCCCACCCCAGGGGGGTGGCAGGTGTTAAACCCCCACCCCCACCTACCGGCTATCATGGAGCTGAGGAGTTAGCTTTCTACTTTCTGTCATCTCTTCTATTGCTTGTCTTTGGTTGAGAAGATAGCTTCTGTCATCTTCTCTTTCAATTTGTATTCTAAGGTAGTGTGTTATGTTACCCAGGTCCTTATGAAAGTATCTTCTTTTGATACATTTGAGCCAATGAATTAAGCATATGTTAGCTTTCAGAGATGTTTCCTTAAACAGGAATGTTTATTTAGATCATGTACTTGTAACTGACTTTGATTCTCTTTTGTGTAACATACTGATACTTTTTATTGACTTTAAGTAAACTATGCTTTATATTTTTAACATTCTTTGTCTCATGGCCTCATTTATAAATAATATTGTCTTTACAATACTTTGCTGAGTTGGTTGGCTTTAAGCACAGTGTAAACTCATCTTCCACAATTTGGAAGAGAGCCACCCTAAATCTAGTTCAAGATTATGTCTGGCTAGACCACTAAGCACATTTTCCTTTTGAGGAAACTGAGGCACAACCTGACATTTTGTTCCACTTTGAATTGTGCATTCGTCTCCCTGGAAATGGATGGTGAGCCCCCTTACTGCCAGGCACCTCATGGACAGGAGTCCCCCTTCTAAGTTGGGGACATAGAGCACATCTTCATGGGTATGGTCAGTGTGCCTCTCTGTGACTGGTTGCAGTACAAGAATCCTTGTCAAATTCCTTCTGCGTTGATGCTTTTCCCATCTGCAAGGTAGATCCTTTCTTTACTGCTCAGATCCAGTCCTGTGAAGAATCATTTATCACTAGAGGTGGGACCCCAGGCCAATTACCGGCTACCAGATTTACCGGATTCCCGTTTCCAAAAAAAATGGATTCCCGGATTAAATCTAGTATACCAGTACCAGATTTATTCCATTGATTTCAATGGGGCACTGTCCCCATTGAAATCAATGGAATAAAAAAATTCCTCCCCCCTCCCCTTCCCAGGCTGTGTGGGTGGAAGGGGGGACACCCCCCCACCCACCCTGCCCAGCCTGGATTTTAAAAAAAAAATTCCTCTAAGTGTCTCCGCCGGAGCCCAGCAACAGCAGCTGTCCCAGCAACAGCCGGTAAGTATACTGTGATCCCTGGGGTGGGGATGGGGGTTTAACACCTGCCACCCCCACCCCAGGTATCACCCTACTTCCAACAAGTTCCCACCGGGATCCTACCTTCCAGTTCCTTGAGCTCCGGGTGGTGGCGGCGGTGGTCCGGAGGCCTCAGCGCCGGCTGTGGCTGCCAGCTTCAGACTCTAGTAGGCCTTCCAGGGAACTTCCGGGTTTCCCCGGAAGGCCTACTAGCGTCTGAAGCCGGCAGCCACAGCCGGTGCTGAGGCTGCCGGACTGCCGCCGCCGCCACCCAGAGCTCAAGAAACTGGAAGGTAGGATCCCAGTGGGAACAGTAGGGTGATCCCTGGGGTGGGGGGTGTTAACACCCCCCACCCCAGGGATCATACAGTATACTTACCAGTTGCTGCTGGGACGGCCGCTGGTGCTGGGCTCTGGCGGAGACACTTAGGGGAATTTTTGTTTAAAATCCAGGCTGGGCAGGGTGAGTGGGGGGTGTCCCCCCTTCCACCCACACAGCCTGGACTTGGGGAGGGAAACGCGGGTTTTGGGTGGGTTTTTTACATTGCGGCCATTCATTTGAATGGCCGCAATGTAAACAAAAAATCTGGTACCCGGAATCCGGTAACTGGGCCAGATTACCGGGTTGAATCCAATAATGCCGGTACGCCCAGTACCGGCATTATCGGATACCGGAAAATCCGGTAGTCCTGTCCCTATTTATCACTAGTTATGTGGCTCGTTGCCCCAGAGTCTACACACCAATTTTGGGATGAGCTGTCTTGTGTTGCTCTGAAGAACCCACTCCATTGTTGAGTGACTGTGTTGCTGTTTGTGACTTTAGTCCTCTGCTTAGGTGTTTGTGGAGACAGTTTCTGCTGTTCTGCTTTCCATATATAGCAGTCTTTCTTTAAATGTTCCTCCTTTTTGCAAGTGAAGCATACTCTGGTTTCCCTCTTAGGAGCTTTGCCTGAGGTTTTCAGTGCAGTCTCATTACTCTGCTTTAGATCATTCTGCAGGTTCTCCTTTCTGCTCTGGAATTCATCCGCAAGTCTACCTTTAACAAATTCCAGCTTCAGTTCGGCCTCTGGCCTTGTCTCCAGGGCCGAACTATTGATTAGGGCACTGTAAGATTCAGGCAGGTTGCAGAGGAGTAAGGCTACCACGTGACTGTCCTTTATGTCTTCTCCAATGCCGTGTAGCTGTGCCACTACTTCCAACATGGCATTTATATGCTGCTGCATTTCACTTTCTTTGCCAAGTCTCATTTTCTATAGTTTCCTCAGTAGAACCAATTTGCTATTCAGGCTAGTTCTCTCATGCAAGTTTTGCAATGCAATCCACATGCCTCTTTCTGTGGTCTCACTTCTTATATGGATTAGCTGGTCATCTTCTACCAATAAACTTATTGTAGCCTTTGCTAACCTGTCCTTTTTATCCCATTCCTCATGATTTGCTGCTGGTCTGTTTGTGGTAATCACCTCCCATAGATCATCTTTAGACAGCAGCATTTCCACTTTAAACTTCCACAATTGGTAGTTTACATTGTTCAGCTTTCCTACTGAAAGTCTGAGCTCTGAGCTGCTTGCCATACTTGCTTCCCTCCCTTTCCCCTTCTGGGATTTAGGCCTTCTTACTCACAGTCAGTAGGCCTCTCTGTCTGGGAGTTTTCTTTCACAGTCTGCACTCCTTCTGGGCTGCTTCTAGTCTTCAAAATTGCCTTGAAGATGTCCTGGGCCCATAACCTATTGTAGAGTTAGCTTTCTGTTGAATAACACACAGCAGAAGTTTCTTCAAAACAGAACTTTACTAAGAACTCAGAAGACATGCTTCCATACTGTACAGACTGCATGGGACAAGATGGAGGACAGGGAGAGGAGAAGAGAGGAGACAAGGAGGGAAAAAAACCTGTTTCATCCCCTGACCCTCCCCCTACTGGACAAGCCCCATATTAAGCTTGTAGGGCTTGCAATGGGCTTTTACTTGTGACTGTTGCACATCACCAACAAGGTGATGGAGGTATAACATTAGTAGGGGTATAGTGAGCTGTTTAGAGTCTTCAGATCAAGACTGTGTGTGAAGCTGTGCAGCGAATGACCCTCTCATCTGACTAATTCCCTACAGGATTAGGGCAGCTTCTTCACACCACTCTCCTCTCTTTTTAGCTATCACAGCAGAGGACCTATCTTATATGTCCCTACCACCATATTTTATTTTCACCAAGTGCACCATTCTCCTTTTGACAGTAAACAGCCCCAGATTCCCTGTACTCCCCACCCTCTTTTCCCATCTTTCCCCTGGGATGGGAGTTTTTGTGCTGGGTTTTACAATTGCATGTCTTTTTCTGAAAGAGACACATTAGCACAGTGGATCCCTAGGTGTGCTGCCGCCACTGGTGCTCTACGCAGACATGGTGAGGAGTCTACAGGCAGATTGGCCATGGCTACAACAAAGTGGGCTTTCAGTAGGAGAAGAAGGAGGCAAAGCCTTAGTCAATGGAGGGCACCCCTACTTCCCTCCCTTTGAAAATGGCAGCAGTGCCAGTAAGGACTGGAGCCACCTACATTGTGTGACTGTGGATGACGCACCATGAGCACCCGCAAGGCTATTGCCATCTCTAATGAGTACATGCTTACTAGGGAGCATGTCTGACAGCCAACAGTGGATGATTGGCCCCAAAACAATTCAGGAACCCCATGCTATTGGATGGCTGGTCATAAAGCTTCCTTATGGCCTTGATACCCATGACCTGACCCATATACAAATTTGAAAGAGAGCTTTGCTGATCAGGAGCTAGGGCAGGAAGTGCTAGAGACATCAAAGCTTCCCTTTCTCTTTTCATGTTGTTTCGTCTGGCTTTATATTGTTTGTTTGGAGTTTGCTGATTGTGGAAAGAAAAGAAAATGGCTGGAGACTTTGCTGGTTGGTGGCCTTTGGTTGAATAAAAACCTTGAAAATAGACCTGATAGCTCAGAGAGTTTTGTTGTGATTATTTTTGTTTGTTTGTTGGTATCTAACCTAAACCTCCTGTGAACTTCCTTTCCAGCTCTCAGACTCTGGTCATGCCAACACAACTCATTTTATTGCTGGCCAGCCTGCAGAGAAAGTAATTGTTTTACTCTGCTCTGCACAGAGAGAATACTGTACCTCTTTGCGTGGACCTATTTGCAGTACAGTTTATAGCACAGAAAGTAGGGACGAGTTTAATATTTTATGAACTCACCATGACAATTTAGAGTGCAGAGCCATTACATTTCAGAGTGGATTGCAATGTTGTCCACTCTCATATCACAACAGTAGTATAAATTTGTGATAAAATGTGTGCAGAAAGTTAGATCCCACATAAGCTGCACTCCCATCGACCTTGGAAATGTAAGGGGAGAAAATTTGTGGAGGATAGTTTCCCATTTCTATTGCTATAATTATGTCCATGTGGTCCTGTTTAAGAATAGGGAGAGGAGTATTGGATGCTTTTATTTTCCCAGACACCACTTTCTAAATTTCCATACTCACCTGATAATCTCATTTTCATCAGGATTGCTAAGTTTCTAGTCCTCATGGTGTCAGACAAAACTCAGAAATCAGAAGGCAAGTCTAAGGAATGTGATTGGTTATTTTCAAAATTGCATGGTATTTTAGCCCCTGAGATGATATTTTGCAGTTGTCTCATTTGGGGGCAAGTTGAGGAAGGAGCAATGTGATGTTGTGAAAAAGTCTACTGCCATTTTGGGTTGCATTAGAATTAGCATCATATCCAAGACACAGAAATTAATTGTTTTGCTCTGCTCCTCACTCACTGGCAGGTCTCAGAGAAAATACTGCATTGGAGTTTGGGCTCTGCTTTCAAGTCAAATGTTGACAAATTGGAAAGAGGTCACAGGAGATCATATAAGAAGTGATAAAAGGTTTGAAATACAAGACCTATGAGGAGATGCTCACGTTTGCACGTTTAGCCTAGAGAAGAGAGGGCTGAAGAGGTCATGGTAACCATTATCAAATACGGAAAAGGCTGCTGTAAGGAAGATGGTATTCAATGGTTCTCTGAGGCCACTAAGTCCACTGGCTAGACAGCCATCTGTCAGGGGCAGCAGCATGGTGTGTGTTTTTGCAGGGACACGTGGCTGGAAGCACCAAGGTGAGGTGGCGAGTCGGGTGTAGGAGCAGCAGAGACCGTACGCCGGACTAGTGGGAGTACCTGGAGTCCTGGCACTAGAGGTAGCCCCAGCAGCGACAGGGATGCCCCAGCCCGAGTGTGACTTCCTTCACCTGGGGGATTGTGTGGCCTCCTATTGGTTCCGGGGAGAGCCCTGCCCCCCGCCGAGGGATACAAGAACCAGACCGCTCTTGGCGTGCGCGGGGGAAGAGGTGAGTCGGGTGTAGGAGCAGCAGAGACCGTACGCCGGACTAGTGGGAGTACCTGGAGTCCTGGCACTAGAGGTAGCTCCAGCAGCGACAGGGATGCCCCGGCCCGAGTGTGACTTCCTTCACCTGGGGGATTGTGTGGCCTCCTATTGGCTCTCCGGGGAGAGCCCTGCCCCCCGCCGAGGGATACAAGAACCAGACCGCTCTTGGCGTGCGCGTCTGAGGGCGTGCGGCCTTAGGCATGGGTTGGCGCCGGCGAATTGCTCTGGCTCTATCTTTTCATTTTGGTATATTAACTAAGGTTGATTATGGGAGATCCAGTAATGACTTTTACAAAGCCAAAGAATAGGGAGCGGCATTTAGCCCCCTCTCCAGATTCAGACAGCCTGGACTTTAAACAACTTAAACTTCAGGACGTGGGGATCCATATTGTACATGCTGCAGCTTTGCCTGCAGATGCAACTAGTCCTATTCCTCTTTTTAACCGCTTTGATCCCTTGGAGGACTGCTCTACTTCCCTTTCTCATGTCTCCCCTAGATTACGGGAATCCGGGTCTACGCAAGGGGGCCAAAGGTGTCATTCCCTTCACGGGAATTGCTGAGAACATTGGGGACCAATGCATTCTGATTGGTAAATCGGTGGACATGATCCTTAAAGGGATATCTGATGTAAGGGATTCATCAGGGGAAAGCTTGAATTGTTTGAAGGAGATGGTTAAAAAGGTTAAAATCTTGGTGACCCATTTATTTGCCATAGCCCCTCCTGATTTACAGAACCTAAAGGTGGGCCCGGTAAGTGTTCAGCCGGCGTTTGTCCCACAACAACCTCCAATTCCTAGGGATCCTAATATTAGATCTGGTGGTGGTTTAGGATTCCCAAGGCAGTCTGTTCCTCTTAAAGCTTCTCACTTGGTCCCAGATCCAAATGCAGTTTTGTTAAAAATCTTTCCCCCTCCTAATGGTTATACGCCTGCCTGGTCAACAAAAAATTTATCTTGGAGTCAATTACTCCTTACTAAGGGGATTATAGTAGCAAAATAATTTGTACCCCAGATGGATTGTATACCCCCTTTAGTGGAGATGGTCAATCCACCCCAGGTACAGGATCTTCCTTCAGGGGCCGAGAGGGATTTAACATCTATGGCTACATATTCCCAGGGCCGTGGAGGGATTCTCCTCCCTGACCACCCTCCACCAGAGGAAATGGAGGTGGGTGGTATCCAACCCTCTTTGCTTGATGATCAAATTGATGATTCGAATCAAATGTGTATCCAGCCCTTGATAAGCCCAGCCACCTCGGATTTGCTTTCGAATAACCCCCTCCCTGCCCCCCTGTTGCCCCTTAAAGTACGCAAAAATGGGAATGGGCCCCAGCCGAGGGGATTGATATTTGGACCTCTCCTTGTCAGGCTGGTCTCCCCAGAGGTGGGGAATTAAAATCTTGGGGATTTTGAGGGGAAGTGGAGTCAGGCTTTTAGAGCTTTGCCGTTATGGGTGCAAAGTTGTCTAGTTAGTAGACTGGGGCACCTTCAAGCTCTTTGTTCCCAAATTAACCCAGAATTGGGATCATCAGAGCTAGGGGTGGTTGCCTCCCTTGTCTCTGAGGGGCATCTTCAAGCTCCTTGTTCCCGAATTAACTTGGAAGCGGAACCACTCAGGAACGGGGATGGCTGCCTCCCCTGTTCCTGAAGGGAGGGTGTTTGTCCCAAGAAATGATTTAAGTGAAATTGTACAAGGGGACCTTGAGGTGGGAGGTGTGGGGTTTGCTAAGGAGGAAGGCAGGGTGGAGGTTTGTGGGGAGAAGGGGCTCTTCGAAGGCCCTGTTTGTGAGGTAGGGCCTGTTTCCTTCCAGGCTTTGACTCGGGAATTTATCCCGAGGGATAATACCTGACCAGATGTGATCCTACTGCTAGGCTCAATTCTCTCCTGGAACATAGCGGGATGTGGTAAGAAAGCGCAGGACTCTGGTTTTTGGGGCATTTTAGGTAATTTCGGATGTATATGTCTCCAAGAAACATGGATGCGTGATACCTTTCTAGTACCGGGTTATATTGTTTATGCTAAGAAGGCGGTGAGTTTACCCCAAAAGGTTAGGGGCAGGGCAAGTGGTGGTTTGGCAATCTTGGTTAAAGAAAAGAGTTATTATGTCGCAGCCAGCCTGCCCGATGTTTCCCCCCACTTCCTAGCAATCCGATTGTCCTCAAATAATTTGGGTAGCTCCTTGATTCTAGTAAATGTTTATGTTCAGTCTAGAAACTCCCCATATTACGAAGAAGAGGTATGGTCCCAACTTTCATCTCAAATTAAGGTATGGAGGAACTCCTATTCAGAGGATTTCCTCCTGGTTGCAGGCGATTTTAACGCACGGTGGGGCCCGGTATCTTCTGAAGAGACGCAGTTTAATCTCGATGAGGATATGCCTTTCCAGATTACAGCTGTAAGGATCTCCAAAGATCTAGTTACTAATTCGGCCGGGCTGAAATTAAAAGAATTAGTTGGTGCCACAAACCTGGTTATACTAAATGGAGCTACCCCTGGGGATAAGTTGGGGGAATTTACTTTTGTGTCAAGTTGTGGGGCCAGCGTGGTTGATTATATTTTGGTTTCGGCAGCACTTTTTCCTCGGGTTGTTGATTTCGGACCACTTTCCCCTGGCAGTTTCTTTTTTAAGACAGTTCTGCCAAGCTTCATGGGGCTTTGAACCAGCTGAGACCTCGGTTGCGGAGAAAAGGAACCCCCCCACCCCCCGAAGAGGAGGGCTAAATGTTCTTCCCTGCTACAGGCCCAGATTGCAGATATCTTAAACCCTCAGAGTTTGGATGATATATCAAAGGAATTGGAGTCAGACAAGGATGCTATCTTCCTAGTATATGAGAACTTGGTGGCCTCACTCCAGTCCTGCCTTTCCAGGGTGCCGCGAGATAGCAGTCCAGCCCCCTTAACGTTCGACTGGTTTGATAAGGAGTGCCTCAGGGCAAAGAGAGATTTATACCAGTTGGCCCATAAAAGAAGAGCCAAAATGAATTCCGAAGGGTGGATGGGAATATATTTAAATGCCAGAAGGGAATATAAGAAACTCCTGAAGGACAAGAGGGAGAGTTTTAGGATGGACCAATGGAACAAGCTTCTTGAAGTGGCCCGTGATAACAATTCAAAGCAATTTTGGCAGATAGTTAGGAGATCTTGGGCCTCAGGGCAGCAATCCGTCGTGCCAAAAATTGAGACCCAGCTATGGGAGGCGCATTATGCCGCTATCTTCTCTAAACAACTTAAAGCAGTGGAGTGTTTGGCCTCTCCTAATTTTACATCACTCCCTCCTTGGGACCCGGTTACCCCAGAGGAGGTTAGCTCTTTGATAGACGAGCTTAAAGTAAATAAAGCCCCGGGTGCGGATTATATCCCGGCGGAGCTTTTGAGAGAAAATCTTTGTTATTGTTCCCAATTCTTGGCTCGTCTCTTCACGAGGATAAATGAAACTGGCAAAATTCCGAGGGGATGGGAGGAGAGCATTGTTGTCCTTATTTTTAAAAAGGGATGTCCAAAAGATCTCGCGAATTATAGGCCTATAAGCCTACTTAGCATGGTTGGGAAACTCTACTCCTGCTTCTTGTTAAAAAAGATCCAATCCTGGTGTGAGGAAGCTGAGATTGTGGGGCCGGAACAGGCAGGGTTCAGGAAAGGCATGTCTACTGTGGTCCTTGAGTAACTGATGGGAAAATATGGTGATCGGGGTAAATCTTTAAAATTGTATGTGTGCTTTATCGACCTAAAACCAGCCTTTGATTCAGTCTGTAGGACTATGTTGTAGGATCAGCTATATAAGTATGGCATAGATCAACGTATGCTGTTTCTTCAACAGGCCTTACATGCTAATACTTCGCTTAAGGTGCATATGGATAACCAGGGGAACCTTTCAGCTCTGGTGCCAGTAAAGTGGGGGATGAGGCAGAGGTGTCTTCTGGCCCCGGTGCTGTTTTCCCTGTTTTTAAATGATATGAGGAGGCTTCTTACCATCGATTCTCATCATCCGGTTGATATTGGGGGCTTTGTTACCTCGGTTTTACTTTATGCCGATGATACAGCACTAGTGGCAAGAACCCAGATTGGTCTGAGAAGACTGTTGAAGGCTTTTGGGGTGTATTGTGAGGATAAACAACTAAAGTGCTGGTGGTTGGCTCCCGAGGTGTAGGCCATAACTGGTATTTAAACACCCCAAAAATCGAACAGGTATCTTCTTATAAGTATTTGGGGGTACTTGTGGCAGCTTCAGCCTCCTGGGTTCTTCATTTTAAGGTGGCTAATGCTACTTCCAGGGCCACTGCTAAGGTGATAAGTGGTTTGTTCTGGAATAAAGGTGGGTAATTGGTTCAGCCTGCCCTTAAGCTGTTAAGTGCAAAGATGATTCCGCAACTTATGTATGGTATTGCGATTTGGGGTCCGACTAGGTTATCTGAGCTGGAACAGGAACAGAACAGGCTATTGAGGAACTTATTAGCCATTCCTTGTTCTACCCCTGCCATCCTCTTGAGGCATGAAATGGGCATAAAATGGGTGGCGTATTATGCTACTCTGGCCATATTGAAATATTGGTTGAAATTGCGGTTTGGGTCCTCAAACAATTTGGCGCATTGTGCAGTAAAGGCTTTCCAGGGTAGATGGGAAATCGCTATTGGAACGATCCTGGGCTCGCTTGGGTTCTCTAGGAAATGTTTTGTCCTTTACTTTCAAAAGAATTTGGCCTGAAAAAAGATTGCGTGTGTCTGAACAGGAGAGGCAAATAGAGGCCGAAGACTTGCAGGCCCAGAAAATATCTCCCTTTCTAAGTAAATTAGTAATACCGGTCCAAGGTGCCTCGTATTTGATGGACCCCCATACGAGGCGTGTACGGGTGGCCTTCACCCTGGCCAGGTTTAATTGCTTCCCCTCGGCCTTGTTGCAAGGAAGACGGGGTAAAGTTCCCTGGGGGAAAAGGTGGTGTGTAGTCTGTGTGGAGGAATCCTGCTTTCAGGTGGATACTGTGGAGCATATTCTTCTGGTTTGCCCTCAATTCGAAGCATGGCATCAATCCTTTTTGGCCCCGCTCCGGGAGAAGTTGCCAAAATGCAGTTTACATGCAGTGTTGTTTTTACTGTTGGACCGGGAGGATAAAGTCACCCTATTAGTAGCTAAGTTCCTAACTTGGGTACTTAAAATGAAGAGTTCGCAGATGGCATCCTCTCTCCCTTCTTGATTTAGGCAGGGTATACTATTGTATTGTATTGTTTGCTATCTAAGTGGGTAACGAAGTCTAGGGTCAGGGTGATGGAGGATCCTATTTAGTTACAGCTATGGGGGTGGGGATTTCATTACCCAAATGGGTGTTTATGGTTTTGTATTTGGCTTTAGCTTGGCCTAGTTTTTAAAGTTTTAACGTTTATTTGGCTGTACATATTGCCGTTGGTCTATTTACTTTTATGTAGACCTGATTGTATTTTGTCAAGGCCTGTGGCCAGTGCAATAAATATATATAGTTCATATTTCATCTGTCAGGGATGCTGTAGCTGTGGATTTCCTGCACTGAGCAGGGGGGTGGATTTATTGACCTCTGAGGTCCCTTCCAACTCTGACGCTATGAAGCCGGAGGGATGACATGATTTCCTCCTTTCAACGATCAGCAGCGCTATTATGAAACATTTGAAACAACGTCACCAAAATACTCCACTCTCAATTGTCATTAGGGAACTTAATAAAATGGAACGGTAAGATCTAAGATAGTGGTAAAAAGTGGGTACAAAGCAATTTAGACTGGAAATTAGATTTATTCTTTTTCTTTCTTTCTTTCTTTCTTTCTTATGCATGAAATATGTCCACAGCTAGAAGTGACACTGATGGGGTGTTCAAGTGCCTGGGTGGCAGTATAATTATTGTCGAGTGCCTGACTTTTGAGTCTTGTCTCTGCACTCAGGGTCTAACTGATTGCTGTATTTGGAGCTGGGAAAGAATATTCTTTATCCAGGTCAGATTGGCAGGTGACTCTAAGAGGGTTTTTTTGTGGGGGAGGGAGGGTGCCTTCCCTGCAGCCTGGGACATGGTTCAGTTGTCTGAGTCGTCTAGATATAATTTTTACAGAACTGCAAAATTGCTTCCCTGTTTTTAAGGCACTAGTGGAGTGGGCTCTGGTCACTCCCAATCTCTACTTGTGCCAGATATTTTATTACAGGCTCCATTTCTCTGCTGCTGTGGATTAAGTAGTGCTAATCCTGAATTGATGCAGGGGGCTGGACTTGAAGGCCCAGTTGGGGCAGGTTAAGTAAGGCTCACTCTGTACTGATACAGGGCGCCGGACTTGAAGACCCAGTTGGGGCAGGTTAAGTAAGGTTCACTCTGTACTGATATAGGGGGCTGGACTTGAAGACCCAGTTGGGGCAGGTTAAGAAAGGCTCACTCTGCACTGATACAGGGGGCCGGACTTGAAGACCCAGTTGGGGCAGGTTAAGTAAGGTTCACTCTGTACTGATATAGGGGGCTGGACTTGAAGACCCAGTTGGGGCAGATTAAGTAAGGCTCGCTCTGTACTGATGCAGGGGACTGGAGTTGAAGACCCAATGGGGACAGGTTAAGTAAGGCTCACTCTGTACTGATGCAGGGGACTGGACTTGATGACCGTTGGGATTCCTTCCAGTCCTGTGACATCTAAAGCAGCAAAGATAATGCAATATGACTAAATATTCCTCCCCTCACCACAAAACCACCATGCACATAAGCTGTTACAGAACTGACATTCTTTTTGTAGGATTCAGAGGTAAACAAGCTGATTGTATTTTGAGAGAATTTCAGAAAAAGTATCTTCATCAGTACAGAATCTTTGTGTAAATAAATCAGTGAGCTTAACCATAATGTGCATAGCGCAAATTATTTAGATTATAGTGGGATTATCACTGGACCAAAAACTATCATATTTTTTTTTCAATGACCTACTGTCAAATTCCACTCTTGCATCCATGAACTCCAAACAAGTTGCACAGCAGTGTGTAAAGGAAATATTTCCTCCTTACAGTCCCTATTTTCCATCAACATTTTTGGAAGACAAGCTGCATAAATAATACTGTTCCAGTAGGCAATTTATATACAGCAGTTGTTTGTTACCCTAAAGACCACACTAAAAATTGTTTCCATCTTCAAAGATAATTTCTGCAGTTCCTCAAAATTCTTGGCTACTCGCCTATGAGTTTCCAAATAATCTGTCAAAGTTAAGCAAAACATCCTCAGGCCGAGCTGTTCCATGAATGTATGACTGATATCCAACCAGAAGTATGTCTTTTGCAGAAACTTTGTCCCAAAATAACTTTTTAGCTGGACAATCCAAGAATGGTGCAACCAAAATGTTAGTTAAATCATTTCAGTTTAATCTATGAAGATATAGAGAGTTAGTTGTACGTGTCTAAGTGTGCAGGTGACCTCATGTCCTGCTGGTTTTCATCAGTCTCTTCTTCACAAACAGCCATAACATTTCTACAATTAAACTTGGCTAACAACTTGATGCTGAGTTTTAAACAACTGTTTTACTTTTGATACTCTATTTACAAATCAAACTAGGGGTGATTTCAGACGATACGGGGCCCTTTGGCCCCGTACCGGAACCACCGGCTTCGTTCCCTGCCGGGGTCACCCCGTAACGGCACAACAGACGTGCCGGGGGATCCCGGCGGGGAAAGTGGGAGGGGCTGGGGCTGCGCGGCGCAACGTGCGGCCGCACGGCCCCGCCCCCTCCACGCACCCCGCCGCCCGCCCTCCGAGGAGACGGACGGGCGGCGGGGCCATTGCAGGCGCCGTGTCGGGCCGGAAGCGCCGTGGCGCGCGGCCAGACGTGACTTTTCGTTGGTCCCGGCCCGGGGTCCATTTGACCATGCTTCCCGGGACCTTCCCCCGGCTAGCCCGGGAAGCGTGGTTCAAACGGACCCCATGTGGGGATTCACCGTGGCCAACATCTGGCGCGCCGCAAACAGACGTTCGAGACACGGTGACCACAGGTGGGTATTCACCGTGGTTCACCGTGATCTCGTAACGTCTGAAGACACCCTAGGATTCCCCCTCTCCCCTTTAGCCTGGAGCACAATTAAAACATGGGCTAGGTTTGCTGTTTTCCATCTAGAGATGACAGCTTTTATCAGCTTTGACAGTTGTGAAACATGACAATCATGCTTGGAACCTGCTGTCAAGCTGAAAAACTGCCATTGCTTAATGGTGATATGTCCTGATTGCCATTTTTGACAGCCAAGACATTGCAGATACAGTATATAGAAGTTACCGACATGAAAGTCACACATATAGATGTCATGATGGCAGTGAATAGCAAAGCATGAGGGGGAAATGTTACTTTCACAGCTTCACCTTCTAAAATGTTATTTATTTATTTGCATTTTAGCAGTGTCTAGAGGTCCAAATCAAGATAGAGTCCCCCTTTCTAGACACCCTTTCTATATAAATGTTGTTGTGCCTAACAACATTTAAGAATTATACAAAGATATATACAGAAAAAACCCTAAAGAACTCCCAGTCTATGGGCAAGACAGACCTAAGACACATTCATACGAGATTTCTCCTTTAATTTCCTGCAGGAAAGAAGTGTTGCGCTTTGCCATTCTTTTTATGGGCGGCTTCTCTGGTGTCAGTTTCACTCTGCAGCTTTAAATCTTGCTGCCGAACAATCAGGTCAGTCTCAGCAGCTTTCGTCTTCTCTCGGAGGGTGGAGAAGTGAAACTGTCCTTCCCCCATTATGAGAAATGTGCAGGAGGGATTTAACTCAATTGTTAAACCTCTCGTTTTTGCATGTCCTTTGTGGGAAATCTACAACTTGCTCGCACAGGATCTCGTCAGCGAATCCATTTACACGGACAATAAAAATACAGGGGAAATAAGATTGTGTCCGTTTTTTTGTTTCCTGTGAATGCAACCTGGGTGCAGAAACAGAGGAATAGAGAGGCAAAGTTACTTGGCCAAGACTGTACATCATGTCATGGCCAGACCCAGGAAAAGAACTCTAAACTCCTATCCATTGGACACCCAAGGCAAACCCCTTTTCCTGAATATAAACACACTGTAAGGTATAATCAGGGACCCGACTTGACTGCGTTGCTGCAATTTGCAGTGATTTTCACAGAATCAGCCAATCCTCGCAGAATCAGCCAATCCTCGCAGTGCCATGCTGAAATTGCAGTGACACTGCAGTGGGGGCTGTCCGCAGGATCTTTAAATTCTGACTCAGGCATAAACTTATCGCCTGACCCCAAACTAAACTGCTGCTGCAGCTGCCGTCTGTCCAGGAGGTGTGACCATGCCCCGAGGGTAAATAGGCTCCTGGGAGATGAATTGTGGTTGGGTGGGGTCTGAAGGCCCTATGTTTGGGTGAGGGAGGTCTGGGGTTTTAATATGAGGTGGGAATTTTGGGGTGCTGAAATTCCAGAGGATTTGAGTGGTGTTTGATTAGCAAAGTTGTGATTCTATGTAAAACCTGTTGCAAATTTGCTTCCCAGCATGCATAGTTATGCAAATCAAGTTAATTATACAAATATTAATGCTCAAGGTGAATTTGCAGAATTTGGCTTCACTGGTTGCAGAATTTAAGATTTTTTGGTGCAGTGAACTCGGGTCCCTGGGACTTACCTCTTTCTTGCTTTTGCTACTTATAAGATTCCATTTCTTTTGTCATTATCTCCTAGGCCCTGGCTCAGTCACCATTCCCCACCTCTCTCCTCTAATTTTCTCTTATTGGGATTACCACACATAATCTCAGCCACTCCTTTGGGTGATAAACATGCATTTCATTGCTGCACCTGTTAACATCCTACTATGGGTTTGCTATGTTTTTGTTACTTGTTGTCTGCCTTCCAATCTTGTGTGTAGACGCAACTACTTGCACGTTACTGCCAGTACATGTCAGTCAACAACAAGACTGATAAACTCCACCTTGCTATTCCTTCACAACCCCCAGAGAGGCAGAGGTGGTTGTGGTTACAGGGAGCTCTCTTAGGATGTTCTGCCCCCTGTGCTGCTCTTCAGTCTGGTAGAACAACTGTCTCCTGGATTGGTTTCCAATCCAACAGTCATGGCAACCTGGAGAGCTACAACCTAGTGATTGTTAGGGGGGGTGTAATTTGTTTTTGTTATTATGATAACAAAAACTAAAATTTCCAAATTTACATAATAATAACAAAAAATGAAAATGAATGTTTGTTTTTGAAATAATGGGAAAGAATGAAAAACATATTTCCAGCTATATCTTTTTTGCTTCTTATTCAATTCTAATGAAACTTGGGGAAATTGTATGCCCAACAGAGGGCACTAGCTGTACCAAAGTTAGGAATTATTAGATAAAGGGAACCAATTTTATAAGCAATTAAATGCTGCAAATTCCCGTTCAAGGAGTTTGGAAGCAAAAATGAGGAGCAAGACAGGACAGTAATTAGAGGGTTCAGAGGGTTCAGAGGGATCCATAGTGGACTTTTTGAGGATGGGGGAGACAGTGGCATGTTTAAAGGCAGAGGGGAAGGAGCCGGTAGAGAGGGAGAGGTTGATGATGTGCAGGAGGGGAGGGGCGACGGTGGAGGCAATGGAGGTCAGGAGGCAGGAAGGAATGGGATCCAGGGGGAAAGTGGAGGGGTTGGAGGAGGAGAGTAGGGAGGAGATTTCCTCAAGGGAGGTGGGAGGGAAGGAGGACAGGAGAGAGGGAGGGGGAGGGGGTAGTAGTAGCGGGAGAGGACTTGGAAGTGATTTCCAGGCTGATCTTGTCAACAGAGGTGAAGAAGAGGGCAAGTTCTTGAGCGGAGAGAGAAAAGGAAGGAGGAGGACAGGGGGGTTTGAGATGGGAGTCAAAGGTGGAAAAGAGGAGGCGAGAGTCCCAGGAGCAGGACTCAATGTGTGAGGCATAGTACTGCTGTCTAGAAAGGGAGATAGCAGAGTTGAGCGATGAGAGGTAGAATTTAAAGTGGAGGAAATCAGCGTGGTAGTGGGATTTGCGCCAGAGGCGTTCAGCAGCCTGGGTGCAGGAGTGGAGATGTCGAATGGTGGGGGTGAGCCAAGGGTGAGGGTTATGGGAGCGAGACGGGCGGGAGGAGAGGGGGGGCAAGGGAGTCGAGGGTGGAGGCGAGAGGCGCTGAAGGTGGAGATGGCAGAATCGGGAGAGGAGGAGCAGAAGACCGAGGGGGAAGAGGAGAGAGGGAGGAAGCAAAGTCCTGGGGCACAATGGCCTGCAGATCACGGAAGGGACAGGGAGATGGGGAAGAGGAGGGGGAGCAGTGGGAGAGGTTGAAGGAGGCAAGGAAATGGTCAGAGATGGGATGGGGTTCAAAAGAGAGATCGGAGACAGAACAGTTCCTACAGAACACGAGATGAAGAGAGTGACCATCAGTGTGGGTGGGGGAGCTAGTCCAGAGGTGGAGATTAAAGGAGGAGGCTAAGGAGAGGAAGCGAGTGATACAAGGTTGAGAGGGTGCATCAACATGAATACTGACATCACCAAGGATGAGTGTGGGGATGTCATCGGAGAGGAATAAGATGAGCCAGGACTCGAACTCGGAGGGAAAGGAGGAGAGGGAGCCTCGGGGGGGGGGGGGGGGGGGGGGAAGGAAAATAAAAAA